>JACEEZ010007453.1:147500-202500 GCA_016584305.1 Chionoecetes opilio
CTCTCTCTCTCTCTCTCTCTCTCTCTCTCTCTCTCTCTCTCTCTCTCTCTCTCTCTTGTATGTGTGTCCAGGATTTATATGTAGGATTAGATAAATAAAGAAAACTTAAGATGCTGGGTTGTAAATAAAAGTATAATTTATAGATCTGTTTTTTTATTGGTGTAAATTTATTTTTGCATTAATTCATTTTCTTATCTGTTTCCAGGTAATTGACGAGTTGTTCCACCTGGTGTTCCAAGGTATTGTGTGTGTGTGTGTGTGTGTGTTTTATGCCCTTTTTATTTCACATTTGTTCTTGGTATCTAAGTACAAATCAGCGAACGAAAACAAATTGGGGAAAATGACGTTCGCCGTAATACAAAAACAAAATTATAAAGAAAGTTGTCTTGTGTCAAAATAAAATCACGACGGGCACATTTTCTTTACTCTCCAAATTCTGAAGATTTGCTTTTTTCTTTATCTATCTCTCTCCTTCATCCTTGGATCTTTTCTGCCCATGTAATCCCTTTTACTTTCTTCTCATTTTTCTCTCGGTTTGGTTATATCTAATATACTATAGGAGTAGCCGTGTGTTTGTGTGTGTGTGTGTGTGTGTGTGTGTGTGTGTGTGTGTGTGTGTGTGTGTGTGTGTGTGTGTGTGTGTGTGTGTGTGTGTGTGTGTGTCTGTCTGTCTGTCTGTTTGGTAGTCGAAACTGTAAATCAATTTGATGAGAGTAGGCTCAAAATGAAAATCGAAATACATATAAATTTGTAGGGGTTTTGGCTCAAAAACAACTTATTTCCCTTTTTTTCCCCCCCAACTCCCCCCCCTTTCCCTTCCCCCCCCCCCAAATCCCCCTTTTTTTATTTTTTTTCCTTTAAACCCTTTTTCCCTTTTAAACTCTCCAACTTTCTTTTACTTTCCCTTCTGAAATTTCCCTTCAAACATTTCCCTTTTTTTCCCTTTTTCTCTTTTTGTATTTTCCCTTTCCACCTTTTCTCTACTTTCAAATTTTTTCCTTTTTTAAACTTTCCTTTCCTTTTCTATAACCTTTTTCCTTGGTTTTTTCCCTCTTTCCCTTTTTAAATATCTAACCCCCCCCTTTTCCTTCAGCTTTCTAACTTTTCTCTCCTGTTACTTACTTTCCTTCTTTACTTTTCAAACCTCTTTCCTTTTTTGTTCTCTTCTTATATCTTTCTTCCACCTTTCTTTTAACTTTCTAACCATTCTTTCCTTTTAGTTTTCTTCCGTACCTTTCTATCCTTTTATTCCTTCCTTCCTCCTTCCCGCTAAGCTCTGAGATAAGCTGGAAAAATGAAAATTTTGGGAAAACCTGTTTTTTGGGGGTTTTACGTTTTTTCAAAGGGTTTCAAAAAGGGAAGTGTGGGGGGGAAAGGGGGGGGAATAGAAAGGGGGGAGAAGTGGGGGGGAAAAAGGGGAAAACCCAAGGGTAAAGGGTTATGGGGGGGAAGGGGAAATGATGAAAGGGGGGGAGGTTTAAATGGAGGGGAAAATGAAAAACAAAGGAAGGGGGCGGGGAAGAGAATTAAAGGAAGAAAAAGAGGGGAATGGAAAATTAGGTGGTTCAAGGGGTTGGGAAACCCAAGGGGAAAGGGGGGGGAAGGGAAAGGGGAAATGTGAGGTGGAGGGGGAGGAAGGGGAAAAGGGGGAAAGGGAAGGAAGGGAGGGAACAGAGGGGAATGGAAAATTAGGTGGTTCAGTGATGGAGACTGTAAGGAATAGAGGGAGGGGAAGGAAGAGAATGTAAAGGGGGGGGAGGGGAAAGGGGAATTAGGGAAAGGGAAAACTTTGGAACGCTTAGGGGAAAACAAAATTTGTATAATTATATGAAAAAAAAAGGGAAAAAAAAAGGGAAAAGGGTGGGGAAAGAGGGGGAAAGTAATGAGAGAAAGTGACATTGAGAAAGGAGGAAGGGAGAGGGGAAGAAAAGGAAGCGATAACAAGGGAAAAGGACAAGGGAGGAGAGAGGAAGAGAGAAAAAAGGAAAATTAATAAAGGGGAAAAATAAAAAAAAAAGAGGTGAAGGTTTTTCTGCCCCGGGGCCGCCGCCCACCCCCCTCCTCCTCCTCCTCCTCCTCCTCCTCCTCCTCCTCCTCCCCTCCTCCTCCTCCTCCCCCTTTCCGGGTTTTTTCCCCTCCTCCTTCCTTCCTTGAAATTTCCCCTAAAAATGACTCCAAAACATCTTAAATTTCCTCTTGGGGATCCTATTGTACCGGCCTGTGCCCTCCCCCCCTCCTCCTCCTCCCCTCCTCCTCCCCTCCTGTCTTCCTCCTCCCCCCTTTCCTCCCCCCTCCTCCCCCTCCCCCCTCCTCCTCCTCCTCCTCCTCCTTCCCCCACCGCTGTGTGTGTGTCCTGTCCAGACGTGCCCTCACCTCGCTCCCACCCCTGCACCTCCCCCGGGACCCCCTCCCCCAAAACGCTGAGTGCCCCAATTTTAAAAATTCTAGCCTTTAAATTTGCCTTTACCTTGCTCGTAATTAGAGAGTTACATATTCAAAGTAATTCAGACACAACACCATTTTAAAAATTGTAGGATAATAGTGTTTTAAGAAATTTCCTTTTAAACCCTAAACACGTGCTCCCAAAAACCCTATTAACCCCCAAAGGAATTTCCCCCTCCCTACGAGCCGCCCATATTGACCTTATTTACCACTTGTAGAGGAAATTTTGGGCCAAGCGTTTTTGTCAAAGGTAACAGGGTTAAAATTTGCCGCTTATGTGTTATAAACGCAAAATTTTTCGTAAGTATCAGATAGTCCCAAAATATTCATCCCAAGAGCCCATCCCCAAGGATAACGGACCCCTCACCCCCCCCGCGCCCTTTAAATACCCCCCTTTCCCACGCCTGTTGACCTGACTCCCTTCCATTCCCCCCCTGTTGACCTGACCACACTCCTTTCCTCGCCTTTTTGACCTACTCTCCCCTTAAAAAACCCTGTACTTATGCCCTGACTCTCCCCTCCCCCCCTGTAACTTCCCCCTTCTCCCCCTCCAAAACCCTCCCCTCCCCCCTCCCCTCCCCTCTCCCCCCCCCCCCTTTCCTTTCCTCCTCCTCCTCCCTTTTCCCCATCTCCTCTCTCCTCCCCCCCTCCTCCTCCCCCCTCCCTCTTCCTCCTCCTCCGCCTCCCCCTCCTCCCCCTCAGCCTCCCCCTCTTTTTCCCCCTTTCCCTCCGCCTCCTCCCCTCCGCCTCCTCCCCCCTCCCCCCCTTTCCCTACTTCCCCTTTTCCCCCAACCCACCCCTTTCCTCTTCCTCCTCCTCCTCCTCCCCCCTTTCCCCCTTTTCCCCCCCTTTCCCCTCCTCCTCTCCCTCTTCTTCCCCCCCCCCCTCCCCTCCTCCCCTCCCCCCTCCTCCCCCTCCCCCTCCTCCTCCTCCTCCTCCTCCTTTTCCCCCTCCCCCCTTGTAAGACAGGGCATCGGCAACCTTTGGGAAGAAGAAACCCCCGCCCAAAACCTCTAACAAATTCGAAACCCTTTGGGCCAAACGTAGTAGAAAAGGCGCCCAAACTAAATGGGGGACTCAATCTTCGGGGAGCAACTATTAGAATTCTTTGGTCGTGATCCCCCCCACGAAAGAGGCCTGCTTTTCCAGGAGCGTCCCTGGACAACATAGCAGAAGCCTGCGATAAATTAAAACATATAAACGCCGACGCAAAAAACCCTGATCATCTTTTCACGGGGGAACAAATGCTCAAAAACCAGTTTCAGGGGCCCCTCCTTACTAAAAAAATTTAAAAATTTTGGGGTGAAAAAATATAAAGAAAAATCTAGTAAATAATCACCCTCTGGTATTCTTCCGAGGATAAATGGGGCAAACAGTTTCTATAAAAAGGGCCCCTTTAGCACAAAAAATGGGCTCGCAAATCTCTGAAAAGAAGAAGGAGTTGAATAATAAACTTAGGGGCCTTTTTTTATACCAACCGATTCTTTTCCCGGGAAACGATGGCTCCATTTAAAATTCATTTGGGGTTTTTTTTAAACGCTCGGTGGCAAACTAAATTTACGGGGGAAAACTAACTACAAATCAAAAACCCCCCAGCAGGTAAAGGTTCCGACAAAAACCCTAACTCTCGTTCCCCGTAATGTAAGTTCCTTTTTGCCAAACCCAAAAATTTTGTTCCCGCAAACCCCCCAACTACCCATCCCGAAAATTAAAGCTTTTTATTTTTAACCCCGTAGTTAACGTAAAAAATTTTTCCTGACCCTAGGGGAACTATTTTTTTTTCCCAGAACCTACACTAAATCGGAATTTCGGGAGTCAGGGATAGATACGCCCCAATGGGAGATTTTTTGGCTAAATTTGCGATCCAGGGTTAAACTTTTAAGTTCAGAAAGACTTCAAAGAGCAGGGGGGGTGTATTGTTGATAAAAAGTCCTGCCTTCACCCCTTTTGTATCTAAGCAAAAACTGATAACATTAATGAAATTTTTCGTTCAACAAAATCGCCCTTCTAAAAAAGTAGAAATTGGCTTTTTTTATCGACCTCCGCTCAAAAAATACTTG
This sequence comes from Chionoecetes opilio, assembly GCA_016584305.1. Lineage (NCBI taxonomy): Eukaryota > Metazoa > Arthropoda > Malacostraca > Decapoda > Majidae > Chionoecetes > Chionoecetes opilio. Next base: position 152,003 of record JACEEZ010007453.1, read on the forward strand.
ATGAAAAACTTTTATGAACAAATAGGGGGAAAATTATTTCTAAATACAAAAGCTTAAATATTGGGGTGATTTTAATATTCCCGTTCAAGTTGGGGGGGCCCTCACTTAAAACCCACATTGGGGGAAACCCTCTCAAATTTCAAATCCCCAAGAAAGTGCTTTTTCCACCCCTTTGGATCCCCCAAAACTCGAGGCAAAATTTTCCCTAGTCTTATTTTCACAAACAAACAAAATCTTTTTCAGTAAGGGTTAAGTGGGAAATCCGAATTTAGAAACATGACCAGGGGGTGATTACTTTCAGTTTTAAACACCCAGTAAAAAAGCGAATTCAAAGTAAAAAAAAGGTCTTGATTTCAAAAGGCAGACTTCAAAAACCCTAAAAAGAATTTGGGCGAACAGGGGGGGGGGGGGGGTTTGGGAATTTCTCAGAATTTAACGACATAAATGTAGCTTGGCATAAATTAAACCGGGTTTAAGCTTAATTTAAACCCAATACTTCCTAAATAACCGAGGGCGATATAGGCGATCTTTTAAAAACATTAAACCAAAATGGTGGACCCGCGAAATAAAGGCCCGCCTTGCAAAAAAAAGCGTGCATATGAAAAACAAAAAGGGAAACCAAAAAATTTTGAAGACACAAACGCGATCAAAACAGAATTAGACGAATACGAAAAAACTCTTTAAGAAAGGGGCAAAAAAAAATTTTTGAAGTACGTAAATTTCCGGAAAAAAGCCAAAACAACCCCAAAGAATTCTACAGCTTGGTTAAAAAAAAAAAAATAATGACTTCAACATAGGGGGCCCTTTTAAATGGAAAATGGGGAACACATAAAATTTAATTATCTATGGCGGGTACTCTAAAAAACTTTTTTTCATCAGTCTTCCAGTGGAAAACCCGCAAAATTACCCCCCCCCGAAAAACCCCGAACAAAAGGGACTTGCCTCACCTTAACCCTTTTAGGAAAGTGACATATTGCTCGCGATAAAAAACATGAAAATTAACAAAGGGTCCCGGGCCTGAACAAAATTTTTGCCCGCTATTTAAAAAAAGCAAAGAACGAAATATTAAACCAATTTCCTCTTTTTTAATAGTCTTTACTCACCGGAAAATGTACCGTTGGGGAATGGGGAAACAGCAAATGTCACACCTTATTTTTAAAAAAAGGAAACAAGTTTTGCAGCCCGGAACTATCGCCCAAACAGTTTAACATCAGTTCTGGGAAAAAATTTAAAGGAATCCACATAAGAACAAACTCGTTAGTTTTTTAGAAGAAAAACACATAAACAAAGATTCGCAGCATGGATTTTAGAATAAACGCTCATGCCTCTCAAACTTCCTTTAAAATTTTTCAAAGTGTATTCAAAAAGTAAAGCAACCAGGGGATAGACGTAGTTTACCTCGTTTTCAAAAGCTTTTGACAAAATTCCTCATAACTCTCATTACAAAATAAAAGCTCATGGTATACAGGCCCTCTTTCGATTGGATGAAACCTGGGCCCGTCAATCGAAACAAAGGGTGGTAAATTTAAAGGAAAAATTCCCTTTTGACTGGACCAGTGTAAAAGTGGTGTTCCCCAAGGATCAGTTTTTCGGACCTATCCTTTTTTCTTAAAATACATAATGACTTGACGAGGGGAAACACATGCAGGATATCGAAATTTTTCTATGAACACGAAAAACCAAAAAACTAGCCTCTCAGAATCTCAGCGCCAAATCATCAAAACGACTTTAAAAACGCTAACAGAATGGTTTAAAAACATGGCAAAAGGGTTTTTAACCTTGACAAATTTCCATGTACTACATATCGGTAATAACAACCCCCCATGAAAATTTAAAGTATGAAAAAGATTTCCCAAATAACGGTGTTGATAAAAAAAAGGGTTTAAAAGGGGTTAAATCTCGAAAAATCTCAAACCGGGAAAAACCAAATTATAGAGGTAGTAAAAAATGCAAATTAAAATTTGGGTTTGGGTTTTAAATTGGGGCGAACTTTCAGTTTTTAAAACTGAAAAATTATACTCACTCTTTTAACTTTGCTTGTTCCCCCCCCCATTAGAATTTCTTGTCGTTCTGGTCCCTTATTTTAAAAAGGGAAAAGATAAACTAGAAAAAATAAGGCCCCAGATTAAACCCAAAAAATACCTTTTAAATTTCGGGAATAAATCGTACGAAAATCGGCTCAAAGAAATTAACTTATTCCCCCTAACAAAAAGAAGATAAGAGGTGACCTCTTTGAATTTTTTAAAATCTTCAATGGATTTTCGACGTAGTCCCCAGAAAAAACTTTTTACGCTAGACCCCTTCCCAAACTCAAATAGAAACAAAGGGTTTAAAATAAACAGGAAACGGTTTTTTAACGAACGAAACCCAAATAAATTCTTCACAACCCCTTTGGTAAACGTTGGAATGGGCTGCCCTCAACGTAGTAAATTTAAATACAAAAAGAATCATTTTTAAAAAACGCCTCGATAAATTTTTTCATATCAAATTTCCCCCGGGTTGGGCAAAAATTTTTTTATTTTCGGAATAATAAAATTTTTTCTCGCGGGCCCCTGTACTTACTCCCCATTGCCCTAAAAAAAATTGCGAGTTTGGGGTCCTACAAAAACCCCTCCCTAACCCTCTCAGACCGCCCCCAGTAACCCCCGGTTTACTACTACAACTTTTTTACCTGTTTACGGGCTGTGGTTTTAGTAAGGGCCCTGTCTTTTGTGACCCCCCTCGGGGTTTTATTTCCCGGGGGCACTGCTGCAGGGGGGGTTGAAATGCACGGCCCTCCTTTTCTTGGAAAGTGCACTACCGCAGTGGATTGTACGGAGCTGGGGGCCCGATTTGGGCTGCTGGGGCCTCCCAAAAAACGCCGGGAAGGTGCCCCACCACCCTTGAACTTTCCCACTTTAGCCTACACCAAAAACTACATTAGACCTATAACACACCCCAGAAAAGCCCCCCAGTTTAAAGGTTTCCCCCCACTACTCTCGACCTTTTGGCGGGTTTGGGGCCAGTAAGGGGCCCCGTCAGTTAGTGACCACCATCGGGGAAATTTTAAAGGGACCAGGGGGCACTGCTGCAGGAGGCATTGAAATGTACGGGGTCCTACTTAAAGTACACAATCCGCATGGTTTTAACGGGGGGCTGGGGCCTGATTGACTGCTGCCTTTCCCAAAAAAGCGCCAGGGAAGGCTGGGCCCCACCACCCTTGAACCCCCCACACTGTGTTTTACACCTTACAAAAAACGCCAAAACATACCAATCTATCAAGCACTTAAAAACCCACCCCCCACACTATAGTTTGTTACCATAGAAAACAGCTTTCAAATTTCCTCCAAATTTTCCCCCCAGTTTTTTTTTACTGCATGGGGATCACTTCATTTTCCGGGCCAGCTTCGGCTGGGGGGATGGTGGGTGGGGGGACCCCTTTTACTTTTTCCCATCCTTTCTCTCTTTTCCTCTAGGGTTTGTGTATCAGTTTAAAACAAACACCCCTTTTAGGGGCCTATCGGTCTGTTTTCTGTTTGTGTTTCCTTTGGATCCCCTTTTTAAACCTTCCCCCTCCTTTCCCCCCTCTTTTCCCTCTCCCTCGTCAGTCTTTTTCTCCTTTCCGTCCTCCATCTCCTACTCTTTCTTTTTATTCCTTCTCCTCGTCCTTGATCTGTCCCATTCTAGAGAGAGAGAGAGAGAGAGAGAGAGAGAGAGAGAGAGAGAGAGAGAGAGAGAGAGAGAGAGAGAGAACAAAAAAGTGTCAGTCAGGCCAACATGCAGACAACTAAACACACAAACAATACCGAAAGAAAGAAAAATATCAGAACAAAAAAACCCAGAATGAGAGAATGTGTTGTTGCAGTAAGTTTGGTGTGTTGCGGTGACGGGCGTGATGGGGCAACACTGATGGGACGCCCGATGAAAAACAGTGTTGCGAGTATTGTGGTTGGTCTGGTGGGAGGAATCACAAAGTTGCTGCGTCTCTTTGTAGGTTCCTTGGTGTATTATTGGCTTTTTCTCTTTCTTTGGCGTTGGTGTTGGTGTAAGAGCCTGGGTGTGGTGTGTAGTGTGGGTGTGGTGTGTGGTGTGTGTGTGTGTGTGTGTGTGTGTGTGTGTGTGTGTGTGTGTGTGTGTGTGTGTGTGTGTGTGTGGTGTCTTGTGGTGCCTCTTGTATAGAGTGTGTGGTTTTGGTTGTGATTTTGATGTTAAAATTTTGGCGTGTGTTGGTGTGTGGTTTTGGTTGTGATTTTGATGTTAAAATTTTGGCGTGTGTTGGTGTGTGTTTTTTCCTTCTTTCTTTCATCCTTGGCGTTGGTATAGGAGCCTGGCTGGTGCGTTGGGGTGTGTGTGGTATGTGATGTCTCTTGTCTGTCTCTTTTTACCGGTGTGTGGTTCTGGTTGTGATTTCAGTGATGTTAAAGTTTTGGTGTGTGTGGGTGTGCGTTTTTTTTTCTTTCATCTGTGGCGTTGGTGTTTTGGTTTTTAGGAGCCTTGGTTGGGGGTGTGTGGTGCGTTGGGGGTGTTGGTGTGGTTTTTGGGGGGGCGTCCCTTTTGGTTGTCTTTGTTATGGTGTGTGGTTGTTAGTTGTGATTTCAGTGATGTTAACGTTTGGCTTGTGGGTTTGTGAGGGGAGCATGTTTGGTAAAAAGACATCATTAGGAAAACTGTTATTGTTAGGGGAAGAAGGGGGTCGGGCGTGGAGGGAAAACAAAAGGGAAAAAACTCCACCCTTGTTTTAAATTTTTGATTGGTTTTATAAAAGGCCCGAGCAAATTGAGGGTTTTCCCCGAATTTGATTTTAAAAGTAGTTTGGAAAAAAAAAGATTATTTAAAAAAAAAAATTGGAAGTGTGTGTTGTGTTTGTGGGGTGGTGGGGTGTGTGTGTTGTGTGTGTGTGGGTTTTGTGGGTGTGTGTTGGTTTTGTGTGGTGTGGTGGGGGTTTTGGGGTTTGTGTTGTGTGTGTGGTGTGTGTTTTTGTGTGTTGGTTGTGTGTAGGGTTTTGGGGGTGTTTTGGGGGTGTTGTGTGTGGTTTGTGTTTTGTGTGTTTCTGTAGTTCCCCGTGGGTGTTGGTGGTGTTTTTGGGGGCCTTCCCCATGGTGCTGTTTTGTTTTTTTTAAGGGGGAAAAATGTTCAATACCTTTTTTTTTGGTGGCCCGAACATATACAAGTTTGAAGTTAGAATTGGTGAGTTGTTGAGGTTTCCCATTTGTGTAAGATGTTTGGAAGTTTGAGTATACTAGACTTGGCAGGATTCTGAGCTGAAGTTTAAAGGTAATGGTAGACAGGATAAAGAGACAGGAAAAGACAGGAAAGACAGAGAGAGACAAGAGAGACAGAGACAGGAAGACACAAGAGACAAGAGAAAAAGAGACAGGAAAAGACAGGAAAGACAGAGAGAGACAAGAGAGACAGAGACAGGAAGACACAAGAGACAAGAGAAAAAAAGACAGGGAAAGACAGAGAGAGACAAGACAAGAAAAACAGATCTAGGAAAACACAAAAGACAAGAGAATAAAGGGACAGTAAAGACAGGAAAATTTTGGGATTTTATGAGTGTGAAATTTTTAAAAGCAAAAAAGCCACCAATCATTGAGTTGTGTTTTTCTTTTAGAGAAAAAGGGAGATTTGGAAAAATATAGGGCGGGGGTTTTTTAAAAAAAAATACCACTGGCCCATCAACAATAAAACTTGGGAAATTTGAAAAAAAAAAAACCCATACTGTATAGACGAAGCAAAAAAAAGTCTGTTTTTAAGAACCCCAAAAACTACAGATGGAGAAACCTTCCCACTTTTTTCTTAAAAATGTTATGGCCAAAAATACCCCAGATTTCGGGAGACAAAGAAACCCCACCCCAGAGGTAGAAAATTTAAAAATTAAAAAATTGGGAAAATGGTCAAGGAAGTAGTAAAGAGAGATTTTTCAAAAAGTGCACCGGGCCCCAGCTTCTCCCCAACTTTTTGGGGATAACTGGGGATGAAAAAATTATAAAAGGAGAGGGAAAAGGAAAAAGAATGTAGATGGAGAAAAAAAATGGTGAAATTTTAAAAGGGGAAAAGGGAAAAAAAAAGTAAAGGGGGAAAGGGAATTTGGGAAAATAAGAAGGAAAGGAAGGAAGATAATGTAGATGGAGAAAGAATGGTGAATGTAAGAAGGAAGGAAGGAAGATAATGTAGATGGAGAAAGAATGGTGAATATAAGAAGGAAAGGAAGGAAGAGAATGTAGATGGAGAAAGAATGGTGAATATAAGAAGGAGAGGAAGGAAAGAATGAGAGGGAGGGAAAAAAGGTGAATATAAAGAAGGAAAGGGGAAAGGAAAAATAAATGTAGATGGAGGGAAAAAATGGTGAATAAAGAAGGAAAGGAAGGAAAAAGAATGTAGAATTTTGGGGAAAAGAATGGTGAATATAAGAAGGAAAGGAAGGAAAATAATGTAGATGGAGGGAAAGAATGGTGAATATAAAAAGGAAGGAAGGAAAGGTAAAAGTAGAAAGGGAAAGAATGGTTTAATATAAAAAGGAAAGGGAAAGGGAAAATAATGTAAAAAAGGAAAAGAAAGGGGAATTTTAAAAGGAAAGGGGGGGAAGATAATGTAGATGGGAAAGAATGGTGAATTTAAAAAGGGAAAAGGGAAAGGAAAAGGGAATGGGATGGGGGGAAAAAATTTGGGGAATATAAAGCGGGGGGAAGGAAGAGAAATGTAGAGGAAAAAAGAATGGTGGAAAAAAGAAGGAAAAGGGAAAGGAAAAAATTTAAAGGTTTGGGAAAGAATGGGGAAAAGAAGGAAAGGAAGGAAAAGAAAGTAAAAGGGGGAAAAAACTGGTGAATTAAAAAAAGGGAAAAGGGGGAAAATAATGTAGAAGGGAAAAAAAATGGTGAATAAAAAAGGAGGGGGAAGGGAAAATAATGTAGATGGGGGAAAGAATTGGAAAACTATAAAAAGGAAGGAAAAAAAAGGAAGGAAGAGAATGTAGATGGAGAAAAAAATGGTGAAATTTTTAAGAAGGGAAAGGGGGGGAAAAAAAAAAGTAAAGGAAAAAAGAATGGTGAAAAATAAAAAGGAGAGGAAAGGGAAAATAAATTTTTAGATGGAAAAAGAATGGGAATATAAGAAGGAAAAGGAAGGGGAAATAATGTTTGATGGAGAAAGAATGGTGAATATAAGAAGGAAAGGAAGGAAGATAATGTAGATGGAGAAAGAATGGTGAATATAAGAAGGAAAGGAAGGAAGATAATGTAGATGGAGAAAGAATGGTGAATATAAGAAGGAGAGGAAGGAAGATAATGTAGATGGAGAAAGAATGGTGAATATAAGAAGGAAAGGAAGGGGAAAAGAATGTAGGCAGAAAGAATTTAAAAATAAGAAGGGGGGAAGGAAGTAATTAGAAAGGAGAAAAGAATGGTTTAAAATAAGAAGGAAAAAAGGGAAGGGAAAAGAATGTAGATGGAGAAAAATGGGGGAATTAAAAAAGGGAGGAAAAGGGAAAATTTAAAGGAGATGGAGAAAAATGGGGGAAGAAGAAGTGGTCATTTCCCATCTAAAACCTGGCAAATTTTTGGGAAAGGAAAAGTTGGGGGTTTTGGGAAAATGATAGATTTGAAAAAATAAGGGAAAAAAAGAGTTATTTATTTTGGGATTGTGGGCCCAGTTTTTTTACAGATAGATTACTGGGGAAAATTGGGAAGGAAAAAAATTAAGGGGGTCTTTTTTTTTAAAAATTTAAAAACCCTCAAGGGAAAAGAGGGGGAGAAAGAGAGGAGAGAAGAGAGGGAGGGGGAGAAAGGGGAGAGAAGAGAAACAAGGACCCCAATCAAAGGGAAGGGAAAATTAATTTTTTGGGAGAAAAAAAGTCCATCCCAAAGAAAAAAAAAATGACCAAAGGGCAAAAAAAAAAATCTAGAGGGAAAAAGAGGGGCCCAAAAAGAAATATATAGAAAAAGTTTTTGGGAAAAAAAAAAAAAAACTAAAAGGGGAGGGGAGAGAGAGAGAGAGAGGGGAGGGGATAAAAAGGGGAGAGAGGGGAGAAGAGGAGAGAGAGAGGGGTGGGGGAAGGGGAAGAGAGAGAGGGAGAGGAAAAAAAGAGAGAAAAAATAAACCTTTGATATTTCCCCACTTTAAGGGGCTTTCTTTCTAAGGCTTACAGGCACTTTTGTTTTGCTGTGATTTCCCCTTTATGGTGTTCCCGTGCTTTTTGTCTCTTAGCTTTACTTCCCCCCTCCTCCTTCCTCCTGCCGCCTCCCGGGTGCCTCCTCCCCGCTACCCCCCTGCCTTTCCCGCTCCTCCCTGCCCCTTTCCCCCTTTCCCCGTACCTCCCTTTCCTCCTGGCCTTCCCTCCCCAGCTGGGTCCTCCCCGCCACCTCCCCCCCGTCCCTCCCCGCCTCCCCGCCTACTCCCCCTGCCCGCCCCCCCCCCCCCCCCCTCCTCCCTGCTGTCCCCCCTCCTGCCCCCCAAAACCCTGCCCCCTCCCTTTTTTTTCCCCCCCCTGCTGGGCCCCCCCCCGGGTGCCCCCCCTCCCTTTTTTACCCCCTCCCTTTTTGCCCCCCCTGCCCCCCTGCCTCCTCCCCTTTCCCCCCTCCTCCCTGCGGGCCCCCCCCGCGCCCCCCCCCCGGGTGCCTCCTCCCTTCCTGCCTCCCCCCCCGCGGGCCCTTTTTTTCAGATTCCCCCCAAACCCCGAAACAGGGGAAACAAGACATTTTCCCCCGTTACTCCCCTTTTCGTCCCCGGGAAATTTGGCCACGCTAGTAACAAGATTTTTCTTTGTCTTTAAAAATTCTGGGTTTTTGCACCACCTTTTTTCCCCCAAAATTTTCCCTATTTATTCCTTTTGGGCGGGTGGTGAGAAATTCCGTTTCCCTTTTTTCCCCCCCTTTTCATTTTTGTCTCAAAAATAATGGGTTTTTTGTCCCTTTGAAAATTTTTTCCAAACCCGATTTTTTTGATCGGTTTTTTCCCGATAAAAAAAAAAAACTTTTAAAAATTTCCGGAAAAAAAAAAATTTGTTTAAATAAAATTTTCTCAATGAATTACAAACCGATTTCCTTTTGCTGCCCGCCCCAACCCGAAAGCCCTTTTATTTTTATTTTTTTTATCAATTTAAAACGTGTTTTTTTGTAACTAACATAGGTTTTAAATTATTAAAGAAAACGTATTTTTTCATACAAAACTCTTAGGTGGTCCCCTACTGATTTTCCGGGGGAAAAAATTTTGGAAACTCTCTTTTATTTTTTTTTTTCCATTTTTTTAAACCCTTTTTTCAAAAGCCGGGGTTTTGTTTTTCGGGTCACCCAAAAACTGGGGCATTTTTAAACCACCGGGGGTTGATTCCTTTTTGAAAAAAGGCCCTTTTTGGTGGGCCAATTTGTTGAATGCCTTTTATGGTGGAAACTTTTAATTTCCTTTTTGGTGGCAAATTTGGGAACCCAAACCCCTTTTTGTCCTGGGTTCTTTGGGTTACCATAAAAAAAGGGGATTGTATAAAATGAAAACAAAAAAGAAATCAAGAAAAGAGGGGGAGAGAGAGGAGGGAGAGAGAGGGGAAAAAGAGAGAGAGAGAGAGGGGGAGAGAGAGAGAGGAGAGAGGGGAGAAAAGAGAAGAAAAAAAATAGCGAGGGGGTTTTCTTTAAATAAAAACCCTAAAAAACAAAGAAATGGGAAAGTCCCGCGAGGGTTTTTTTTGGCCCGCGGGGCCGGGGGGGAAAAGGGCCGAAAAGGGGCAGCAAAATCTGCCCGGGGGGTCCACTTTAAAGCCCCGCTGAACGATTTTCTGCCGCTCGCCCGTGACTCGAACATTAACATTGAGGGCGCGAAAAAAGTGTGAAATGATTACGAGTTACGAAAAAAGCACGAGAGAGAGAGAGAGAGGGGGAGGAGAGGAAAAGAGAAGAGAAGAGGGGAGGAGAGAGAGAGAGAGAGAGGGGAGAAGAACCCAAGGAGGATGTTTTGTATAAAAAATGCCAAGGAAAAGGGAAAAGAGAAAAGAAAGGGACAGTAAAGGGGAAAACAGGGAAAAGTACCAAAATAGGAAAAAAAAGGCAATACAAGAACCTTTCAATATCTAAGGAAATATATAAAAATGAAAAGAGTAGCCATATCACACACAGTAAACGTTAAGTTCTTTATTAGTTTATTTACAAAATTTTTTAATAACATAGAACAAGGAGATGAAAATGATAAATTAAGACTCATAATAAAAAATAGCTAGGGTGTGTCATAATTTGCATAGTCTCTTTTACCCCCCCCCCGGCTCTTTTCTCTCTCTCCCCTCTCTCTCCCCTCTCTCTCTTTTCCCTCTTCTCTCTCTCTCTCTCTCTCTCTCTCTCTCTCTCTTAGTCTCTCTGTATGTGTCCTTTTGTGTGTTTGTCTCTTGTCTGTCTCTCTTTCTCTGTCTCTTTTTTTTTTTCTCTCTCTCTCTCTCTCTCTCTCTCTCTCTCTCTCTCTCTCTCTCTCTCTCTCTCTCTCTCTCGGTAATCTCTCCTATTACCATTATTAGTTGATTACATTTATCTTCCTATCTCCCATTAATTGATTACTGTGGGAGGCACCAGCGACCTCCCACTCAGCTGGCATTCCAAGGTCTTCTCAGCCCATCAAACCTCTCTCTCCTCTCTCTCTCTCTCTCCCCTCTCTCTCTCTCTCTCTCTTTTCTCATTTTCCCCTCTCTCTTCTCTCTCTCTCTTCCTCTCTTCTCTCTCTCCTCATCTCTCAGGAGAGGGGGAGAGAGAGAGAGGAGAGGTAGAGGGGAGAGGAGAAAAGGGGGAGGAAATGAGAGAGAGAAAGCATGAATGGTGATGAGGAATGAGGAGGTAGGGTGAGAGGAGACAATGAGGAGGAGAAACTGGAGAAAAGGAAAACTAAGGGGAAAGAGAGAGGAGGAAGGGAGGGGAATGAAGAGGAAGAGAGGAGAGAGGGAAGAAGGAGAGAGAGAGAGGAGAAGAGTGGAAAGGAAAATAAAAGAAAGGAGGAAAGGAAAAAAGGGGAAGAGAGAGAGAGAGAGAGAGAGGAGAAGAGAGAGAGGAGAGAGAGAGAGAGAGAGAGAGAGAGAGAGAGAGAGAGAGAGAGAGAGAGGAGAGAGAAAAAAAGACCCATGTGCCACTTAAGTGTAACATTTGATTTGGGATTACAAACACAGTATAATTGACGTGCAATATTACATCACGCTTGTCATAATCATCCCAGCCTTGGACGTTATAAGCCGTAGTGATGGGTTAGGTAGTTTATATTTACATAGCTAATTATTATTTTACTATTATTTTACTATTTTTATTACTTGTTTACATACATAGTTATTATTTTCGTTGAAGGTCCCGTATTTTCTTCAATTCATTAAGGATGTCTTCTCCTCCTCCTCCTCCTCCTCCTACTCCTCCCTTTCCCCCTTTCCCCCTCCCTCCTCCTCCTCCTCCTCCTCCTCCTCCTTTCCCCCTCCTCCTCCTTCCTCCTCCTCCTCCTCCTCCCCTCCTCCTCTTTCCTTCCTCCCTTCCTCTCCTCCCCTCCTCCTCCTCCTCCTTCCCTCCTCCTCCTCCCCCCTCCTCCTCCTCTCCTTCTCCTCCTCCTCCTCCTCCCCCCTCCTCCCCTCCTCCTCCTCCTCCCCTCCTTTCCTCCTCCTCCTCTCCCCCCTCCTCCTCCTCCTCCTCCTCCCCCTCCCCCTTTCCCCCTTTCCCCCTCCTCCTCCTCCTCCCTTCCCCCCTCCTCCTCCTCCTCCTCCTCCTCCTCCTCCTCCTCCTCCTCCTCCTTTTGGGCTATTCACAGATATCCGAGGTGAAATTTTTCCCCACCCCCAACGTATGAAGAGGAAATTTTAAAGGGCGAGGGAAGCCACATAAATTTTTAGACGGAGAGAGAGAGAGAGAGAGAGAAAAGAGAGAGAGAAGAGAGGAGAGAGAGAGAGAGAGAAGAGGGGGAGAGAGAGAGGAGAGAGAGAATTTTTAGACGGGGAGAGAGAGAGAGAGAGAAGAGAGAGAGAAGAGAGAGAGAGAGAGGAGAGAAGAGAGGAGAGAGAGAGAGAATTTTTAGACGGAGAGAGAGAGAGAGAGAGAATTTTTAGGACGGAGAAAGGGGAAAATTTTAGACAGATACCTTGATACTTGATAGTTTATTTGGCTTGGTGTAATACAATAGGGTTCATAATCAATCATACAGTCTATAAGCCACGGTCCATTAAGCGGAGCCTTTTATGACCTAAGCTATGATAATTTCGTTGTCTCTCGTGGACCCAAAGTGGGACTATTGATAATTATACATTGACATACCTAATAATTTTAAGTAAGAAAAGAATAAAAATACCTGTAATAATAATGATAATATAAAAAAATAATAAACGCTTAATAATGGTAATGAAGAAAAAAAAAATATGTGTATAGTAAAAATAATAATAAGACTCAAAAATAATAACTATGGTATATAGTGATAATAATCAAAATAAATATAATAGCAATAATGGTAAAAAAGAAGACAATAATGATAATAATGATGATAATATTAATAGTGATAAAAATGATATCGATAATAATAATGATGAGAAAAAAAGAAGAAAAAAAAATATATATATAATAATAATAATGATAATAATAGTCATAATAGTAACAATAATATCAATACTGAATATCAAAGTAATAATTAATTATAATAATGATAAATAGTAATAAAGATACCGATTGAAGTAATCTTGATAGTTTCAATAACAAGAACAGTAATTATGATAAAAAAAAAACTATAATATATGAATAGATCAGAAGTTAATGCAAGACTAATAACCATTTCCAAAACAGTGCCCTGTACCAAATATATATACAAGAAATCTATTTATACGCATATAAATATACACACATATACATATGCATACACACATACAGATATACTTATACACACAATACACACACATGTACACATGCATACACAATACACATACCTACATATACATATTACTCACACACCCACCCACCCAGAGAGAGAGAGAGGAGAGAGAGAGAGAGAGAGAGAGAGAGAGAGCCATATTATTCCTGCATTAATCTTATATATTCAGGCTTTGACGTCTGTGGTTTGAGTTTCATCTTCCTCGCTTGTACCTCTTACGTATGCATCACTATTTTCATTGTATTTCATCTATTTCATTTCCTTCAATTCTCTCTCCTTCATTCTCCTTTCCATTTCCCAATACAAATCGACAACTCTCCTTATCTTTGTTTTCGTTCTTGATCTTTCTCTCATTCTTTTTTAGTCGATGGAAGCATGAATGTAATTTTATTTTCGTATTCCCTCTCATGTCTTTTATTTCGTATTAATATTTATCATCCTTAGTCTCCACATGGTATTTTAGCCACGAAAATGTTGTCTATTTCGACATTCTATAAATCTAACTATTTTCTCTTCCCTTTGACGTTATTTGATTATTATTATTGATGGAGTTGAATTTCCACTCCAATTTGCGATTCTCTCTCTCTCTCTCTCTCTCTCTCTCTCTCTCTCTCTCTCTCTCTCTCTCTCTCTCTCTCTCTCTCTCTCTCTCTCTCTCTCTCTCTCTCTCTCTCTCTCTCTCTCTCTCTCTCTCTCTCTCTCTCTCTCTCTCTCTCTCTCTCTCTCTCTCTCTCTCTCTCTCTCTCTCTCTCTCTCTCTCTCTCTCTCTCTCTCTCTCTCTCTCTCACAAGTAAAAACATTAAAAAGTCAGAAAAAAATATCCCACCATTCAGGTTTATAAGAGAAACAACAATATTTTCCTTTCTCTCTTTCCGCCTTTCCACCTTTTCCCTCCCTCCCTTCCTCCCTCCCTCTCTCTCTCTCTCGCCCTCCCTCCCTCCTTCTCTCCCAACCTCCATCCCTCCGTCCTTCTCTCCCTCCCTCTCTCCCTCCCAACCCTCTTTCCCTCCAACCCCTCTCTCCCCCTTCCCTCCCTATCTCCCTATCTCCCTGCTACCCTCCTACCTTCCCTTCCTCTCTCCCTCCCTCTACCTTCCCTAACATAAAAAAGGAGGCGAATACAAAAGACATGGAGGGTTCTTTTTCCAACACGTAGGACCAGAATAGAGGAAAGGGAAGGATTCAACACTATTTTTGTAGCTCGTAACATTTTAGTCCCCGTCTCCCTTTCCGCCCCTGTCCACCTCGGGAAAGAGAAAGACGGTAAAAGCTTGAGGTTGTGACGCTAACTGACTGTGGTGGGTGTGTGTGTGTGTGTGTGTGTGTGTGTGTGGTTGTGTTTGTTTGTTTGTTTGTTTGTTTTATGGGACGTTGTTTGAGAAAGGAGAGAATGAGAGTAAGGGGTGTTTCTTTGTATGTGAGTATATATGAGAGAGAGAGAGAGAGAGAGAGAGAGAGAGAGAGAGAGAGAGAGAGAGAGAGAGAGAGAGAGAGAGAGAGAGAGAGAGAGAGAGAGTTTCCTCTCCGTTGTTGGGAAAGTTCTTGAGTCCATCATTGCCTCCAAAATCACTAAATTTTTTGACGCTCACCGCTTGCTAAATTCACGGCAATTCGGCTTCCGACAGGGGAGATCCGCAGTAGACCTTCTTCTCCTGCACTTAGCAGCCTGGAACCACTCCCTAGATCGGGGAGAAGACACCTTCGTCGTCGCCCTTGACATCGCTGGTGCCTTTGATAGGGTATCACTACCAAGCTGAGAAGCCTGGGGATCTGCGGTGACCTGTTACACCTCCTGCAAGATTACCTCCACGAAAGAACTCTGCGCGTGGTGGTGAATGGTCACACCTCCTCTGAAAATGCTATCAAAGCCAGTGTCCCTCAAGGAAGTGTACTCGGGCCATTACTATGGAACGTTTACTTCAACGACATCCTTCAGCTGATTCTTGAGGCAAGAGCGTACGCAGACGACTGTACTCTCACATTCACCTGTGAGAGGAGTGACTGCCACAACAGTCATTCGCATCAACCTTTGCACCAGACAAGACCCAAGCCGTCCTCATCTCCCGCAGGCAAGATGCAGTCAACTGGGACCAACACGCCATTCTCCTGGAAGGCAGAAAAATACGCCTCCAGGAGTCAGTCAATATTCTAGGGGTAGAGTTCGACTCTGGCCTCACATACACCAGCCACGTCAGGAAGGCCGCCAAGGATGCTGCCTGGAAACTGAGCTGCATCCGACGCGTCGCGCACCTCCTGGACGCTCAGGGAGTCGGCACACTCTATAAGTCACAAGTCCGCTCCCTGATGGAATACTCACCCCTCGCATGGTCCTCCTGCCCCCCGTCATACCTTGGCCTCCTTGACCGTGTTCAAGCCAGAGCCCAGCGGCTGGCCCGGCTGAAAGCCCCTGGGGCGGCTGCACAGATCATTCAACCTCTCCAGCAGCGGCGTGACGTGGCAGGCATGTGCGTCATGTACAAGGCTCACAAGATGCAACTCCTACAACTAGCAGAGCAGCGCTTCAAACCACGGGCCAGGCCCTCCCATGCTACCCGTGCACATGAGGCCCACAACATCGACCATCAGGTGACTGTGCCTATCGCGAGGACGGAACATTACCTCCGCTCCTTCCTTTCCCGCTATGGTCGACTATGGAACACCTTGGTGCGTCAGACCGACCTGCACCTCACCACTTCCCTGCACTCCTTCAAATCGGGCGTAAATGCCTGGCTGCAAGCGGAACTAACGCAATAAAAACATGCAATAAAAATAATGACTAAACATTTGTATTATAAGATTAATGTTATATATTAGTATAATTTCTTTATATATATGTGTATCAATGTATTAGTATACTTTCTTTATATTATTTGTATTAGCGTATAGTTGTTAGTAAAAAAATCTTAATCATTCGTGTATTAGTATTAATTTATAGTAGAGAATTGCTATACTTTTTCCATATTATTTGTATAATTATTGTTATGAATAAAATATAATACTGCTAGAGATAGTCCTTGGCGTCCCAGCCGAGACTTTAGCACATCAACTCCCCTTTTGTTTTCAATGTATTAAGTTTAAAAAAAAAAAAAAAAAAAAAGAAGAAGAGAGAACAATTGCGAAAATAAAGGAGAAAAAACAGTAATATTTAGGGAAAACAAAAATAAAGCAGAAACAATATAGCAAACAACACAAATAATGATCATTTAGGAATATGATAGAATGTTTTTTTTTTTTACAAACTACATTTATTTCATAGAGAGAACGAGTAATATTTAAAAAGAATATAATATGTTTTTCTTTCAAACTACAATTAATATATCTGGAGGAGGACAGGAGCTAGAGAAAAAAAAAGGATGCAATGTAACACAACAAAATGAGTCAAAACAGTAGAGGTTAACAAAGCCAGAAGAAGATAACTATACCCGCCGCACGTTAAGTTGGCAAAAATTGGGCTCCCTCACTCCCCCTTTCCGAATGCACGGGAGCTGAGGTGTTGGGTGTTGGTGCTTTAGGGCGGAACGTGGAGCAAGTCATTCTCACCCAACACCCAACACCTCAGCCAATCCCGTGCTTTCGGAAGGGGGCAGTGAAGGTGCCCCATTTTCGCCAACTTAACGTGCGGCGAGTATAGTTTCACTCAGGAACGCCACTCTTGTACCTGGGCATTGCTGTCTCACCTGGCGCTCCCCTGACAGGTTTTCAATTAGCCTCGCCACTTGTACAGCCAGCCACACTCCTGTCAACACACACACACACACACACACACACACACACACACACACACACACACACACACACACACACACACACACACACGACCTCCTCTCTCTGTATCTATTTATATTTCTACCTATTTATTTTCTCCATGCATCGATCTGTATCATATTGAATAGCTGTGCATAGGAGACCAAAAAGCTGCTATTTTTATGCTTCTCCCTAAAAATCACGTAAAATGACACAAACAAATACGGAAGGAAGAAAAAAGTCACACAAAATGAAAGAAAGAAAGAAAGAAAGGAAGCTCATATTTTACTTTCATGTTTGGAAAAATATAGAAAAAATATATAGAAGGAAGAAAAAAATAAAAATGAAAGAAAGACAGAAAGGAAGCTTATATTCTACTTTCATATATGGAAATTGCATCAGAGAGAGAGAGAGAGAGAGAGAGAGAGAGAGAGAGAGAGAGAGAGAGAGAGAGAGAGAGAGAGAGAGAGAGAGAGAGAGGAGTGAGTGAGTGAGAGACGATAACAAGGGCTCTTCAGTGACAGTCCCATCTCCTCCACCTCCACCCTCGCTCTCCCCTCACTCTCCCATCAAGGCGACAGAGAGAGGGGAAGGGACAGGCCCATATTTGGTTGTCAGGCGATAAGGGGAGAGAGCAAAGGAGGGGAGCAACAAGCGTCTGGTTAACTTCCTTCGAGAGAGAGAGAGAGAGAGAGAGAGAGAGAGAGAGAGAGAGAGAGAGAGAGAGAGAGAGAGAGAGAGAGAGAGAGAGAGAGAGAGAGAGAGAGAGAGAGAGAGAATAGGAATTACAGTATTTGGATTAGTAATTAACATCTGATTTACGTTCTTTTTTTGAGAATTTGTGTATTGGATTTAGCTTCCCTTTTTCATTTATGTTGTACAAATTAAAGTAACTTCCTCGGCTTTCCTTTTAATTATCTATAATTAGCTATAGCACTGCAATTAATGTTACTGCTTCTGCTGCAACTACTGATGTGAATTATGTTATACCTGCTTACAATACTACTACTATTACTACTACTACTACTACTACTACTACTACTATTATTACTACTACAACAGGAACTACTACTACTACTACAACAGGAACTACTACTACTACTACTACTACTACTACTACTACTACTACTACTACCACTAATACTACACTGGAACTACTACTACTACTATTACTACTACAACAGGAACTACTACTACTACTACAACAGAACTACTACTACTACTACTACTACTACTACTACTACTACTACTACACTACTACTACTACTACTACTACACTATACTACACTGAACTACTATCATATACTACTACACACTACTACTACTACTACTACTACTACTACTACACTATTACACTACTATACTATTACTACAACAGGAAACTACTATACTACTATACTACTACTACTACTTACTACATACTACTACTACTACTACTACTACTACTACCTACACTACCTACACCACAACACAACTCACTACATACTACTACTACTACTACTACTACTACTACTACATACTACTACTACTACTACTACTATACCATACTACTACACTACTACTATACTACTACTACTACTACTACACTACTACTACTACTATACTTACTACTACTACTACTACTACTACTACTACTACCTACTACTACTACTACCACTACTACTACTACTACTACCTACTACTACTACTACTCACACTACTACTACTACTAACTACTACTACTAACTACTACTACTACTACTACTTACTACTACTACTACTAACTACTACTACTACTACTACTACTATACTACTGTCTTATTGTTTTACTTTACTCTATTTACTTATCTCACTACCTTTATAAATATAAACACTACTACTAACTACTACTACCACTACCTACCACTACCTACTACTACTACTACTACTACTACTACTACTACTACTACTACTACTACACTAACTACCTACCTACTACTACTACTACTACTACTACTACACCACTACCACTACTACTACCTACATACTACTACTACTACACTACTACTACTATACTACTACTACACTACCACTACTACTACTACTACTACTACTACACACTACACACTACACTACTACTACTACACTACTACTACTACTACTACTCTACCACTACTACTACTACTACTACTACTACTACTACTACTACTACCATTACTCATATTGCTACTGTTAGTACTATTACTGTTGCTGCTACTACTGACATATTCACTACTGCATTTTACTACTACTACTACGTCACCAACTACTGTATACCATTATCCGTATTCTAATTTTGTTCCTAATCAAAGGCAGTTGCAAAAGACTGATTGGATAAGTCGTAGTTCTGCATGCAATAACACTTTTCGACCCCGCCATGCGATAACACTTTTCGACCCCGCCATGCAATTTGTCTTCGATCCATCAAAATCAATCACAACCTGTAATTCTAAAACCAGCGTAATGCTAAACCTCTTGTTGATATTGACGTTGCCATGGAAACCAACATCAGAGAGAGAGAGAGAGAGAGAGAGAGAGAGAGAGAGAGAGAGAGAGAGAGAGAGAGAGAGAGAGAGATATCCTTGAATCGCAAACATAAGCTGAATATAATTGAAAGAAGGAAACTGCATCTCCTTTCATCTTCCTCCAGTGCTTCTTGACTTCTGCTTCTTAGTTTCTTCTTAGTTTTTTTCTTCTTTCTTCCCTGCTTGTAGTTCTATTCCCTGCTTCTTCCTTGCTTCTTCCTGCTTCTTCCATGCTTCTTTCCTGCTTTTCCCTGCTTGTAGTTCTATTTCCTGCTTTTCCCTGCTTTTTCCCTGCTTGTATTTATATTCCCTGTTTCTTCCCTGCTTCTTCCCTGCTTGTAGTTCTATTCCCTGCTTCTTCCCTGTTTGTAGTTTTATTCCCTGTTTCTTCCCTGCTTGTAGTTCTATTCCCTGCTTCTTCCCTGCTTCTCGGCTCCTGCTTCTTCCATGTTTCTTCCCTGCTTCTTCCCTGCTTCTTCCCTGCTTTTTCCCTGCTTCTCGGTTCCTGCATCTTCCCTGCTTCTTCCCTGCTTCTCGGTTCCTGCATCTTCCCTGCTTCTTCCCTGCTTCTCGGTTCCTGCATCTTCCCTGCTTCTTCCCTGCTTCTCGGTTCCTGCATCTTCCCTGCTTCTTCTCTGCTTCTTTTTGGTTCTTCTTTCTTCCGTGCTTGTAGTTCTAAGAGGCTTGTGTGGCCACTCTGAACATTTCTTACCATTCCCCTGACGTCCTGAGAGCAATGAAGGTGAACATTTGGAACATTTGGAATCCCTCCCTCAAAGCTCCTGACTTCAGTTCATTGCGTCTGAAATGCTTTGAAAATACCGAACCGCGGACTCCAAAAACCTAATGTCCAGAAAGACCTTTTGCCTCAGACTTAAAGGCTCTGGCACTATGAACGCGGGCATGGCTTGAGGTATTTACTATTTACTGTGATGGGTAAGTCTTTCATCTGAAGGAGGGCCAGAAGGGGTCTTGTCGGCACTGCATTGCTTTCTTTCAATCTTTCTTTCAAATTTCAATCCGTTTTCTTTCTTTCAAACCATGTGCCTTCCCTTTTTTTTTATTTTTTTTATTTTTTACAAAGGACTGGTCAAGGGAAGAAAAAAAATCAACAAAAAGTCTGCTCTAAATTTTTTTTTTTTACTTTTTTTCTTTTTTACTAAGGGTCAAGAGGAAAAAAGTTAAAAAAAACGCAGCTTTTTTTTTTTTTTTTTTTTTTTTTTCAATGGACTGGCCAAGGGTAAAAAAGAAAAGAAAAGTTACCAAAAAAAACCCGCTTAGCTGCCTAACCTAACCTAACCTAACCTAACTTCCCCATAAACAATACAGTAAGATAGTAAAGAAAGGGAGGTGGGCCAATCTAGTTCAGTTCTACTTTATGCTTCTTGCAGACTGAGCCTCCTGTTGTGCATGTCTTGACGTGATTTGAGGTGAGGTGTTGAAGTCATGTCATGCAAACCATCCACTGGCTAACCATATATCACTCGGTTGTGTCGTTTTTTTACTCTCTTAAGCGGAAGTCGATCACCCTGAAAACAATGGAGTTAGCGGTCGAAGGCAGTTACTTTTTATGTCGTTTTTATTTCATGTCATCAGGCAATTTTCACGTGACTTGCTACATATTCTTTTTGATTATGTGAGTAACAATAGCAACATAAATAGCTTTGCGACTACTATTACTACTACTACTACTACTACTACTACTACTACTACTACTACTACTACTACTACTACTACTACAGCTTCTTTTACTAATACTCTACTGCCACTGCTGCTACTTCTCGTACTACTACTACTACTACTACTACTACTATTATACTACTACTACTACTGCTACTTCTCCTTTTACTATTTCCATTACTACTACTACTACTACTACTACTACTACTACTACTACTACTACTACTACTACTACTACTACTACTACAACTACTACTTCTTCTATTAGCATATTTAGTCCTTCCACCTAACCCTCATTAACTCTCCCTGCTACCGTCTTTAAAATAAGCTTTTAAAAAAGTAATTACATTTTTGCCTCAGATTACCTCGGTATGGGTCTGAGAGGGATTAAAGAAGGGATGGAGGGAAGGGAAGGGAAGGGAAGGAAGGAAAGGGAGGAAAGGGGAGGAAAGGGAAGGAGGAAAGGAAAGGAAAGGAAAGGAAAGGAAAGGAAAGAAAGAAAAGAAAAGAAAAGAAAAGAAAAGAAAAGAAAGGAAAGGAAAGGAAAGGGAAGGGAAGGGAAGGGAAGGGAAGGGAAGGGAAGGGAAAGGAGAAAGGATGAAACAGAAAAGAAAGGAGAGGAAGAGTAGCAGACAGGGAGGGAAGATAAATAGTGGGTTAAAATATGGTGTGGTGTTGGTGGGAATGGGAGGAAAAGAGAGAAAGGAAGGAGGACAGGAAGGAAGGAAGGGATGCTAGGAATGAGGCAGGTAGGTAATGAAGGCAGAGAGAGAGAGAGAGAGAGAGAGAGAGAGAGAGAGAGAGAGAGAGAGAGAGAGAGAGAGAGAGAGAGAATGTGTATATATAGGAGGAGCTTAGAGAAGGAAGGGAACGAATGGAAGAAAAGAGGTAAAAAGATTAACGTTATAATGAGTATATTTATATGATGCCCCGTGCCAGAACCAGTAGCGCGCCCACCCACACGCACACCACCTCATTACACGCCTTAATTAACCTTTTTGTATACGATATTTTACGTAGAAAGTGACGGATATTGTATGTAAACACCTTTTTGGCTAAATTTTGGTTCTCATCTCAGTTACTGACGATAATGTTGCGTTTGTTGTTGTTGCTGTTTTTGACTTAACGCTTGAGACCAAAAACGAAATTTCCATTGTAATTTGGGTACCATTAAACAATTTGTAGTTAATATAAGCAATATTTAATAGATATGACCTGTTTAGTATCCTTGTCGACTAACTAATTTGGTATATTAAGTTACTTTTCGTAGTTTTATGGCTCGATAACGTACAATTTTTTTATAGGAAAGGAAAGATCTGGGTGTGAAGGGGTTAAATTTTCATATATACCTGCATACCTAAAATCAAAGGTAGAGAAATAGTAGCACACGAAAAAACCGAGAGATTTTTAGCAGAATATTCAATGTATTTTATGTATTCCATGCCCGCAATATCCTTAGGCCGCCGTTTCTCTATAGGTTCCATGGATCAGAGGTCTCCAATATACGTATACAGGTACCTTACTGCCTGCCTGCTACCCATGAAGCGGAGACCAATATTGGATGCACAAAGTAGGAGGATGTAATGTGCGATATAAAGTTGGGACTGTAAATGAAAGACGATTACAAAACAACGACGATATGAAGAACGTCGAAATTACGATATATACGAACGATAATAATACAAATAATAACGATATAATACGATATATTCGAACGACGATATGAAGAACATCGAAATTACGACGATATGAAGAACGATGAACAGTTGATCTAAGTAAACTTTTAGCGAAACAAACTGACTTGTTCATAGTTCTCTCTCTCTCTCTCTCTCTCTCTCTCTCTCTCTCTCTCTCTCTCTCTCTCTCTCTCTCTCTCTCTCTCTCTCTCTCTCTCTCTCTCTCTCTCTCTCTCTCTCTCTCTCTCTCTCTCTCCTTTTTTTCATCAATAGTGCAAATATACTTCAAATATACAACACTGTAATATACTTCATTCACTTCGCTTCTTTATTTTTGTTTCCCTTTATTATATTATTTCCAGTTTTTTTTGTTTGCGTATATTTATTTTCGTTTCTTGTGGGTCGTTTTTCTTTCCTTTTTTTGTTGGTCGCTTCTCGCCTTTGCCTGTGTGTCCCTTTGGCGTATCACTTTGTCATTTTTTTCGTATTCCTTTCATCCTTTCTTTAGTCTTTTTATATTTTCCATTTTTTCTTTATATTTCGTGTTGCCTCTTTTGTTATTTAAAAGAAAGTTCTTGATCTTTTTTTTTCGGTGATAGATACTTGAGTGAGAATAATTGCCTCTGTTATTTAAAAGAAAGAACCAAGTGTTTGTATTGATCTCGTTTTACACGTTTTTTCTTTCGTGTAACGTGTGTGTATTTTTTATTTACTTAATCATGGGTTAAGTTATTGTGGTTTTTTTTACTCGTATGAACTAAGCGTCGAAATATTGGAATTAAAAAGATTATTATTTTCCTCTTTATTTTCTCTGAGTGTTCTGGGTTTTTCCCTTCAATAAGGCGCGATTCCACCGAGGCAACACAGGCAACATGTAGCATGCGACTTGACTGGCTTTCAACAAATGTTGAATGCGGCTTTCAACCAGGAGACATATTGCCTGCGACAAGGCAACAACGTTGTTGCTTGTAGCGCTACATCCTATGTTGACTGTTGAATGCCACAAAACCTTTTCCACCAATTCAACAAAAACTAGCCAGTTGTCAACACGATGTCTCAACAGACGGTCGCTGCTGCTGCATATCTAGTGCTGTGTCGCAAAAAAAAACAAAAAACAAAAACAAACCGATGGTGGAAGAGAGAACTTTTTATGGGCAGTAACATTGCTCAAAATTATTTTATTGAAAAATTACTGTCCGATGACCAATCACTTTTCAAGAACTTTTCAAGGATGATTTCAATTACCTTCTCGACAAAGTGAGTCCCAGGACTAGGAAGAGTGACACAAATTACCGGGAAGCGTACCACCTAAAATCAGACTTTTAGTGACATTGCGCTTCCTAGCTATTAGAAAAAATTATACATTCTCATGTACCTCTTCAGAATTTCTGAAACGACTATTTCAAGGACTGTGCCGGAAGTATGCCAAGCAATTATTGAAGCGCTACGAGATGTAGTTAAGGTAAGTTTACTACAAGTGTATACTACTACTACTACTACTGTTACCACTATTATTACTACAAAGTAATAATAATCATAATAATAATAATAATAATAATAATAATAATAATAATAATAATAATTATCTATACTATAATAATAAGAGGGCAGTCTGTCTGTCTGTACGTCTGTCCGTCACAGTCACTCAACTCTACGGTCACCGCTACCAACTTTCAGGGGTCTATGATACGAGGTGATAAAAATTCATAACGAGTGATGTTTACCACATTCATAATTTGTTGTCATTTCAGTTACACCTCTCTAATAAAACCATATTATCAACCGGTATATTTATAGTAATAATAATAATAATGAGATTGTAACATGTTAATAATAATGACAATAATAATGAGATTGTAACATGTTAATAATAATGACACTAGTAAAATGCATTCCATAAAGTTTATTCACCCGAACAATATATCCCATAGAACCGCAAGTTTCCTATATTCTTCTATAAATTCTACGGTTTTCTTTTTCTTGTTGCTTTCAACATCGAATCCTTCCCGCGACTGGTGGGAAGGCGTTCAACACTAGGCAACAGGCTAAATCTTGTCGCATGCGTCAGGTTATACGGCAACATGTTGCCACCTGTCGCATGCCACACAGTCGCATGTTACATGTTGCCTTCTGTTGAACTGGTTGAAACACACTTGGCGTATGCGACAATGTAGCATGCCACATGTTGCCAAAATGTTGCCTCGGTGGAATCGCGCCTTTGTGTACGTGTTACTTACTTTGTTACTTTGTTAACGTGTGTGTATTTATGGTTCAATTAATTGCTCTTTTTTTACTTGTATGAACTTGAGAATCGTGGAAATACTGAAATTGGAGAAGATTATGATTTCCTTTTCTTTGGGTGTCCAGTTTTTTTTTCATCGGGTTGTTGTGGCGGAAGGGAAGACAAAAAGAGAAAAGGAAGAAAAAAAATAGGTGAAGGATCGGCGGGCATTAATTTCGCCTTATCCTTTTATTGTGTTCCGGAGTGGCGGGCGTTCTGTGTCTTTTTCTTCTCCTTATTTTTTTCTGTCTCTGATTAATTTTGGATCAGGGAGCGGCGCGGCGGGTCTTGAGCACGTAGGAGGCGAGGAACCGAAGAAAAATTGTAAAAGTTTTTCCCGCTCTTTTATGCCGTCTTGATTTTGATTATAACCTCTCACCATTTTCTATATTTCTTCCCTTTTTTCCCTTTTTTATATCAATTCTTTATCCTTCTCCTTATGTTATCTTCCCTTTCTTTGCCTGATAGTAGCTACACGAAGGAATGGAAGAAAATAGCTCTTTTATTCCTTCTTGATTTTGATTAGAACCTCCTCTCTCACCAGTTTCTTTATTTTTCTCTTTGTTTTTATCTCAATTCCTTATCTCTCTCCTTATCTCTTATCTTCCTTTCCTTTGCCCTTAATAATGATAGTATCTCCTCCCTTACTAATTTATTTTATGTCACATTTTTTATTTGTTCTATCAATTTCTTATCTTTCTTATTATCTCTTATCTTCCTTTCCTTTGCCCTTAATGAAGATAGCAGCTACAAGAAGGAATGAAAAGAGGAATGGCAGGAAAGAAGGAGTTGATGATAGAAGTAAAATAGTGCAGGAATGAATGAAAAGAGGAATGGAAGGAAAGAGGGAGTAGAGGTTAGAAGTTAGAGGGACTGAGGTGGTGAAAGAAGAGAAGAAAGAAGGATTGGAAGGAGGGAATGAAGGAAGGGATAGAGGGATTTAGAGGGTGAGAGGGAGGGAGAAGGGAAAGAGAGGGTTGGGGATCAAGTCTTGGGTGCGATGTATGTGTGTGTGTGTGTGTGTGTGTGTGTGTCTGTGTCTGTGTCTGTGTCTATGTCTGTGTGGGTGTCTGTGTGTGTGTGTGTGTATGTGTCTGTGTCTGTGTGTGTGTATCTATGTGTGTGTGTGTGTGTGTGTGTGTGTGTGTCTGTCTGTGTCTGTGTCTGTCTCTGTGTGTGTGTGTGTGTGTGTGTGTGTGTGTGTGTGTGTATGTGTATGTGTATGTGTGTGTCTGTTTGTGTCTGTGTCTGTGTGTGTGTGTGTGTGTGTGTGTGTGTGTGTGTGTGGCAAGGTTAGTTAATGTTAAGGCCAGTACACGCATGCCTTTCTAACACAGAGTAATGGTCATATATGGGTTGCGGGACTTTAAAGCACGTAATAGTTAGGGTCCATAGCACGTACCTTTTTATGGCCGTAACTCTAATCACCCTCTGTCCTCATCATAATTACCGTGCGTGCGTGTCAGTCCACCTGTGGCGTGCCTTGCGTGACTCTCCAGTGGTTTACGCGGTGCTGACTCCCTCCTGTCTCAGCAACCTCACACACGCTTGCCATAAACGCGTCTTAACACTGAAAGAATAATAAAACAAAAAATAAACTGAAAGAATTGAAAAAAAATAAAAAGACCAAGAATTAAAAAAGAAATAGATTGAAAGAATAAAAAAAATAGACTGAAAGAATTGAAAAATAAAAAGACAAAGAATTAAAGAAAGAAATAGATTGAAAGAATAAAAAAGACAATAAAGAATAAAAAAAAATAGACTGAAAGAATTGAAAAAAAAGAAAAAAGACAGAATTAAAGAAACAAATAGATTGAAAGAATAAAAAAAAGACAATAAAGAATAAAAAAATAGACTGAAAGAATTGAAAGAAAAAAAAAGACAAAGAATTAAAGAAACAAATAGATTGAAAGAATAAGAAAAAGACAATAATGAATAAAAAAAATAGACTGAAAGAATTGAAAAAAAAGAAAAAAGACAGAATTAAAGAAACAAATAGATTGAAAGAATAAAAAAAGACAATAATGAATAAAAAAAAATAGGCTGATAGAATTTAAAAAAAAAGACAAAATTAAAGAAAGAAATAGATTGAAAGAATAAAAAAAAGACAATAATGAATAAAAAAAATAGACTGAAAGAATTGAAAGAAAAAAAAAAGAATTAAAGAAACAAATAGACTGAAAGAATAAAAAAAAGACAATAATGAATAAAAAAAAAAACGACGGATAGAATTGAAAAAAAGTAAAAAGACAAAAAAATGTTAAAGAATAAAAAAATAAACAGTTGATTCTTTCTTGTGTAAATGTAGGAAAGAAATTGGGTGAATAAATTTGTATGTGGTTTTCACGGCATAGTAAGTTTGTGTGGAGGCTTTTGGTATGTGAGGAGCAGTGTTGTGGAGGGGACGTGTATGGCTGGTTAGGTTATTAGGTAATGGAGGGTGTATGGTATGCAAACTATGTCTACTTCTTTGTATGTCATAGTGTGTAGGAAATAGTATAGGCCTAGTATGAACAAAATTATGATGAAATAAATAAAATAGATAAAAAAAAAATATTTACATTACTAACACCAGATAAAAAAGATATTTACATTACTAACACTAGATAAAAAAGATATTTACATTATTAACACCAGATAAAAAAGATATTTACATTATTAACACCAGATAAAAAAGATATTTACATTACTAACACCAGATAAAAAAGATATTTACATTACTAACACCAGATAAAAAAGATATTTACATTACTAACACCAGATAGAAAAGATATTTACATTACTAACACCAGATAAAAAAGATATTTACATTACTAACACGAGATAAAAAAGATATTTACATTACTAACACCAGATAAAAAAGATATTTACATTACTAACACCAGATAAAAAAGATATTAACATTACTAACACCAGATAAAAAAGATATTTACATTACTAAGACCAGATAGAAAAGACATTTACATTACTAACACCAGATAAAAAAGATATTTAAAACAAGATATTTACATTACACTACATAGAAAAAATATTTACAGAAACTTACATTACACGAGATAAAAAAAAGATAAGGAAATAAGAATAATACAAATGCTTTGCGACAATGATATAATTTATTAAACATGCTAAAATAGAAGATAATTAATTGTTTACTCCAAAATATTATGAATTTCAGTTAACTTATTATGGTTAGAAATGTCAGGCTTAAATCACTTATCTTTTTCCCTCCTTTGTTATGAGGTCATTAGCATCTTTGTGTTTATAATCCTCATTAACTTGTAGCGCTGTGGGACTGCTAATTTGATTTAGGTTGATTGGTGGTGATGGTGGTTGAGGTGGTGGTGGTTGAGGTGGTGATTGTGGTGGTGGTTGTGGTGGTGGTGGTGGTGGTGATTGAGGTGGTGGTTGAGGTGGTGATTGTGGTGGTGGTTGAGGTGGTGATTGTGGTGGTGGTTGAGGTGGTGATTGTGGTGGTGGTTGAGGTGGTGATTGTGGTGGTGTGGAGGGGTGATTTGGTGTGGTTGAGGTGGGATTGTAGGTGGTGGTGAGGTGGTGATGTGGTGTTGTGTGAGAAGAGAAGAGAGAGAGAGAGAGAGAGAGAGAGAGAGAGAGAGAGAAGACAAGGGGACAAAGACAGAAGGAAAGAAATGACCAGTGGACAAGACCAAAGGAAACAACATGCGACCTAACAGACATGCTCTCTCTCTCTCTCTCTCCTCTCTCTCTCTCTCTCTCTCTCTCTCTCTCCTCTCACTCTCTCCTCTCCCTCCACCACCACACACACACACACAAACACAAACACAACACACACCAACACACAACAAATGAACCGGAAAAAATAAAGGAGGAAACAAATGTCAATTAATGACAGAAGAAAAAATAAAAAAGGAAGAGCATTAAGCTAATACATAGGGTAATATTGAGAGAGAGAAATAAGAGGAGAAAAAGAGGAGGAGAGGAGAGAGGAGAAGAGGAAGAAGAGAGAGAGGAGAGAGAGAGAGAGAAGAGAGAGAGAAATAGGAAGAATAGAAGAAGGGAAGAAGGAAGAATAAAGGAGGACGAAAGGAAATAGAGAAGGAAGAAGTGAAGGGAAGGAAGGAAGGAAGGAAGGAAGGAAGGAAGGAAGGAAGGAAGGAAGGAAGGAAGGAAGGAAGGAAGGAAGGAAGGAAAGAAAGAAAGAAAGAAAGAAAGAAAGAAAGAAAGAAGGTAGGAAGGAAGGGTCAGAGGAGGTAGAAAGGGAAGGAGGGAGGAGAGAGGATCGTCACACTGATACCTCCTCATAAAACGCTTCAATATTGGTCGACTTTTTCCCTCCTCCTCCTCCTCCTCCTCTCCTCCTCCTCCTCCTCCTCCTCCTCACCTTCCTCATTTGTGACCTTTTTAACTTCCTTGGCTTATCTATATTTTTTTTTTTTTTTACATCACAAAGGACTGGCCAAGGTTAAAACAAAAAGGAGTAGCACAAACCCCGCTTAGTTGTCAATCCCTATCAAGAAGACAGTAAGATAATATAAAAAGATGGTTAACGAGAAGGAAGTGTTTAATTATGGTATAGTGGTTAACGAGAAGGAAGTGTTTAATTATGGTATAGTGGTTAACGAGAAGGAAGTGTTTAAATATGATATAGTGGTTAACGAGAAGGAAGTGTTTGAATATGGTATAGGACAGGTATCGCGCCATTCATCAGGTGACCTCTATGGGGTTGGACAGGTGCTTAATCAAGGTGGATTTCGCCCGTCGCTGTTCATTACGCGCGTCAGGTCACTGTGCAATATTCGGAACCTTTTAATGATGGATAAATTAACCCAAGCTAACGTATGTGTGTTTTTAGTAACTTTTTACCTTTAAGCTTCATCTTTAATTATTATATCAACCGTCTACCTCGAAGTTTTGTTCATTTAGTGAAGTGATTAAAGAAGATCCATTGCCTGAGAGTTAAATATGGTAGTAATCTGTTGGGTCTCTATTAGTTTTTTTTTTTTTTTTTTTTTTTTTTTTTTTTTTATATACATTTGTGCCTATAGCGCCTGTAGGCAGTGGTAACCCAGGGCTCGGATGGTAGGCTCTGGAGGTTCACTTGAGGGCTGTGATGGTTGGTCCTCGCCCGTGGTGGCGCAGGCAGGATTTTTATAGTGACGCCTGTGATTAGAGGCTCATGCCGCCCCCCTGTGTCCTCCGATGCACTCGCAATCGAAGGTAGAGTTGATGGGCAGGGCATGTGGGTATTCTTAAGCCAGCCACACACACACCGGCGCGGCCTGTCCGGCCGACAAAATGTGGCGGGGCATCGTTCGCCGGACGAGACCCACACACACACCGGCCGCCTCATGAAAATATACAGTACACGTCGGACCACCGTGGTGACAACATGAGTCTGCTGTCCGAAAATGACTTGTTGGTGATGGCTGCATGTGCAGCCATATATAATACCTATATATAATACGTCATACTATATATAATACGTCATATATAATACCTATATTATCATAAATACAATTATTACTGGTACAATTAGTCATTATCTGGCCGAGCGAGGGGCGGGCCGCGCCGGAAGGCACCCACACACACGCAGGCGGCAGGCCGCGCCGGACGGAATTTTCAAGCGCCGACTGATTTTCATCCGGCCGCTGCGACAGGCCCCGCCGGATGAAAAACACCCCCACACACACACACCGGCCGCCTCTAGCCACGCCCCTTTTCGTCGGCCGGACAGGCCGCGCCGGTGTGTGTGTGGCCGGCTTTAGGCCACTCGACGGTGCAGAAAGGTTTTGGTTTTCTTCGGGGATCGAACTCGGGTCACCGAGAACGCCAGTCGGAGACCCTAACCACTCCGCTACCGCCTCCCCCTGGTGTGGTGAGGTAGTAATACAAAGGAATACAAAGGAAGAACAGACAGCAACAGCCATACTGGGCCAAACGAGGCTGCCCGTGTGACTACTTTCTACAACTATAGTTTCTACGTGTTAGAGGTAAAATAATAGCAAAGTTGAAGGCTCCTAATGACGGTGATGGTAATAGTAGTAGTAGTAGTAGTAGAAGTAATAGTAGTAGTAGTAGTCCTGGTAGTAGTCCTGGTAGTAGTAGTAGTAGTAGTAGTAATAGTAGTATCAGTACTATCGTTATTATCATAATTGTTAATATTTTCTGGTGTTTATTTATATACTTTTTCATCAATTTATTTGTTTATTTGTCTATTTGCTTGTTAATTATTACGATTATGTTTATTAGTATTATAATTATGATCAGTAATAGTGGTATAATTATTGATAGTGTTATTCCATCCAGGTTTATTGTTTAGAAAATTGCGTGAATCAAATTTTCACGGCATTGTTTTATGGGAAATTATCTTATTAACTGCATATTGAGAGAGAGAGAGAGAGAGAGAGAGAGAGAGAGAGAGAGAGAGAGAGAGAGAGAGAGAGAGAGAGAGAGAGAGAGAGAGAGAGAGAGAGAGAGAGAGAGAGAGAGAGAGAGAGAGAGAGAGAGAGAGGAATGCACTTGGGAACTTGAGTGGAAGAGAATTTCAATACATTCGCTCTGGAGGGAAGGAAGAGAAAAAGGAATGAAAGGGCAGAGGAAGCAGGAAAAGAAAAAGAGTAGGAAGAATTCGCTGTTTATTGGGGAACTGTGGAGTGGTTCTCAGCGTCTTGCGATACGAGTATTTTTGCACAAAGAATCTATGAAGTAGATGAAGTAGATGACTGAAATAAAAAAAAGAAAATGAAAAAAGTTAATATAATGAAATGAAAATATATGAAGTCTATATATATGAATATATATAGACGGCACTTTTATTTGGCTGAAACAAAGATTTTTTTTTTTTTTGCACAAAGAAACTATGAAGTAGATGACTGAAAAATAAAAAAAAAAAAAAAAAAGAATATGATGAAATTAAAATATATGAAAAAGTAGATGGCATTTT
The DNA here is from genome assembly GCA_016584305.1 of Chionoecetes opilio. Taxonomy (NCBI): domain Eukaryota; kingdom Metazoa; phylum Arthropoda; class Malacostraca; order Decapoda; family Majidae; genus Chionoecetes; species Chionoecetes opilio. The sequence continues at coordinate 183,662 of JACEEZ010007453.1, forward strand.
TATATGTTGCTAAAACAAAGATCTTTATTTTTTCTGGGCACAAACAAAGTATGAAGTAGACGACTGAAATAAAAAAAGAAAAAAAAATGAATATGATGAAATTAAAATATCTGAAAAAGTAGTTCGCTCTTTTATATAGCTGAAACAAAGATCCTTTTTTTTTTTACAAAGAAACAATGAAGTAGATGGCTGAAATAAAAAAGATAAATAAATAAAAAAATTAATATGATGAAACAAAGACTACTGTATACAGAGTAGTCTTTGGATGAAATGAAAATATAGGAAAAAGTAGATGGCACTTTTATATAGCTGAAACAAAGATCTTTATTTTTTTTTGGCACATAAACTTCGAAGTAGATGACGTGAATAATAAAAAAATAAAAAAAGAATTGATGAATTAAAAATCTGAAAGTATCCTTCTTTACATAAATGAACAACCTTTTTTTTTACAAAGACATGAAGAGATGGCTGAAATAAAAAAATCAATTATGATGATAAAATTGGAAAAGTAGGTGGCACTTTTATATGGCTGAAACAGATTTTTTTTTATTTTTTACAAAGAAACTATGAAGTAGATGACTGAAATAAAAAATAAAAATGAAAAAAAAAGAATATGATGAAATAAAAATATTTGAAAAAGTAAGTGGCACTTTTATATAGCTGAAACAAAGATTAATTTTTTTATTTTTAGTTTCTTTTTTATATACTTCGTGAGAGTCGTGATTAAAAAATGTAAGAAAAAATTGGAAATGAGCTGAAGAAACTGAAACTTCTTTTATAATTTTTTTCCTGGATGTCATTAAAATCCAATTAATAGAATTTGCACAAGGGGGAAGGAAAAGTTTGTTTGAGTAAGATTTAAATTGCTGTGTGATACGTAGTCGAGAGAGAGAGAGAGAGAGAGAGAGAGAGAGAGAGAGAGAGAGAGAGAGAGAGAGAGAGAGAGAGAGAGAGAGAGAGAGAGAGAGAGAGAGAGAGAGAGAGAGAGAGATTGTATGAAATGTTGACCTGCCTCCACTAACAGCAAAGGTCAACGAGTCAGTGACCGGTGTTGTGTTCATAAATCATAGCGTGTTGTGACCTCAAGAGATAAGCATTACATACCATAAAAGAGAAACATGTCATAACTTGGCACATAAACCCGATAGAACACCCTTCCTCATCCACCTTTTCCTCCTGTCGTTGAACACTGCCTCATCATCTCAATTGACTCTTCGTGCCTTCCATGAGTATCTCCTTCACCCTCACACCTTCGCACCACCTTCAATACAGTCATTTATCTCTGTCTCCTCAGCCTCTCTTCCTCATCTCCTCTTTACCCACATTTATCGCAATATTTTCGTCCGGCCTCCTTCCTCTTTCTCTCACACCTCTTCCTCTTCTTCTTCCTCTTCCTCACCACATCATACCGGCCTCACCACAATCTCTACAGTTCATCTTTTCATGACTAACTCCAACACATTTATATAGGAATAATCCATCTTGTTTAAGTATTACTAGCCACCTTAAGTGTCTGTCTATACCAATACGAGTTTATTTTATTTTTTCGTCGTTCAGTTACTGGATTTACCTAAGAATTACGTGAAAAATGGACAATTTAGGATTACTGACACGTTCACGAATATAATTACATTTTCAGGTGTGTAATCTCGCAAACCTGATAAGGAATTTGGATCATACACTGCGCAAGATACGTGTCCTGCAGGTAAAATATTATGTCGGCACGAGGAAAGGATAATTAAAGGATAAAGGAAAGGATAAGTGTGAAAAACCTTAACAAAGCAATACAGACTTACCAACATAACTCTTGTGAAGCGAATTAAGTTTTTTCTTCTTATATTTAAACCGATGTAAGTGTTCTCGGTATTTCTCATTGTATTCTTCTTACGTAGAAATATAATTAAAGGAGTATATAAGTGTGAAAGACCTTAACAAAGCGATATAGGCTTGCAAACATTACTTTTTTGATGCGATTTAACTGATTTAACTCTTTATTTTCTTATATTAACCGATTTAAGTTCATCTCAGTATTTCTTATTGTATTCCTGTTCATCGTCCACCGTCGATCTCCCGAACTGAATTGGCCCACCCCCTTTTTATATTATATTACTGTCTTCTTTATAGGGACTGGCAATCAAGCGGGACTTTTGTTACTTTTTGTTTGCCCTTGGCCAGTCCTTTGTGATGTAAAAAAAAAAAAACCCACACAGCAGCGAGTCTCAAGAAGCAGAGTCTATATATCCACGTCTTTCCCTTGCTTGGATCGAGGCTGTGGCGGTGTGTGGTTGAGGGAGAGGAGAGTCTTTGAGCCTTTGCAATATTGGCCGCCTGCGATATAGCCTCAGACACCACACCAGCCTGGAGCGACGTGACGACTGCACTGCAAACACCCTCACGACATAGGCTGGAAAAGGGAGAAATACAATGCCTGGAAACATGAAATAAACTGGAAATTTACGAGATTTCTTTATATCAGCAAAGACCCTTACTACATTGTCTGGAAAAGAAAAAATACAGTGCCTGGAAACAAGAAATAAACTGGAAATATACGAGTTTTCTTTATGCCAGAAAACACCTTCACTAAATATCCTGGAAAAGGCAGAAATACAGTGCCTGGAAACAGATGAAATAAACTGGAAATATAGGGAGAAATAGAGTGCCTGGATAAAATGAAACTAGAATTATACGAGTTTTCTTTATGCCAGCAAAAACCTTTACTAGAGAGTCTGGAAAAGGGGGAAATACAGTGCCTGGAAACATGATATTAACTGAAAATATACAAGTTTTCTTTATTCCAGCAAACACCTTCATTACATTGTCTGGAAAAGGAAGAAGTATAGTGCCTGGAAAAAGATGAAATACATTGTAAATATACGAGTTTTCTTTATACCAGCAAGCTTCTTCACGTGATCAGTCTGGAAAAGGAGAAATTCAGTGCCTGGAAAAAATGTGAAAAGTCTGGAAAAGGTAGAAATTCAGTGCCTGGAAACATGAAATAAACTTGAAATATACGAGTTTCTTTAAGGAGTGATAAGGAAAGGAGGTGTCGGCGTCCTGGAAGCGTTTTCTGGGAAGGTGTGAGCCAGGAAGGTTTTCAAATATGTGGTTTTCTTTACGATTCAAAAGTTTTAATTAGTCTGTGAATTTTACTATTTTTTTGGGGAAAGGAAATGAGAGCATCGCTGACACTTAAATTCGAAAGGTAAAATATCTGCAAGAAGTTTCTGTTTGTTTGTGTTTGTTTGCTTGTTTGTTTGTTGTTGTTTGTGTGTTTTTTTGCGTCACCAAATATTTCCGTTGAACACCTTTTCCAAACTTCAGAGCAAGGGACAAATAAATATAAAGAAAGCGTAGGAGGAAAGACGGAGAAATTGAGAGAGGAAAAGTTAGTATAAATAGGTGAATACAGAAATACAAGATCAATGAAAAAATTAATGCTGAACAAGTTATAGGAAAATAGAGGGAAAATTGTAGAGAGGAAAATAAAATGTAAGGAAGAAATAGAGAAAGACAGAAGGAAAGAAAGCAAAGGAAGAAGATGAATGGAGGAAAAATGGAGAGCTGATGGAGAAGAAAAATGGAGATGAAAATAATGCAAGTGGAAGATGAAGAGAAGGAGGAGGAGGAAGGAGGAGGAGGAGGAGGAGGAGGAGGAGGAGGAGGAGGAGGAGGAGAGGAGGAGGAGGAGGAGGAGCGAAGAAGGAGGAGGAGGAAGAGGAAGGAGGAGGATTGGATTGACATATAGGACAAAAAGAAAATAGTACTATGTGCTAAGGCTACCTAGAGACACAATGAGAGGGATATGCGTTGCCCAAAGGAGTGTATGGGTGCTAGGCAGTCCCCGCCTGAGCATAGACTAGACATTATAAATAGCATCAATGTGATAAGAATGATTAAAAAGTTGGCGTCCAGATTGTACATAAATCTACTACCATACATACATCTAACAAGTGTTTTCTATATTTTACTTATCTTTAAGAGGAGGAGGAGGAGGAGGAGGGGGGGAGGGGTAGGCGGAGGAGAAAGAGGAGGGACTTAAGCAGATGTCGAAGAGGTGGTGTAGATCTGTTTGGGAAGTGATAAAGCAGTCATAGTGGAAATCCAGGACTTTCTCGTTTTTCGAAGTCCTCCTTCCTCCTCCTCCTCAGTGCTCTATGTCACCTCCCGGTCATTGAGTGCCTTACTGCACTGGCATCCCTGCAATGCATCATCGAATGCACCACGCTGGCCGGGAAAATACTGTCTTAATCTAAATGAAATCACATTGAGGGGTTAAAAGTGAGCAAATACACACTTTCAAGCGCAAACACACACAGAGCACACACATCAGCGAGACAACAACAACACCACCACACACCAACACACACACACACACACCACACACACACACACACACCACGCACAGCACGCACGCACGCACCACCACGCACGCACGCACGCACCACGCAGCACGCACACACACGCACCACCACGCAACCACACGCACACACACCACACACACACACACACACACACACACACACACACACACTCACACACACACACACACACACACACACACACAACACACCACACACACACACACACACACACACACACACACACACACACACACACGTATGTAATTTCACACCTCTATTTACAATTCTATCTCATTTATTTTAGCATCAATTTTCATTTATTAGTTGCATGTTTATTTATTTGTGTATATCCAGCGCCAATGTGTACCCTTATAAGTGAGGTTATTTTTTCTCTCTCTGAAGTTTTTAATTCCCAAATTTATTCATTCACTAATTTATTTTACACGCCTGGTATTTTAACAAGGGCTGGAGGCGAGGCTGTGTTCATAAACCATCAACGCATTACACTTTTAAAACAAACTATAAAAACATTATATATACTGGGGCTCGCACAGCGCCGGGCAGCTCAGGGCCTCGCGGGGCGGGCTCGGCAGGAGTTTGCATCACACAACCATGACTGAAATGAGGCAAACACGGAATCAAGTAACATTATGGTGAGGGGAGAAAATACTTCGAATAGAATGAACCTTAGAAATGGAGCAATATATTCAAGAAGCCAAAACAAATGGGGAAATAAAAATAAAAATCCACCTATGGACACAAAGATTACTGTGTTTGTGTTTTTATTATTGTTTTATTTAGGTGGGCGACATGATGCTGGGCGGTAGAAAGTGAATTTGCGACAATGTATTATTTTCGCACCAAAGATACGAAGGTGTAATCTGCGAAGCCTTCAATTTTGGCCTTGCTTCGCTTTTATTTTTTTGATACTAGATAGTGGAGCAGATATCTATTTCCTTTTTATTCCTATATGCATCAGACGCAGACGAAAAGAAAAATATCGTTTATATCTGCGTTCTGCGTTTCATTTTTCCAATATTTTACTTCTATCGACATATTTCCTTTATGTCTTTCATATCTACGACCACTTCCGTCCAAATACTTCACATGCTCACGAACAATTCTTTTTATTAACTTTCCTTCATAAACTCTCGGCCAGACGGATAAGACAATGGCAAGAAAAAGAAAACGTCAAAACGCAGCAAGACAAATAGAGTGAGAGGCAGCTTGATCCGTCTGGCGTAAACCGGACACGTCATCGCTGCAGTAGGAAGTCACAACACGTTTCAATAAATCCATTTCCGCCACGTCAATGTCAGCGAACCTTCCTCCCATCCCTCTCCTCCTCCTCTCCCATCCCTCTCTTGCTCTCCCATCCCTCTCCTCCCTCTCCCTCTCCTCCTCTCCCATCCCTCTCCTCCTCTCCCATCCCTCTCCTCCTCTCCCATCCCTCTCCTCCTCCTCTCCCATCCCTCTCTTGCTCTCCCATCCCTCTCCTCTCTCTCTCTCTCTTCCTCTCCTCTCTCTCTCTTCCTCTCCTCTCTCTCTCTCTTCCTCTCCTCTCTCTCCCTCTCCTCTCTCTCTTCCTCTCCTCCTCCTCTCCCATCCCTCTCTTCTCTCTCTCTTACTCTTATCCTCTCCCCTCCCTCTCCTCCTCTCCTATCCCTCTCTTCCTCCTCTCCCATCCCTCTCTTCCTCCTCTCCCATCCCTCTCCTCCTCCTCTCCCATCCCTCTTCTCTCCCATCCTTCTCCTCTTCCTCTCCCACCCTCTCCTCTCCTACCCCTCTCCTCCTCTTCTCCTCCCCCCCCCCTCTCACTCTTCACCTCGTCTGTCACTCTTATTCTGCTCTCCTTTCCCTCTCCTTCCGCGCTCCTACCCATCTCCTCCAGCTGTCATCTCCCTCTTGACCCTCCTCATCCTCCACCTCCACGTCCTTTGCCTCCCCCCCCCCCCTCCAAGTCAATAAAAGGCACCGTTCTTTCGTCGCCCACGTTCCGGGTCAGTCGTTCGAACACTACTTCACTTCCGGATCAGTTTCGTAACTTGGTTTTTATATACATTGGTTTTTTTCCTCACGCTCGCTCGCCCTGACACGTGGCTCGCATTAGAGTCGAGAAAGTGTCGAAGTCGCCTCAGACTTTCCAAAACTTTGAGCTTTGGTGACTTTTGTGTCGTTGTTGGCTGAATACATTATAGGGGTGGCTGGACGTATATAATGAGAGAGAGAGAGAGAGAGAGAGAGAGAGAGAGAGAGAGAGAGAGAGAGAGAGAGAGAGAGAGAGAGAGAGAGAGAGAGAGAGAGAGAGAGAGAGAGAGAGAGAGAGATTTAATGCCAAAAAAGGGGGAAATGTGCCTAGAGATTCATAAACATGGTGTTACGTATACAACAAATCTATTCGGATTGTCTTTCAGAGCATCATACTTATTACGGGTAACTTCTGCTATTGAATATTGATAGTGTTAACTTGCTTGGAGCGCTTGGGTATGCAAGGCACGTGGCGGGAGAAGCAGAGGGAGGCGGGGAGAGGAGAGAGGGAGAGGTAGGGTAGAGGGTTACTGTGGGAGGCGGAGGAGTGGACACGGTTTCTGAACATAGTAGTCATCATCATTATTATCATATGGACCTCATTCTCATTATTGGTGTGGGTTCTAACAAGTCCTCCTCCTCCTCCTCCTCCTCCTCCTCCTCCTCCTCCTCCTCCTCCTCCTCCTCCTCCTCCAAGCTCTTTGTCCGCTCACTCCCGTCCAACGCACTATTCGCAAAACCATGGAATCTCCGTCGCAAATCTGGTATTAATGAGATTTAGTCGCCCGCCGTGCTGCCGTTCTATCTGAAGGGTCCAGACTCATAGGAATTACTTGGTATTTTTAATTCTTTTATGTTGCATTATTTTTTCACCATGTCGTGTGAAGGGCAAAGGGGCGCGGGAGGGTTTTAGGATGAAGAGGTCAAGGGTCATATGCCCACACATCTGTATGACTCTTTAACCTTGTACTTGCTTTTATTCTAGAGTTTGTTGGAGGTCAGTTTTTTGTCCAATCATTCCTTCTTTCTCTCTATTTTTTTTTATCCTAACTTAATTTGTTACTTTTTTTAGATTTCGTTTAACTCAACTTTTTAAATTTAGAAACTTTCTTTAATTCCCTTTCTTTAACCCTTCTCTCTCTCTTTATTTTATCTCAACATAATTTTTAACTTCAATTTTTATCAATCATTTAAATTTTTATTCACCCAACGAAGCGATCTTTTAACATATTAGAACTAGTAGTAGTAGTTGTAGTAATATGACATTTTATTGGCCTTAGTAGTAGTTTTAGTAGTATTTATTTTAGGTTTTATTCTAGAGTTTGTTGGAGGTGGTTTTTTTGTGCAATCTTTCTCCTTTCTCTCTATTTTTCTCCCAATTAATTTGTAACTTTTTTTCGATTGCGTTTAACTCTATTACTCTTCCAATTCCAAAAATGATTGATTGCTGAATTCCAAAAAAGATCGAAGTAATTTCTAAAAGTGTTAGAACTTGTAGTAGTAGTTAATAGTATTGGTATTAGCCTTAGTAGTAGTAATGATAGTAGTTTTAGTAGCAATAATAGGAGTTCATTCTACAATATTAAAGCCAAAAGCATGTATTACTCCAACGAAATGAAAGCGAAAATAAAAGTGAATGGATTTTTTTTTTAAGTTCGCGTGAATATTTTATCAGGTGACAGCGAGATCCAAGGTTTCACATGTTTGTTATGCATGTATGTATATTCAGTACATAAATAACTGGGCGTCGTAAAAAAGATAACAGGTCATTGCCTTCTCGCACGCCCTTCTTTCGTTATCCATGTAGCTTGGAATCATCTTTTTTTTTTTCTCTTTTTTTTTTTACATCACAAAGGCAATGGGCAAAAAAAAAAAAAAAAAAAAAAAAAAAAAAAAAAAAAAACCGCCTACGTAGAGTTTATTTTTTTAACGAGGCAAAAATTACATTATCTTAAGGTTTCATGCTTACAATTATTCCTATGTTTACCTAATAATATGGTTAACTATGATAAAATACAACTGGAATTTAGAAGAAGCGTAGTATTCCCTTCTCCTGACATCAAATATCAGTCAGTAAGCAGCAAGGGGTCAGGATTTTTCACCTTGTTAAAAAGAATAGACTATAGATGCCAGTTCCTCATCTGTGCCTCATGCTTGATTACTTCTGATTTCCTCACGTCTTTCAAACTATTGTGGCGCATCAGGAGGGGGGCGCGTGAGGCTGGTAATGGTGCAGCGAGACACGATTACGTTGCTCCATTATTGTGCCATAAATCACCTGGAATGCATGGGGGTTAGTCACTTTCAGCACGCCGCAGACTGTAATTGCCTCGTTACATTATGCTTTGGGAATTGTGGCTGACTCGAAGCATTGCATGAGTATTACTATAAATGTCTTTCGTTTAAGCTTTCCTATGAATCTGTGTCACGGAATTTCTTTTAAGCTTTTCTATTAATGTGTCATGGAATTTCTTTTTATCTTTCCTTTCCTTCTTTCTATTTTCGGTTCCAATTTTGATAGTGAGTAATTAATTTTATTTTCCTGATATTCTTTTTTTCCTTCATATTTTTGTTTTTATGATTTTATACGCCAGATTCTGATGGTATATGACTTTTTTTCAAGAATTTTGCTCTTCTTTCAATTTTCGGTTCCAATTTTGATAGTGAATTATAAACTTTTTTTCCTGATATTCTTTTTTTCCTTCATATTTTTTTGTTTTTGTTTTTAGGCGCCAGATTCTGATGTTATATGACTTTTTTATCCCAAGAATTTGCTCCTTTATAAATAAATACCTTTGCCTTAACACAGAAAACGCATTGGATCAAAATATTCTACCTGAAGGACGACATGTCAGATTCCTATTGTTCTCTTCCGTTATCAATTTTCTCGTCTCGTCACAAATGTTTTTGAAGCTCTCGACTTTACATGTATTGCGTTGTGTTCCAGTTCAGTTCCCTTCAGTTGTTGGTCGGGAGTCTGGCCTTTTTCATCGGCACTCCCTGACGTGTTTCTTCTTCCTGTCTGGGTCTTTAGTTAGTTGTCTTCTCTTATTCTGTCTTTTAGTTTCTTTCTCTTTCTTTCCACTTTTTTCCTCTGATCATCAAAAACTGTTAATTGTTCTTTTTGCTTCTTCCACATTTCCATCCTCAAACAAATACTCCTCCACTATATCCTCTTCCCCCTCTATGTAGCGTTCCATCACAGGCTTATGGACAACCCACAAGTCTACGTTATTACATGTAGCCCTGAAGAGATTTCCTGCATATCAAGAATTTTATGGAAGGGATTCAAAATGCAAGACAGAAAATGTTGTGGAAATGTTACGAATCAAAGCGAAAAAAATTGCATCAGGAAGTTTGTCGAGTGAGCGAAGAATTCTACACATAACGTATGAATTTGCAAACAATTTTTAAAGTATTTTGCAAACTATTCGTATTATGCAGTATCACACAATTTTTTTTTTGCAAATCAATACAGCATTTTCAAAGGCTAAGGAAAAAGAAACTCAGTAACCATAAACTGTATATAGATTGCACTTCTATTTTCTCTATTTTTTCTAAAGTAAATAAAGGAGCTAAATATACCATCTGGCTCTTGATCAGTATTCATTCAATATATGATTATGTTGCTGTGATGGTGCGGTGTTGAGTAAATAAATTATAGGCAGATGCAATCAAAACCTATACAGGGGAACATACATTCAGAAAGGGAAACATAAACACATGAAATGACAGAAACTACACCGAGAGTGGAGTAAATATTGGCATATACAGTCAAAACACATACAGATACAGTCAAAACACATACAGATACAGTCAAAACACATACAGATACAGTCAAAACACATACAGATACAGTCAAAACACATACATATACAGTCAAAACACATACAGACAGTCAAAACACATACAGATACAGTCAAAACACATACAGATACAGTCAAAACACATACATATACAGTCAAAACACATACAGACAGTCAAAACACATACAGATACAGTCAAAACACATACAGATACAGTCAAAACACATACAATACAGTCAAAAACACATACAGACAGTCAAACACACATACAGATACAGTCAAAACACATACAGATACAGTCAAAACACATACAGATACAGTCAAAACACATACAGATAGTCAAAACACATACAGATACAGTCAAAACACATACAGATACAGTCAAAACACATACATATACAGTCAAAACACATACAGACAGTCAAAACACATACAGATACAGTCAAAACACATACAGATACAGTCAAAACACATACAGATACAGTCAAAACACATACAGATAGTCAAAACACATACAGATACAGTCAAAACACATACAGATACAGTCAAAACACATACAGATAGTCAAAACACATACAGATACAGTCAAAACACATACAGATACAGTCAAAACACATACAGATACAGTCAAAACACATACAGATACAGTCAAAACACATACAGATAGTCAAAACACATACAGATAGTCAAAACACATACAGATACAGTCAAAACACATACAGATACAGTCAAAACACATACAGATACAGTCAAAACACATAGATATACAGTCAAAACACATACAGATACAGTCAAAACACATAGATATACAGTCAAAACACATACAGATACAGTCAAAACACATAGATATACAGTCAAAACACATACAGATACAGTCAAAACACATACATATACAGTCAAAACACATACATATAGTCAAAACACATACATATACAGTCAAAACACATACAGATACAGTCAAAACACATACAGATACAGTCAAAACACATACAGATACAGTCAAAACACATACATATACAGTCAAAACACATACAGATACAGTCAAAACACATACAGATACAGTCAAAACACATACAGATACAGTCAAAACACATACATATACAGTCAAAACACATACATATAGTCAAAACACATACAGATACAGTCAAAACACATACAGATAGTCAAAACACATACAGATAGTCAAAACACATACAGATACAGTCAAAACACATACAATACAGTCAAAACACATACATTACAGTCAAAACACATACAGATACAGTCAAAACACATACATATACAGTCAAAACACATACAGATACAGTCAAAAACACATAACATATACAGTCAAAACACATACAGATACAGTCAAAACACATACAGATACAGTCAAAACACATACATATACAATCAAAACACATACAGATAGTCAAAACACATACAGATACAGTCAAAACACATACAGATACAGTCAAAACACATACAGATACAGTCAAAACACATACAGATACAGTCAAAACACATACAGATACAGTCAAAACATACAGATACAGTCAAAACACATACAGATACAGTCAAAACACATAGAGATACAGTCAAAACACATACAGACAGTCAAAACACATACAGATACAGTCAAAACACATACAGATACAGTCAGAACACATAGATATACAGTCAAAACACATACAGATACAGTCAGAACACATACAGATACAGTCAAAACACATACAGATACAGTCAAAACACATACAGATACAGTCAGAACACATAGATATACAGTCAAAACACATACAGATACAGTCAGAACACATAGATATACAGTCAAAACACATACAGATACAGTCAGAACACATAGATATACAGTCAAAACACATACAGATACAGTCAGAACACATACAGATACAGTCAAAACACATACAGATACAGTCAGAACACATAGATATACAGTCAAAACACATACAGATACAGTCAGAACACATAGATATACAGTCAAAACACATACAGATACAGTCAGAACACATAGATATACAGTCAAAACACATACAGATACAGTCAAAACACATACAGATACAGTCAGAACACATAGATATAGTCAAAACACATACAGATACAGTCAGAACACATAGATATACAGTCAAAACACATACAGATACAGTCAGAAACACATAGATATACAGTCAAAACACATACAGATACAGTCAGAACACATAGATATACAGTCAAAACACATACAGATACAGTCAGAACACATACAGATACAGTCAAAACACATACAGATACAGTCAGAACACATAGATATACAGTCAAAACACATACAGATACAGTCAGAACACATAGATATACAGTCAAAACACATACATATACAGTCAGAACACATAGATATACAGTCAAAACACATACAGATACAGTCAAAACACATACAGATACAGTCAGAACACATAGATATAGTCAAAACACATACAGATACAGTCAAAACACATAGATATACAGTCAAAACACATACAGATACAGTCAGAACACATAGATATACAGTCAAAACATATACAGATACAGTCAAAACACATACAGATACAGTCAGAACACATAGATATAGTCAAAACACATACAGATACAGTCAGAACACATAGATATACAGTCAAAACACGTACAGATACAGTCAGAACACATAGATATACAGTCAAAACACATACAGATACAGTCAGAACACATAGATATAGTCAAAACACATACAGATACAGTCAGAACACATAGATATACAGTCAAAACACATACAGATACAGTCAGAACACATAGATATACAGTCAAAAACACATACAGATACAGTCAGAACACATAGATATACAGTCCAAAACAATACAGATACAGTCAGAACACATAGATATACAGTCAAAAACATACCATACAGTCAGAACACATAGATATACAGTCAAAACACATACAGATACAGTCAAAATACATACAGATACAGTCAGAACACATAGATATAGTCAAAACACATACAGATACAGTCAGAACACATAGATATACAGTCAAAACACATACAGATACAGTCAGAACACATAGATATACAGGGAGCAGACACACAGAAAGGGAAACATAAACACATAAAATAACAGAAACTAAGCCAGAGTGGGAGGGCAAAAACGCGGGTGGACAAGGATTAGGGGCCGCAGGAAGGCAAGGGAAGGATAGGTCAGAGGGCAAGCAAGGCAAGCAGGAGCAGCACAAACCTAGAGGCTTTACATCCACACACACACACACACACACAGACGAGATCCTGAACCATGCCTGTGATAAGGGAAGGACATCACCATGGCGTACAGTGAAATGGTAATTCATGGGAGGAGGAGGATTACGATTACAAAGGATTACAAAGGAAACACAAACAGCAACAGACCGATAGGTCCTTACAAGGCTGTTTGCTTTAACTACACTACACTAACTAGATAATAAATGAGAAAGGATAGGAAGTAGAAGGCTCCTCCCCACCCACCCATCCCTCCAGCCGAAGCTGGCCGGAAATTAAGTGATACCATACAATATAGAAAAACTGTATGGAATTTGTGAGGAAAGTAGAAAGCTGTAATCTATGGCTAACTACTACTAGTTTGTGGGGGTAGGTTTAGTGCTTGATAGATAGGTCATGTTATGTGTGTTTTGTAATGGTGTGAACACAGTGTGGAGGTTCAAGGGTGGTGCGGCAGCCTTGCCTGACGCTTTCTTGGGAGGCAGCAGTCAATCAGGCCCCAGCTCCGTTCAATCCACTGCGGATTGTGTACTTTCCATGTAGGACGCCGTACACTTCAATGCTTCCTGCAGCAGTGACCCCTGGTACCTTAAATCCCGATGGTGGTCACTAACTGTCAGGACCCTTACTGATCCACAGCCCGTCACAGGTCGAGAGTAGTAGTGGTAACCGTTAACTCGGGGAGGAGGAGGAGGAGGAGGAGGAGGAGAAATGATAGGCAAAAAGCTAGAATAGGGATATGGAAGGAAGAAGTGGAGAATAGTTGTAGTGATGATAGGTGCAGTGTAAGCGTGGTGAAGGTGCAAGGGGGGTGGGGGGGAAGCACCATGAGGTAGACCAGCAGGGAAACAGCAGGGACTCACTTCACTTCTACTCACCACTAGTACAACAGGCTCACCCCACTGCAGAAGCGACGAGCAGTAGATTTGCATAGGGCATTGAGGCTAAGGAAGGAAGAAGTGTAGAGGCGACAAGCAGTAGATTGCATAGGGCATTGAGGCTCAGGGAAGGAAAGGAAGGAGTGTCAAGTGTGTGTAGGAGTGGTGTGAGGGGAGTGAAGGGAAGAGTGATGGTAAATTAGGGTGGTGGAGGTGCTTAAAGGGGTAAGGTTAGGTGAGGGTGGAGGGGTGTGGAGCGAGGTGGTGGAGGGGAACTATTTGCTTCCCGTCATGTGGCATTCCTATCTTATAGACTCTTGCTTCCCGAGAGAGAGAGAGAGAGAGAGAGAGAGAGAGAGAGAGAGAGAGAGAGAGAGAGAGAGAGAGAGAGAGAGAGAGAGAGAGAGAGAGAGGGACAAACAAAGACAGTGAGAGAAGAGGGAAAGAAAGAAGGAAATTGCTGGGTAGATCTCAAAGTGGCGCACCAGCTGTCACTTACGAGAGACCTTACCACCACCATCACTGCTACGACCCTTGTGACATTATTCTGTATTTCTGTGTTCTTTTTATTCTTGTACCCCCCCCCCCCCCCCTTCTATGTAATCTTCCCCCCCTCCTTTTTTTTAATATACGTGTAAATTTGTAAAACGAGTGACGCCTTGCCGGGTGATGCAAACTACCACGTGTAGGTCTCGCGTCCGTCTTGTAGCTTCCTTATTTTCTATGTTCTTCTTGTGTTCTTATGACGCAGAGGCTTGGCACAAATAACACGCCAAGTCATGTAGGTTGTTAATAGATGGCGCTTTCTTCATGGTTATTTTTTTTTACATCACAAAGGACTGGCAAGGTATATAAAAAAAAAAAAAAAAAAAAAAAAAAACCGCTTCGTTGGCCCTATAAAGAAGACAGTAAGAGAAACTATGTTCGATTTACTGAAACTATGTCTTGTATCAACACATCACATCAATACTGAACTTTAAGATAGCTTACATTGTGGGGGGAAAAGGATAAGAGAAGAAAAGTGGGATAAGGAAATAGGGGAAAGAGAGGAAGCAATTGGTAGGTTACATTACAGGAAAAGGAAGAAAAAAAGGGGAAATATGTAATGAAGGAAATAGAGAAGGCATGAGGTAGATGGATATATAATTGAATTTACTTTCTTCCTTGCTTCTGTTCTTTTCTTCTTTCAAATCTTCTGTTTTCCTTTTTTTTTTCCTTTTTTTATTCTCGCTCTTTTAGTTTTTTTATTATTATTTTCCTTGGCATCCACCTCCTCGTTTTCCTAGTTTTCTTTGTCTTACTGCTCCTCTGTTTTATTTTCCACTTTCTTTTTCTTCTCCTCCGCCCTTGGGAAAAGACGCATAAGTGACGTGCATTGCAGTGGAAAAATATTATTAAAAACAGGCGACTCGAAAATTTCAAACACACACACACACACACACACACACACACACACACACACACACACACACACACACACACACACACACACACACACACACACACGTAAGCAATCACAAATATACAAAAAGTATAAGTTAGCAGACAAAGAAAGAGAGAGAATGAGAGAGAGAACTTACAATAAGCTGAAAATGAGCCTTCTTATATTCTCTCTCTCTCTCTCTCTCTCTCTCTCTCTCTCTCTCTCTCTCTCTCTCTCTCTCTCTCTCTCTCTCTCCTCTCTCCTTCTCTCTCTCTCTCTCTCTCTCTCTCTCTCTCTCTCTCTCTCTCTCTCTCTCTCTCTCTCTCTCTCTCTCCGTCAGAAGTGTGGCCAAGGACCCGAAATACTCGGTGCTTCACAGTTTTCCGAAACCACGAACTGAATTACCTTGGTCTTTACTGGCTCCTTCTTCCTTCCCTTCCTTTCTTCCTCATTTCTCCCTTCTTTCCTTCCTCCTTTCCTTCCTTCTTTCCTTCCTCCTTTCCTCCATTCATTTCTCCATTCCCGTCTTCTTTCTTTTTTTGTATTCGCCTTTCCATTTTTTTCTTTTTCCTTTTTTTTGCCTTTTATCCTTCTTTCCTCCCTGTTTCCTTCCTTCCTTCCTTCTTTCCTTCCTTCCTTCCTTCCTTCCTTTCGTTCTTTCTTTCTTTCTTTCTTTCTTTCTTCCCTCCATCCTTCCTTCTTTCCATCCTTCTTTCCTTCCCTCCTTCCTCTCTTACAGTGTTATCCCTCCCCTCTTTCTTTCCTTCCTTCCTACATCACATCCCTAAATCCCTCGGTCTTCCCTCTGTCTCGTAGCTGCTCTCAAAAGGGAAGGAGGTGAAGGAGGAAAGCCTGAAGGTAAATGAAGGAGGAGGAATAGCAAAAGACAAAAGAGAGGGTGAGAGGAAAGCAAGGGAAAGAGTAAAGAAGAGAAATCTAGGATATTAAAAAGATGACCGATGAATAAAAGATGCAGAGACTAGGAAGTGGAATACGAAAACATGAAGGTGTATTTGGGAGAGTAGAGAGGAGGTGGAGTCGTGGAGAGTGGAGAGAGGGATCAGGAAGGAATGTGGGAGGGGGAAAGGAAGGGAGGAGGAAGGGAAGGGTTTAAGGGGAGGGGGAGGATGAAGTATTGAGGTAATCTAGGTTAGGATGTGGTAGGGAAAGGTGAGGTCAGGTTAATGGATATTGTAGTAGTAGTAGTAGTAGTAGTAGTAATAATAGGAGTAGTAGTAGTAGTAGTAGTAGTAGTAGTAGTAGTAATAATAGGAGTAGTAGTAGTAGTAGTAGTAGTAGTAGTAGTAGTAGTAGTAGTAGTAGTAGTAGTAGTAGTAATAACAAAACTGCGTAATTTGCGGAGATATTTCGTAATAATGATAGTACTCATATGATAATAATGATAATAATGATGATAATGATATACTAGTAATGGCATGTATATATTTCTATGTATTTTTCGTATGTATGTTTGTATTTTATATATACATATTGAATTTTTTTTACTTTTCGTTATACCCTTTGAACACACACACACACACACACACACACACACACACACACACACACACACACACACACACCACACACACAACACACACACACACCCTACCACACACACCACACACACACACACCACACACACACCTGTGAGCGTAATCAAAACACAAAAGAAAAATTCAAAAACTAATAGAAAAACATGGAAAGCGGATGAAATGCCAACAAAACAGAGAAAAAGAAAACCACATTGCCTGGAGCGTTCATGGAATGTGGCTGAGACGAGGAGGAGGAGGAGGAATACATAGGAATACATAGGAATACATAGGAATAAGCAGACACCAGGAGACCTATTGGTCCATAACTAGGGTATCTGCTGAACTACACAATACTAACTACAACTACATGTAAGAGGGCAGTTGGAAAATGATACCATGTCCCTAAAGAAGATAGGAACATGGAAGTTTCGTAGTGAAGAATGATAGGATATGAAATATACTAACTACAACTACCACTAACACTAATCGATCCGGGGGACTATATTATGAATTCGGAGGGCAATATCAATACCCATTTACCTTACAGTGCGCGTCAAGTCTGTTTTTAAATGTAGTTATTGTGGTGGCTTCGACAACATTTGCTGGTAACTTGTTCCATCGATCAACAACTCTAACATTGAAATAATTTTTACGGAGATCTGTGATGCAACGTTGACCGTTTAGTTTTAAACCGTTATTTCTTGTTGTCACTTGAGGAGAAAGCTCGAATAGGTTCTGGGCATTTTCACAGTAACCTAGGCCATCAGTAATAATTGAAATAAAGCAATGAACTCTATCTTATAATGGGTGTAGCTGATTGTGTTTTTCAGTTAATTGAAGACCACTTCATTGACAAACATCATCCAACATTTCAAGGATCTATGTCAATAACTTTTTTTTCCAGTGCCCAAAAGTGTTCGAATGTTGGACGGAACTTGGTGTCTCATTTAATTAATTTAATTATTGGAATTGCCATTACTACTGCTTGTATATATGTAAAATGTATTATTTACCACAATTAAAATAGGATAATATGTTATAAAATATACGCGTTAAATGTAATAAGTATGTATAATTTATATATTCAGCGCCGACATCGTTTATGTTACACTAATTTTTCCGTCCACAATGTCCACTCCGACACATCAGTCTATATCTTATGCCAGAATATATGAAAGTCTATTATTTTTCATTGATATACAAGACACTATAAGGGGCTATATATAGTAAAGTATTTGCTATACTTGGAGGAAATATCGCTACCACTACAAGAACAAGAATTTCTAATACTGCTTTTACTGTTGTTGCAAAGAAGTAGAAACCCAAGAAAAGAAGAAAAAGAAAAGAAAACATAAAAATAAAGAGGAAAGAAAGAAAGCATGGAAAGAAAGAGTCATAAAAGTCATGAATTGCAGAAAAGATGATAATGAAGATGATGATTGTGATGGTGATGGTGGTGGTCAAAATTAATAAGATAAGGAGACTTGGGATGAAAAAGGAGAGGAGGAAGAGGAGGTAACTGCGTCGCCTTCAATCTTGTTAGGGTAATGGTTATACGCAACCTCTAACCAACATT
>JACEEZ010007453.1:207500-210000 GCA_016584305.1 Chionoecetes opilio
TCCCTCTTATTTATCCCTTGTATTCTTTATGTTTGTCTTGTGTATATTTTTTTCTTACCTCGTTTAAGTTTTTTTTTTCGTGTATCCCTCACCGTGTTTCGCATTAAGCTTCCGAGATTTATGCAAAAATACATCAGTTTCCCCTCGTGAGTCATCATAGAGTCGTTTTCCTGATGCGATTTAGTGTGGGTGTGTGGTGTGGGTGTGTGTGGGGTGTGTGTGGGTGTGTGTGGGTGTGGGGTGTGGGGTGTGTGGGTGTGTGTGGGTGTGTGTGGGTGTGTGTGGGTGTGTGGGGTGTGGGTGTGGGTGTGTGTGGGTGTGGGTGTGTGTGTGTGTGGGTGTGTGTGGGTGTGGGTGGGTGTGTGTGGGTGTGGGTGTGGGTGTTTGAGAGACAGATACAATATACTAGTGATAAATTTTCGTATATATTTTAATGAACACCATTGTCAACACACCAGACTTTCTCTTAATTATCATCCATCTTTCTCTTCCCTTTCTTATAGTCATATTTGTTAACACACATGTCCCTTGCTGAACAAATCATTAAAACCTGTGTAGGTGGTGTGTTTAATTTGCATGTTTTTCTTAATGACCAACTGGTGTTCTCTTTGTTGCAGGTAAGGAGTCAACCAAGGAAGTCCCGGGGAGGTGTGGACAGGTGAGACTAAGGAGGAGGAGGAGGAGGAGGAGGAGGAGGAGGAGGAGGAGGAGGAGGGAGGAGGAGGAGGAGAGGAGGTAGTGGTGCTTGTTGTGGTGATGGAAGAATATTATAAATGGCAGACGAAAAGCTAGAGGAAAAGAAGTATGGAAGGAAGAAGAGAAGGGAGGAAGAGTAAGTGGAAAGGGAAGAATAGGTGGAAAAGGGAGAAGATGAAAGAAGTGAAAGAAGGAGTAAAGAAAGGTAGGAGGAGGAGGAGGAAATGCAGAAAAGGAGGACAGAGGGGGAATGGGAATAAGGAAGATTACATAGAATAACAGTAATAACAGCAATACATTATAAAGAAAAATATAGTAATTAGATCACACAAACATATTACACATGCACATCGCGTCTCAAAGTACGAAGCGAACAACAACAACACAGTAAAAGTAAAGCAAAAATAATGTACAGTAATCACACCAACATTACAACGAAACACAATAACAAAGACATAGATAAAGACAACAGTAATTACACGTGATGGTAATTGCTTGCAAGGTCCAACCAAGGAAAATATTAACAACAAAGGGAATAGAATAAGGAGGTGGACAAATTATTGGTAACTTGAGGTGTGTTTGGTGTGGTCCCCTCCAAAGCCCGGCAGCATATTACTTCTAGAAGGAAATGGAAGAAAAACTAAAGGAAATAGAGAAAAACTGGTTCATAAATAGGGTGGTAAATGTGTGGAAAGGATTCAGTCGTCAGGTGGTCATGCGGAGTCAATAGGGAGTTTTAAAAGTAGGCTAGATAATTTCATGTATGGAGATGAAAGGTGGATGTAGGTAGGTTAAGTAACAGGAACTACCTCGTGTAGGTCTCGCGGCCTCTTGTAGCTTCCTTATTTTCTGATGTTATTCTTCTTATCTTCTTATATCTCAGTTCTTATCAGTTCTCTGAAATAGTATGTGGTATTGGGATGTCGAGCCAATCACCGATGTCCAAACTAACCTAACCTAACCTACCCTAAATTAAAATTATGTTAAATAAAACTAACCTTACCTGACTTACCCTAGATTAAAATTATGTTAAATAAAACACAGATTATAACCCAGCGATCACTTAAGCTCCACCCCCATGTGACGTCACGAGCTTGGACAACGGTGATTGGCTAGAGACATCCCCCATACCACATACCATTCCAGAAAACGATAATATACTGCCCGGCAAAGTATTTAAGGGGCGAGGTAGGGGCGTGGCGGAGTACCCAGTGGTCGTGGCCGTTTATATACGTAGGGTGCGACTGATGCCTTTTTAACCTCTATATCTGTGCCCGAGAGAGAGAGAGGAGAGAGAGAGAAGAGAGAGAGAGAGAGAGAGAGAGAGAGAGAGAGAGAGAGAGAGAGAGAGGAGAAGGAGAGAGAGAGAGAGAGAGAGAGAGAGAAGAGAGAGAGAGAGAGAGAGAGAGAGAGAGAGAGAGAGAGAGAGAGAGAGAGAGAGTATTCAGCCTCCAGTAAGCTATCTCAGACATCTCTACCCTTGCGTGTGGTACAAATGTACAGAAATGTGACTGAAAACCGATATTTCCACTTGTTTTGTTCATATCGGTGTTGAGGAAAAAGAAGGGACCTTGCACTTGGGTCTTTCTTTCTTCGCCCGTTGAGAGAGAGAGAGAGAGAGAGAGAGAGAGAGAGAGAGAGAGAGAGAGAGAGAGAGAGAGAGAGAGAGAGAGAGAGAGAGAGAGAGAGAGAGAAAAAAAAAAAATCAGAATCAGAATCAGAATTTTATTTCCTTTGTTACAATGGCTATTCTTTTAACATAGTAATATGAGTCTTACAATATTTCTGAATAAGATAACAAGTG
>JACEEZ010007453.1:215000-217500 GCA_016584305.1 Chionoecetes opilio
TCTGCTCAGCGTCGCGGCCACACCTCATGTTTCTACTTATCTTGCGGGGAATGAGGGTGTCTCCAGGCGGGGCTCGAACCCATGATCTGCTGTATTGAGTCATGTAACTTCAATTTTCTTCATCACTGAGATTTTTAAGTTTATCGTAAAAAATCATAAAATAATCAACGTCACCTTTTTCATGACCATAATGATTGATATTTCATAATTAATATACCTCAATTAATATACCATAATTAATATACCATAATTAATATACCATAATTAATAACTATCTCATCATCAATATAATCAACGTCATCACCTTTATCATGACCATAATTAATATAACCATTATCATCATCATCAATGTTTGCCTTGCCGCGTCGCGTACCTGCATGTGAGGCAAATCGATGGGGCCATGAGTGACGTCACTGGCCAGGTAATTAAATGGCCAGGTAAGTAAAGTGATCGACCTGTCTGAGAAGCGAGGCACCTGTCTGACCCGTGTGTGTGTGTGTGTGTGGTGTGTGCGTGTGTGTGTGTGTGTAGGTGTATGTGTGTGTGTAGGTGTGTAGGTGTATGTGTGTGTGTGTGTGTGTAGGTGTATGTGTGTGTGTGTGCGTGTGTGTGTGCGTGTGTGTATGTAGGTGTATGTGTGTGGGTGTGTGTGTGTGTGTGTGTGTGTTGTGTGTGTGTGTGTGTAGGTGTAGGTGTAGGTGGTGTGTGTGTGTGTGTGTGTGTGTGTGTGTGTGTGTGTGTGTGTGTGTGTGGTGTGTTTTCGGATTACCTAAGTGTTCCCGTATTAAATTTCAGTGTTGATCTAGTCTGGATTATGTTTATTTTTAGACCCTGCGTACGTGTGTGTATGTGTGCGTGTGTGTGTGTGTGTGTGCGTGTGCGTGCGTGCGTGAAGACTTGTCATGATATACTAGAAATTGTGATAGATAGGCGAAAGGTATAAAAAGAAAAAAAAACATCATAGCCATTGTGATTCATGCATGATAAGGTATAGCTCATGGAAGCTCACTAGCGAGTCACCTATGAGACAAGTTTGTGACGTGTATAATTCCCTTGTTTATACACCTTTCTTCCCTCTTGTATGTCATCCGCACCTTCATGACTCTTAAGCCCTCCTCTTCCTCCTCTTCTTCTCCTCCTCTTCCTCCTCTTCCTCCTCTTCTCCTCTTCTTCTCCTCCTCTTCCTCCTCCTCTTCCTCCTTCTCTTCCTCCTTCTCTTCCTCCTTCTCCTTTTCCTTCTCCTTCTCCTTCTCCTTCTCCTTCTCCTTCTCCTTCTCCTCCTTCTCCTTCTCCTTCTCCTTCTCCTTCTCCTCCTCCTCCTCCTCCTCCTCCTCCTCCTCCTCCTCTCCTCCTCCTCCTCCTCCTCCTCCTCCTCCTCCTCGTCCTCCTCCTCCTCCTCCTCCTCCTCCTCCTCCTGGCGTCCTTGTGAGGTGAGTTGCACTAATCTGGTGCAGACAAACATTCGGTTAATTAAACACTCATCCTCTTAATCAAAGTTGGTCTGGTTTGCTGTTTGTCTGTCCTTTGAAGGAACGAGAGCGAGCGAGGGAGGGAGGGAGGGATGGTGGAGGAGTGAAGGGAATGCAAAGGAATACAAAAGAAGAACAGGCAGCAACAGCACTACTGAACCAAACGGGGCTGCCTGTGTGACTACTTTCTACTTTTAGCATAAGTACAACAGAAAAAGTACACCAGTAGAAGTACTAAGAACAGTGTAAGACAACGACAGAAGGATGTAGAACCTCCTTATCCATCCCTGGGGCACTCTGTGGGCAAGAAAAATGAGCACTTACCACATCATTTGGGGAAGATTTTGATTAAATTTACCATCGCAGAGAGAAAACTTCCGCACCGCACAGTTGGTTCAAGTTTTTAGTTAATTTGTAGTTTTTGTATCACAGACTTGAAAACTGCCTTCATTTTCTCTTTCGGTGGTTTGGTGTGGTGGAGAACAATCTTATATCATTATGTGTGTCTTTCTGATCAGCATGGCCCACTATATAGGCGGTAAAAAATGCCGGCAGTGCTACAATGATCTAGATATTAATAATGAGTAATGTTATAGCATAGACCACTGTATACCTGGACTGCACACGCGACAATGTTTTGAATTGCGGGGCTGCATAGGGGCCTGCGGGGCGCCCAACAAAGAGATATAGTGGTCTATGGACTATCATATAGACTGGTTTATCAGTATATATGATATACTGTAATCTTCGTAAATGTTTGTTCTATAATATTATCAAATAAAAAACAGTAAAACACGCTAAAGAAATGCCATTACGACACTATGAAGAAATATGCATGAACTTAATATTCACTTAACTCTTCGCCATTTAAGACTTTGCGAGTCAACTTTTATCATGAAGGGTATCAATAGAAGCGCAATTTTATTAGCTTTCCATTGCTATATTTCGTTATATGATAAATTAATCAGAACCATGCATATATTAGCGTTAAATAAATAAATAAAATCATCAATCGGGTAATTTTCCCGATT
>JACEEZ010007453.1:225000-227500 GCA_016584305.1 Chionoecetes opilio
TCTGTTTATTTTTTTATCTCTGTTTATTTCTTTATCTCTGTTTTTTCTTTATCTCTCTGTTTATTTCTTTTTCTCTGTTTATTTCTTATCTCTGTTTATTTCTTTATCTCTGTTATTCTTTATCTCTGTTTATTTCTTTATCTCTCTGTTTTTCTTATCCCTGTTTATTTCTTTATCTCTGTTTATTTCTTTATCTCTCTGTTTATTTCTTTATCCCTGTTTATTTCTTTATCTCTGTTTATTTCTTTATCTCCCTGTTTATTTCTTTATCTCCCTGTTTATTTCTTTATCTCTCTGTTTATTTCTTTATCTCTGTTTATTTCTTTATCTCTGTTTATTTCTTTATCCCTCCTCTGTTTATTTCTTTATCTCTCTATTTCTTTCTTTATCTCTCTCTATCTGCCTGTTTTCTCGCTCTCTTTCCTTCTATCACATTTCCTTCTCTATTCTTCTATTCTCCTTCTTAATTATCCTTTCATGTTTATTATTCCTCTCTACTTTTCATCCTTCTCTCTTCTTTACTCTTTCATTTCCCTCCCTCGCCCTCTTTTCCATCAATTACACTTTCCTTCTTGATTCTTCTTCTTTACCCTCTTTTCCCTCTTCCCTCTCTTCTTTACTCTCTTTTCCCTCTTCTCTTTCTTCTTTACCCTCTTTTCCCTCTTCTCTTTCTTCTTTACCCTCTTTTCCCTCTTCCCTCTCTTCTTTACTCTCTTTTCCCTCTTCTCTTTCTTCTTTACCCTCTTTTCCCTCTTCTCTTTCTTCTTTACCCTCTTCCCTCTTCCCTTTCTTCTTTACCCTCTTTTTCCTCTTCTCTTTCTTCTTTACCCTCTTTTCCCTCTTCCCTCTCTTCTTTACCCTCTTTTCCCTCTTCCCTTTCTTCTTTACCCTCTTTTCCCTCTTCTTCTCTTTCTTCTTTACCCTCTTTTCCCTCTTCCCTTTCTTCTTTACCCTCTTTTCCCTCTTCCCTTTCTTCTTTACCCTCTTTTCCCTCTTCCCTTTCTTCTTTACCCTCTTTTCCCTCTTCCTTTTCTTACACTTTTCCCTTCCCTCTCTCTTTACCCTCTTTTCCCTTTCCCTCTTTCTTTCCCTCTTTTCCCTCTTCTGTTTCTTCTTACCCTCTTTTCCCTCTTCCTTTCTTTTTTACCTCTTTTCCTCTCCTCTCTCTTTACCCTCTTTTCCCTCTTTCCCCTTTTTCTTTACCCTCTTTTCCCTCTTCCCTTTCTTCTTTACCCTCTTTTCCCTCTTCCCCCTTCTTCTTTACCTCTTTTCCTCTTCCCTTTCTTCTTTACCCCCTTTTCCTTTCTCTTTCTTCTTTACCCCCTTTCCTTCTTCCCTCTCCTTACCTCTTTTTCCTCTCTATCTTTTATTTCTCTCTACTTCCCCCCTTCATCCTTCTCAATCTTCATCTCTTCTTCAGTCTTTCCTCCCCTCCTCCTCCCCTCCCCTCTTTCCCCTCTTCTCCCTCCCCTTCCTCCCCTCTTTTCCCTCCCTCTTGACGTCAACCTCAAGCCCCACGTATCATCTTCGTCCTTCAGATGATATCCACCACATGGCCCTCCACTCCTCCACTCCTCCTCCTCCACCTTCCCCTCCCCCTTCTTTGCTGCAACCGTCTCCTCCACCTCCTCTTCTTCCTCCTCCTCCTCCACCTCCTCTTCTTCCTCCTCCTCCTCCACATATATTTTAACTTTTTATTATCCTCTTCATATTATTTTTCTTCATCTTATTCTTTTTCTTCTGCTTGGTTATCATCATCATCATCATCATCATCATCATCATCATCATCTTCTTCTTTTCCTTGTCTTCGCCCCCCCTTCGTGCCTGAACACCTGTAATCATCATCATCATCATCATCTTCTTTTTCTTGTCTTCGCCCCCCCATCGTGCCTGAACACCTGTAATCATCATCATCATCATCATTACAGGTGTGTGTGTACGTACTTGAGTCATTACTAGTACAGGACGCGTTGCTTCACCCTTGCCTCACCACTCATTGCCGGGGAAAATTGTTCGACAAATTACCTTTAAGAACCCCAACAACCAGTAATGCGAATTATTGACCAAGATTTTTGGCGAACACATTTTGCCATTTTGCTATATATGTAACCATTAGTTCAAGAGTAAAAATGCTTAGAAGCAAAGCTATTATGATATATAGATTTTTATCCTGTGCGGTAACCAGTATTCCACTAACTGTTATACTTTTTTTTTTTTTTAATTGGTGTTTTGTGAAAAAATGCAAAAAAAGTCATTTTCTCAATTACTTACATTAATGACAAATTAACTATAACTTCAAAGACAGAACTTTGCCTGCTTAATATTCGTTATTTAATGCATTTCTAGTGTTCGCATCATAGTTTTTGGGTAATTTAAAAGAAAACTTTTCTTATCAAATTTCATCAAAATTCCAAGGGGCACCCTTGCAAATTTATGAGAAAATTTTGCACCTCAGATTCTCATGAAATGACCCCAGAGGCTTTCAGTCACGCTGAACACG
>JACEEZ010007453.1:232500-240315 GCA_016584305.1 Chionoecetes opilio
GTGTGTGTGTGTACTCTCTTCCTCTTCCTCCTCCTGCTTCTTACTCGCTTTCTTTACACTTCTTTGTCCTTCTTTTGTCTTTCTTTCTCCTTGTGTCACACCTTAATTAAATGTTTGTCTCAAGGAAAGGAGGGCGAAGTAAAGAGAAGAGTAATGAAACAGGAAACGAGAGAGAGAGAGAGAGAGAGAGAGAGAGAGAGAGAGAGAGGAGAGAGAGAGAGAGAGAGAGAGAGAGAGAGAGAGAGGAGACTAAAATAGATGAGAAGAATTGAAGGAGAGTGGAGAGGAGTGCCCCAATCGTGTTTCCTCACTCCCACTCTCCACTCCCCCTCCTCCCCCACTCTCCCCTCACCCTCCCCTCACCCTCTCCCCTCACTTTCCCCTTCCCCTCACTCTCCCCTCACCCTGCCTTCCCTTCACAATCTCTCCGACACACCCCTCGCCTTGCACGCCGTTAATATGTCTCTGGCCGCGATTCCTCTTCACTCTTCCTGCCCTTTAAAGACGATGGTCCGCCACTTTAACCTTCTACACCTTTACTCCCACTTATTTGTTTACCCATTTATTTATCTGGTCACTTATTTGTTTACTTATATTTATCGGGTCACTTATTTGTTTACTTATATTTATCTGGTCACTTATTTGTTTACTTATATTTATTTAGTCACTTATTTGTTTACTTATATTTATCTGGTCACTTATTTGTTTACTTTTATTTATTTAGTCACTTATTTGTTTACTTATATTTATCGGGTCACTTATTTGTTTATTTATTTATCTGGTCACTTATTTGTTTACTTATATTTATCGGGTCACTTATTTGTTTACTTATATTTATCGGGTCACTTATTTGTTTATTTATTTATCGGGTCACTTATTTGTTTACTTATATTTATCGGGTCACTTATTTGTTTACTTATATTTATCGGGTCACTTATTTGTTTACATTTATTTATCGAGTCACTTATTTGTTTACTTATATTTATCGGGTCACTTATTTGTTTATTTATTTATCGGGTCACTTATTTGTTTATTTATTTATCGGGTCACTTATTTGTTTACTTATATTTATCGGGTCACTTATTTGTTTACTTATATTTATCTGGTCACTTATTTGTTTACTTATATTTATCGGGTCACTTATTTGTTTACTTATATTTATCGGGTCACTTATTTGTTTACTTTATTTATCAGATCAGCTTCTTTGTTGTTATCTTTATTTTATCTGAGTATTTTGCGTCAATACATGTTTTTTTTTTGTGTGTGTGTGTGTGTGTGTGTGTGGTGTGTGTGTGTGTGTGTGTGTGTGTGTGTGTGTGTGTGTGTGTGTGTTCCATCATATATTTCTATAGTTTACGGAGCATTTTTGGTTGTTTTTTTATTCATTTTTGACAGACACACACAAAAACACAAAAACAACCTAGAAAAAAAAGAATCCAATGAAACCCCCCACAACAGACAACACACACACACACACACACACACACACACACACACACACACACACACACACACACACACACACACACACACACACACACACACACACACACACACGAGTCTGTAGCTTTCCTCTTTTCGTCACATAGTTCCACTCGTCACTATATAGCTCTCCTGTCATGGGTGTGTCTCGTTAAGTCTCAGTCTGACTCCACTTTGTTTCATTGATCACTTTTCTGTCATCGGCTTGTCTTTCATTCTTTTTGTTTTACGTTTTTATATTTCTTTCACTGTATAATACGTTTTTTTGTTTTTTTTGAGTGGCAGGATAATTATTTTTTGTTTGTTTTGAGTGGCAGGATAATTATTTTTTTGTTTTTTTTGAGTGGCAGGATAATTTTTTTTTATTTTTTTTATCATGCGTCTTATTTTACTTTATTTTATGTTGCAATTTTTTTTTTCACATCATATTTAAATAACCCATTTACTTCTAATTGATATGCCTCCTTTTTTTTACATTTCCAATATTTTTCACTAGTATTTAACTCAATGATCAATAGTTTTTTCTATACATTTCCGATTCATTTGACATTGCAGTAAAATACGTATGATATTTTTTTTCATTTAAGGGAAGGTATCGTTCTTTTATTTATCTTTTGTTTTCTTTTACATATATTTTATTATGATTTTCCTTATTTTTTAGGTTAACATTTCTTGAGTGTCGTGTCTGGAATGCAGTGAAGGTGGGCGACTGGAAAATTGTTCCAAGTGAATTTTATCCTCCGCTGATTTTCTTCTTTTCCTTCACTGACACGCACACAGGCATATGGAATTTTACGTGTGTGTGTGTGTGTGTGTGTGTGTGTGTGTGTGTGTGTTGTGTGTGGTGTGTGTGTGTGTGTGTGTGTGTGTGTGTGTGTGTGTGTGTGTGTGTGTGTGTGTGTGTGTGTGTTATGCATAGTGCTCCTGCCTGTCTGTGTAATTTCTTCCTTATCTAGTTTATACGCTTGGAAGAGAGAGAGAGAAGAGAGAGAGAGAGAGAGAGAGAGAGAGAGAGAGAGAGAGAGAGAGAGAGAGAGAGAGAGAGAGAGGAGAGAGAGGACTACCAGCCCGCCCTAGCATTCCAGAATGTTGTGTTGGAATGGACATCAAGCTAATCTATTTTTGGACAAATATTGGTTCTGCCTCCTCTACTGACTGCTGCATGGAAGGTATTGGAACACTGCTGTACTGCTGACTCTGACTGACTGACTGACTTACTAACTGACTGACTGACTGACTGACTGACTGACTGACTGACTGACTGACTGACTGACTGACTGACTGGCTGACTGACTGACTGACTGGCTGCTGACTGACTGACTGACTGACTAACTGACTGACTGACTGACTGACTGACTGACTGACTGGCTGACTGACTGACTGACTGACTGACTGACTGACTGACTAACTGACTGACTGACTGACTGACTGACTGACTGACTGCTGACTGACTGACTGACTGACTGACTGACTGACTGACTGACAGACTGACTTGGCTCCCTTACTCACTCTTCTCTCACTTATCTAATGAATAAACAACTAGCTGACTGACCGGTGGGTTAAATGAACCAATGTATGAATGAATAAATGGCTGACTGATTGACTCATTTGTTAGCTTACTGGCTTACTCAGATGAATTTTGATTGCCTGGAGTATGGATTTGCTAACTGATTGATTAGCTGCTCGTTTTATATAACTACTGAAATGACTGATCGACTGACTAATTGATTAACCTGATTGACAAGACTGAATACCTAAATAGCTAATAGAAGGAATGGCAGACTGGCTGACTAAGTAACTTAATAACTAACTGATTGATTGAAGAGATATTGAATTTCTGAGTGGGTGAGTGGATTAACAAGTGACTGACTGGCTCGCCGGGTGGTTGACTGTTAGATTGGCTGACTTCCCGAGAGAGAAACAAATTGATTGACAGCCTGACATATTAGCTGTCAAGATGAATGACATATTGCAAGTATATTTTTGTATTGGCTCTGAATATATTATTATCACCATTATTACCCAGAGAGAGAGAGAGAGAGAGAGAGAGAGAGAGAGAGAGAGAGAGAGAGAGAGAGAGAGAGAGAGAGAGAGAGAGAGAGAGAGAGAGAGAGAGAGAGAGAGAGAGAGAGGTGTGTGAATGTGTGTGTTTATGTGTGTGTGGTAGTGTGTGTGTGTATCAGGATTCCTTTATTACCTCCGCCAATGAAGTTGGAGGGGTTATGTTTTCACTCCGATCTGTCTGTCTGTCTGTCTGTTTGTTAGTGTACAGGATTTCTCGAAAAGTTACGAATAGATTTGAACCAAACTCGGTATACCAAGTCTATTTGGTATAAGGAAGAGCTGATTAAATTTTGAATGAAATCTATTGACAACTGTTGCCATGGCAACCAATTGATGAAATATTCGGCAGGAGGTATGCGCTCATACTGAGTGCATATATTATGATATATATATATATTATATATATATAATATAATAATTATATATATATATTATTTTTTTTTTTACTTTTTTTATATGCGGGCGGAGGTATGCGCTCTACTGAGTGCCCCCCCCACCCCCCCCACCCTAGTTTACATTTGGAAAGCTAATTGTTTTTATGCGTCTCATGTATTGCAGCTTAAACCGTCCTGCTGAGCTTCCATCATGACGTTGAGACTTCCAATGCTTTACTAGACTTAATTTACGAAGGCGTCCAGCGAATATGTCAATACTGCATTTGTTATTTTTCTAAAGGTTTGTGGTGTGTGTTGAGTTGCGAGGCAGAGGTTATGGAAGTTAAAGAGGACCGTTGCCACCACACACCATTGTTCCTCGGCGGCTTGACCTTCACGAAACAGACTGGACGACACTGCCACTGACTCAGGACATCCGATAATCGTAAAACTGTCTCTGTCCTCAGTAGGCCTCTAAGATATCACTTCTGCACTACCATATATAATAACTTTCACTACTATAATATATGGTAGAAGTGATTACTGACTTACACCTCTCTCTCCTCTCTCAATTTTTTTTCACATATCTCTATCATAATCATATTTATTGTCATTACTACACCTTATGTCCTCATTAATTATTTTCCGTTATCCCCGCCTGTCTCATTATATTACTCATTAATCATCTATGACTCACAATTTTTATTTTTACCTCTGGAATTCTGAATACCTGAAAAAGATATTCCCCACCCCCTGAAAAAGATATCCCCCATCCCCCCACCCCCTGAAAAAGATATTCCCCACCCCCTGAAAAAGATATCCCCCATCCCCCCACCCCCTGAAAAAGATATCCCCTATCCCCCTACCCCCTGAAAAAGATATACCCCATCCCCCCACCCCCCTGAAAAAGATATCCCCCATCCCCCCACCCCCCTGAAAATAATATCCCCCATCCCCCCACCCCCTGAAAATTATATCCCCCATCCCCCCACCCTAAAAAAGATATCCCCTATCCCCTACCCCCTGAAAAAGATATCCCCCATCCCCCCACCCCCTGAAAAAGATCTGGAATTCTGAATATCACAGTTTTATTTCCTTCCTGCACTTCCCATTTTCATATCATTATTCTGAACAGGACTTAAGGTGTGTTATAAGGTGAGATACTACTCCTATATATAACTATTGTAAGTCTCCATAGTGTGTGAGGGATTTTAACTACAGTCTATTTTTTTTAACGAGGCAAAAATCCTGTCCCCTTGCTGCTTACTGACTGATATTTGATGCCAGGAGAAGGGAATACTACGCTTCTTCTTAATTCCAACTGTATTTTATCATAGTTAACCATATTATCAGGTAAACATAGGCATCATTTTAAGCATGACACCTTAAAATAGCATGGAATTTTTGCCTTGTTAAATAAAATAGACTATATACAGTGGTGGATCCTGGCTTTCATGATTTTTCCAGAGGTTTTTTTTTTCACACGACTCAGTACAATAGCGATGATGAAATTTTGTGTTAGGTGTATTGTTTTTCAGTGTTAGTGTATATACGTAGGGTTAATGGAGTCTAGGTAATTATTAATCAGCAGACATGTAATGAGTGAGGGATGGAGTATATTGCCTTGTTCAATATGGGGATTGGGTGTCAAATGTAACAACTGTGTGTGTGTGTGTGTGTGTGTGTGTGTGTGTGTGTGTGTGTGTGTGTGTGTGTGCTATAATACTGCTATTGATGCTTTTTGTAAACCTCTCTCGCTCTCGCTCGCTCTCTCTCTCTCTCTCTCTCTCTCGTCTCTCTCTCTCTCTCCTCTCTCTCTCTCTCTCTCTCTCTCTCTCTCTCTCTCTCTCTTTCCCCTCTCTCTCTCTCTCTCTCATCTCTCTCTCCTCTCTCTCTCTCTATATATAGATATATATATCTAGTATATATATCTATATATATATATATATATATATATATATGTATATATATTTAAACGAATCCTTGCGTGTTCTCGTAATGCTTTGTTCACGATAACATGATGTGGATTTCACGGTGGTTTTTCCAGTCACCACGTAAACGATATCTAAAGAGTTCATCAATTTTTTCTCATTCAATTTCAGAATAATTATTTTGCTGTAGGGAAAATGAAAATATAGACCATCAATAATTTCCATTTATTTCCACACCTGTAAATGAACCGTGAATTGTAGTGACCGCAGAGTTTTATGCAATTTGTGATGCGATTATTACAGTCAGATGATTTTTTGGGTCGCTCAATGATTTGTTGTCATTGTTACTATTATTGCATTATTATTATTTTTGGTAGTGACAATAATAATAATAATAATAATAACAATAATGATAAGAATGATGATAAAAATGGTCAAAATAATAGTAATAATATTGGGAGCATGTAAGTAATTGCATATATCCATCAATCAGAGCGATTTAAGAGAAAGGAAGTGAAATGAGACGAGCATGGTACGAGGGAGGAAGGGAAGAGAGCAAGGGAACGGGGAAATGATGGTGACTAGATGTAAGGGAAAGAGGGAGGGTGACAATTCCATATCGCCAATCCAAGTTCCATGATATTGTGTTCTATTCTAAATGGATGTGTTTTTTTGTATATATAGAGAGAGAGGGAAAAAGAGAGAGAGAGAGAGAGAGAGAGAGAGAGAGAGAGGAGAGAGAGGAGAGAGAGAGAGATGAGAGAGAGAGAGAGAGAGAGGAGAGAGAGAGAGAGAGAGAGAGAGAGAGAGAGAGAGAGAGAATATATGATGACCAATGAATAATATAACAAGACTAATTGACGCATATCGTTTCCTCTTAATGACTTTTATATGTGTATAAGTAAAAGTGTGTGTGTGTGTTAGTATAAATTGAGTAAGAGGGTTACTGACTTCTTTTAGTAAAACACACACACACACACACACACACACACACACACACACACACACACACACACACACACACACACACAACACACACACACACACACACACACACACACACACACGTACACAAATGCACATCAAAGGGAACATGAATATATAAATGGTAATAAGCGGGACAAATAATGCCTGAATGACCGCTGCCTTTTTATGCTGCTTGTAACCGATTCAGAGAGAGAGAGAGAGAGAGAGAGAGAGAGAGAGAAGAGAGAGAGATGAGAGAGAGAGAGAGCAGAGAGAGAGAGAGAGAGAGAGAGAGAGATGAGAGAGAGAGAGACTAAGTTAAAGGAATGCTGAGAGAGCGGGTGAATTACGTGGGCAGGTACAAATGAAAGAGAGAGAGAGAGAGAGAGAGAGAGAGAGAGAGAGAGAGTTGAAGCAAATGAGCTAGAGCCGTGAAGGTGACAGGAAGGGAGGGAGGGAGAGGGAGTGAGGACCATTATGCAGTAATTGGCTGAAAGAAGAGAGAGAGAGAGAGAGAGAGAGAGAGAGAGAGAGAGAGAGAGAGAGAGAGAGAGAGAGAGAGAGGGGGGGGGAGAGAAACATATTTGACCACCCTTGTTTACATATAAAAATATCGTAATATCATCTAAGCCCTAAGGAATATTTTTAGGCCTTAAATTGTAACTTTCAATCATATATAATGTACTTGTTCTTTCCTTCCGCCCAACATACGTAGTTTAATTTGTTTTTTTAATCCCAGATTTGGTTTTCCCCCCGAAAAAAACCTCGTCGCTAACTCCTTTTTTTCGTTACCTTATGATTTCTATTTTTATTCATTTTTATTCCATTCATTCTTCCTTTTTCTTTTGTTGCCGCCCTTTTTTATACTGTAGTTTAATCTTACACTTTTTATTCCTTCTTCCCGATAAAAGAAACTCGTCGTTCATTCCTTCCTTTTTTACGTAAAGATTCCCTCAAGGCAACCAGAGTCCCTTAGTATTTGCCAAACGTAAAATAAG
>JACEEZ010007454.1:10000-22500 GCA_016584305.1 Chionoecetes opilio
AAAAAATATGATAAATATATAAATAAAAAATTAAAAGAAGATAAATACATCAACAAAAAATAAAAAAGCAGATAAATATATAAATAAAAAATAAAAAAGAAGATAAATATAAAAAAACACGATGATGATAATGATGAAATGGAAAACTTTGAATATAATAAAAAAAAATATATAATAGACAGAAGAAGAAAATGACGGAAAAAAATACGCAATGATCTCCCCTAAAAAAAAAAAAAAAAAAAAAAGTAGTTATATATTGTAAAAAAAAAAAAAACATGCGACTTATGAAAGAAAAATCATTAAAAAACAGAGATGGCAATATAGACTGTTTATTTTAAGATCCTATTGTCTGTGTATCATGCTTGACTTATTTTCATAGCGATATATAAAGCTTCAACTCCTTTTATTGTGTGTGTGTGTGTGTGTGTGTGTGTGTGTGTGTGTGTGTGTGTGTGTGTGTGTGTGTGTGTGTGTGTGTGTGTGTGTGTGTGTGTTTCATTCCTAATATTTTCTTTGTTTGTTTGTCTATTTTCTCACTTCGCCCTCCTTCTCTCCCTTCCTTTTGTTTCTTCTTCTTCCTCCTCCTCCTCCTCCTCCTCCTCCTCCTCCTCCCTCCGCCCAGGGGTTACCTCCAGGGCGTTCTTCCTCCACCCTCCCACCCCTTTTTCCTCCACCTCTTGACCTCTTCGTCCACATCACGCCTCCTCGTCTCTCCCACATCCTCTCTCTCC
The DNA here is from genome assembly GCA_016584305.1 of Chionoecetes opilio. Classification (NCBI taxonomy): domain Eukaryota; kingdom Metazoa; phylum Arthropoda; class Malacostraca; order Decapoda; family Majidae; genus Chionoecetes; species Chionoecetes opilio. Next base: position 10,732 of record JACEEZ010007454.1, read on the forward strand.
TCTCTCTCTCTCTCTCTCTCTCTCTCTCTCTGGTCCAACCTTAGCCCTTACGCTCTTCCAGTCTCAACATCCTCTCATTAAGTCCTCCTCCTCCTCCTCCTCCTCCTCCTCTCTCCTCCTTCCCTCCTCTCTCCTCTCTGTTGCCTTTACCTCGTCGCCTCAGGGTCTTCCCGCCGCCTCCTTTCTCCCATTCATCCTTCCTCTTTTTTATGTCTCTCTCTCTCTCTCTCTCTCTCTCTCTCCTCTCCTCTCTCTCTCTCTCTCTCTCTCTCTCTCTCTCTCTCTCTCTCTTTTTCTCTCTCTCTCTTCTCTCTCTTCTCTTCTCTCTCTCTCTCTCCTCTCTCTCTCTCTCTCTCTCTCTTCTCTCTCTCTCTCCTCTGTTTGTCTGTGTCTTTCCCTCTCTATGTTTGTCTTGTGTGTCTTTCTCTCTGTCTGTCTGTATGTCTGTCTTTCTCTTTATTTCTCTCTCTCTCTCTCTCTCTCTTCACACACTGTTTGTCTGTGTCTTTCTCTCTGTATGTCTGTCTGTTTGTCTATATGTTTCTCTCTCTCTCTCTCTCTCTCTCTCTCTCTCTCTCTCTCTCTCTCTCTCTCTCTCTCTCTCTCTCTCTCTCTCTCTTCTCTCTCTCTCTCTCTCGTCACTATCCTCTACGCCATTCATTCCTACAATCTACCTTCTGGATTTGGTTACTTATCTTCACAGCTACTTCTATATTCATGTCTTTTTAATAATAATAATAATAATAATAATAATAATAATAATAATAATAATAATAATAATAATAATAATAATAACAATAATAACAGTCATTTTATTTTCACCCAGTAAAAAAAAAAGACAGTAAATAATAAAAATACAGTAAAAACAACAACAGCAAAACATAATATACATACATCTTTACAAAACAATTCTTTTTAACATCTTCCACTACAAATTTAGAACTTTCCTATTACGTGTCTTTTTGTGTGTGTGTGTGTATGTGTGTGTGTGTATGTGTGTGTGTGTGTATGTGTGTGTCTACCATTAGTTAGCGTCGCTCCCTTCTTCCCTGAGGTCCCTCCCTCCCCCTGTGCCCCCCAGGGTGACCACAGGGCATCTAAACTTCCGCCAGAATGTCGCTTCTTATATAGGCAGGATCGGTGAGGTTGCCAGTTCGTCCAATTATCCAAAGTTTTAGTATTTCCTCTTAGATTAGTGTGTATCCTCCTCCTCCTCCTCCTCCTCCTCCTTCTCCTTATTGTTCTTCTTATCCTCCTCCTGTCCTCGGCCACTTCCTGCCCTTAAGACAAAGACGCACATTCTTATCCCTACAAAGAACCGGCTTAGTTGATCACATCCGCTCTGGCTACCGAATTATACCGAATTATACCGAATATTCTATAGAGACGAATACTAATGAGACATAAGGTGTGACGTTAGCGTAAAATGTGGGGTTATTACACACACACACACACACACACACACACACACACACACACACACACACACACACACACACACACACATGTCTTGGTAGTAGTAGTAATAGTAGTAGGAGCAGTAGTAGTAGTCGTAGTAGTAGTAGTGGTAGTGGTAGTAGTAGTAGTAGTAGTAGTAGTAGTAGTAGTAGTAGTGGTAGTTTGTAGTAGATAGAGTATTTGTAGTATAGTAGTATATAGTAGTAGTAGTAGTATAGTAGTAGTAGTGGTAGTAGTAGTGGTGATAGTAGTAGTAGTAGTGTAGTAGTAGTAGTAGTAGTAGTAGTAGTAGTAGTAGTAGTATGGTAGTAGTAGTATGGTAGTAGTAGTAGGTAGTAGTAGTAGTAGTAGTGGTAGTAGTAGTAGTAGTAGTAGTAGAGTAGTAGTATGGTAGTAGTAAGTAGTATAGTAGTATAGTAGTAGTTAGTGTAGGTAGTATAGTAGTATAGTAGTAGTAGTAGTGGTAGTAGTAGTAGTAGTGGTAGTAGTAGTAGTGATAGTAGTAGTAGTAGTAGTAGTAGTGGTAGTAGTAGTAGTAGTAGTAGTAGTAGTAGTGGTAGTAGTAGTAGTAGTGGTAGTAGTAGTAGTAGTAGTAGTAGTAGTAGTATAGTGGTAGTAGTAGTAGTAGTAGGCACTTAGAAAATAAAAGGAGCAGGAAAAGTAGTGACAGTGTATACATAACACACACACACACACACACACACACACACACACACACACACACACACACACACACACACACACACACACACACACTAATACTCAAACCCACACACACACATTAAAACGAAATCCATTAACTCAGGTTTCTAAAGTGAAAAAATGAGTAACAGCAAATTTCTATCATAAACACATTGGCGCTGCATTGATGTCAGTGGTTGCTTTCCTTAATGGGTATCAATGGTGCGTGTTGACCAGTGTGTCTACAGGGTCATCAATAGATAATAATAGATACATTAATAGATCTAATTGATGTTTCTCGCTCACTTGATTCACATGCCACTTGACATGCACTTCTAAGAACCTGTAATCACATTTGTAGCTTTAACTATTTACTTCTGGATAGATAGATAGACAGATAGATAGATAGATAGATACATAGATAGAAATACAAGATCTGAGTCTTATGAAGACAGCGAGAGAGAGAGAGAGAGAGAGAGAGAGAGAGAGAGAGAGAGAGAGAAAGCAACAATAACAACTAGGGGGGGCACTCAGTAGAGCGCATACCTCCGCCCGAATATTAAAAAAAAGAGTAAAAAAAATAAATTTATATATATATATATGAGTGCATATATATAATATATATATATATATATATATATATATATATAGATATATATATATTTTATATATAAATATTATATATTATATATATATATATATGATGATATATATATATAATATATAATATCATATATATATTTTTATATATGCACTCAGTATGAGCGCATACCTCCGGCCGAACATTTCATCAATTGGTTTTCCATGGCTACACTTGTCAATAGATTTCATCCAAATTAAATAGTCCTTTCTTATACCAAATAGACTTGGTATACCGGGTTTGGTCCAAATATATTCGTAACTTTTCGAGAAATACTGTACACTAAAACAGACAGACAGACAGACAGACAGCAGACAGACGACAGACAGACAGACAGACAGATCGGGTGAAAACATAACCCCTCCAACTTCGTTGGCGGAGGTAACAACATAGATACAGTCAGATGAAAAGTGAGAGAGAGAGAGAGAGAGGAGAGAGAGAGAGAGAGAGAGAGAGAGAAAAGAGAGAGAGAGAGACTGGGGAAAAAAGAGAGAGAGAGAGGAAGAGAGAGAGAGACGAGAGAGAGAGAGAGAGAGAGAGAGAGAGAGAGAGAGAGAAAGGGGAGAGAGAGAGAGAGAGAGAGAGACCAAAAAAAAGAGAAAAAAAACTAGAGATAAACACAAACAACACAACCAAGTGAAAAGTCCAAAAAAAAAGTCAGAAGTGAAAAGAGAAAGGCCAAGAAAAAGAGAAAATCTGGAGATAAGGCGAGAGGACACTGGGTAGGAGGGAGGAAAGGAAGGGAGGGAAAGGGAGGGAGGGGAGGGGGAAGAGGGGAAAGGGAGGGAAAGAAGGCAGGGGGGGAGGAGGGGGTGTCGAGGTGTTAGATGCAATTAGGATTCAGCGTTTGCCTCTGCCTAGCTCCGGATGTGGAGGTAATTATCCACAACCGAGGGGGGGAAGGGAGGGAAGGGTGGAGGGAAGGAAGGAAAAGGAGGAGGGAAGGGAGGGAAGGGTGGAGGGAAGGAGGGAAGGAGGGAAGGGTGGCGGGAAGGAAGGAAAACGAGGAGGGAAGGGAGGGAAGGAGGGAAGGGTGGAGGGAAGGAGGGAAGGAGGGAAGGAAGGAGGGAAGGATGGAGGGATTGAGAAATAAATGCTGAGAGGGAATGGAAAAGGATCTGTGTGTGAGAGTTTGAGTTGAGAGAGAGAGGAGAGAGAGAGAAGAGAGAGAGAGAGAGAGAGAGAGAGAGAGAGAGAGAGAGAGAGAGAGAGAGAGAGAGAGAGAGAGAGAGAGAGAGAGATTAGAGATAGATAAGACAGACAGACAGGACAGACAGACGGACAGGTTCCCACGGTATCACCACCAAACTAGAAAAGGGACAAAAAAAAAAAAGAAAAAAAAATACAGGCAAGAATGAAAAAATACAGAATGAAAACAAAGTATGTAATGACAAGATTATAACAACACGGGAAGAGGAGGAGGAAAAAAATGAGGAGGAGGAGGAGGAGGGGAAGGAGTAGGGAGGAAGGAGGAGGAGGAGAGGAGGAGGAGGGTAGCTATATTGTCCTTGCCCCCTGCCTGCGACCCCACCTTTAAGCCCCAGGGGAATTAAGTATCAGGGGGAGTAAAGCAGATGAGGGGAAGGTGGGGCGGGAAGGGGGGGGCCGTGAGAGAGGGATGGGGGGTAGGCAGGGGCGGTGACGGGGGGTTCGGGAAGGGGTGGTGAGAAATGGGGGTTCAGGGGATGCTTGGTTTGGCCCCGGATATTTGGGGTCTTGTTCTCAGGGCACCACCACAAGTCAGGAGGCAACCGCGTGATTGAGAAACCGCAGATCCCAAAACCGCAAATCGCTGGAGGATGCTTAGAGGAGGAGGAGGAAGAGGGGGAGGAGATTGGGTGTGGAGGAGGAGGAGGAGGAGAGGAGGAGGAGGAGGAGGAGGAGGAGGAGGAGGAGGAGGAGGAGGAGATGGGGGTGGTGGTTAGAAAGGAGGAGGAGGAAGAGGGGGAAGAGATTGGGTGTGGAGGAGGAGGAGGAGATGGGGGTGGTGGATGGAAAGAAGGAGGTGTAGGAGGAGGAGGAGGAGGAGGGAGGAGGAGGAGAGGGGAGGAAGACAAAGGAATAGACAAAGATAAACAAACATTAGTAGATCTTTTGGTTCTTATGAGATTGGTAAAGTATTGGATTGTTAAAGGAGGAGGAGGAGGAGGAGGAGGAAGAGCAGGAGGAGGAAGAGCAGGAGGAGGAGGAGGAGGAGGAGGAGGAGGAGGAGGAGGAGGAGGAGGAGGAGGAGGAGGAGGAGGTGGTGGGTGATGGTGGTGGGTGATGGTGGGGGGGAGGAAGGTGGAATTATAAGAGAATGGAAATGAAGATGAAATGATGATAAATAAAAGATGAAAATAAAATAAAAGAGAAACATTGTTAACTTTCTCTTCTTCATTACTTTTCAAATTTGTTCAATCCTTCCTAAAACACCCATGAAAATAGATAACAAATAAGTAAATAACAAAAAGAATGAAAACCCCTTCGATAAATATACATAAATGACATAAAATATAGGAATATAATGTAACTCTCTATATATGCACATAGAAACACATCATCAACGACCATAGAGCAACACAACAACACACAGATCACGCAACACTACAAGACTAAGTTACGTGTCCACCAAACTAACCTAACCTAGACCAAAAAAACCTAACCTAACCTAACCACCAAACTAACCTAACCTAAACTAACCTAACCTTCCTAACCTAAACCTAAAACCTAACCTAACCACCAAATTAACCTAACCTTCCTAACCTAAAACCTAACCAAACTACCTAAAACCTAACCTAACCACCAAATAACCTAACCTAGCCTAACCTTCCTAACCTAAACCTAAAACCTAACCTAACCACCAAACTAACCTAGCCTTCCTAACCTAAAACCTAACCTAACTACCTAACCATCAAACTAACCTAACCTTCCTAACCTAAATTAACCTAAACCTAAAACCTAAACCTAAAACCTAACCTAACCACCAAACTAACCTAACCTTCCTAATTTAACCTAACCTAAACTAACCTAACCATCAAACTAACCTAACGTCCTAACCTAACCTAACCTAAAACTAAAACCTAACCTAACCTAAACTTTTCAAAGATCGTCAACTGCAATTTCAAATCCTCAAAGCCTTTCTCTTCCCCCACTTTCACTTCCCCCCCAATAAAAAATGAAAGAAAGTACGAATAAAGTACTGAACAATGCACAAGAACAAGTCCCGAACTCCCGAGCCTCACAATACAGAATTAAAAACCCACTTCCAACTCCAGGAACGCCTCAAACTTTTACAAAACTCCAGAAAAAAAAGTCCCACACATACAAAACAGCTTCAAGACTTTCATGAATCTAACCTCAAACCAATAAAAACAATCATAACAAACTTATAAGATCTAACAAAAAATTACAAAGAGAACTTCAAACAGAAAAAAAGGAGAACAAAGAAAACTACAAAAGTTTCCCTATATATTCAATCCTCCTTTGAAAATAACGCTGCCATATTAATCCTCCTTTGAAAATAACACTGCCATAGTAATCCTCCTTTGAAAATAACGCTGCCATAGTAATCCTCCTTGAAAAACACTGCCATAGTAATCCTCCTTTGAAAATAACACTGCCATAGTAATCCTCCTTTGAAAATAACACTGCCATAGTAATCCTCCTTTGAAAATAACGCTGCCATAGTAATCCTCCTTTGAAAATAACACTGCCATAGTAATCCTCCTTTGAAAATAACACTGCCATAGTAATCCTCCTTTGAAAATAACACTGCCATAGTAATCCTCCTTTGAAAATAACACTGCCATAGTAATCCTCCTTTGAAAATAACGCTGCCATAGTAATCCTCCTTTGAAAATAACACTGCCATAGTAATCCACCTTTGAAAATAACGCTGCCATAGTAATCCTCCTTTGAAAATAAAACTGCCATAGTAATCCTCCTTTGAAAATAACGCTGCCATAGTAATCCTCCTTTGAAAATAACACTGCCATAGTAATCCTCCTTTGAAAATAACACTGCCATAGTAATCCTCCTTTGAAAATAACACTGCCATAGTAATCCTCCTTTGAAAATAACACTGCCATAGTAATCCTCCTTTGAAAATAACACTGCCATAGTAATCCTCCTTTGAAAATAACACTGCCATAGTACACATTTCAACAACACAAAAACACAAACATCAATTTTCTGTTCCTGCATAATACCAGTGACCTAGTTTAGCCTTACAGTCCCTTTGTCAGGACTTTAAACGCTTCATAACAACATAACAACGTCACCTCAACTCGCACCCAGCAAACTATACTCGCCGCACGTTAACTTGGCGAAAATTGGGCCTCACTCCCTCCTTCCGAACGCACGGGATTGGCTGAGGTTGTTGGGTGTGGGGGCTTTAGGGCGGAACTTGGAGTAAGGCATTCTCACCCAACACCCAACACCTCAGCCAATCCCGGGCGTTCGGAAAAGGGGAGTGAAAGGTCCGCATTTTCGCCAACTTAACGTGTGGCGAGTTATATTGATATCTTTAATTTGCTTCCTACGTGTTTTCGGCCCCTAAGCTACTCCTCCTCCTCCTCCTACTACTACTACTACTCCAAAACTACTACTTATACTACTACTACTCCAAAACTACTACTACTACTACTCCAAAACTACTACTACTTATACTACTACTACTACTACTACTACTCTAAAACTACTACTTATACTACTACTACTCCAAAACTACTACTACTACTACTACTACTACTCCAAAACTACTACTTATACTACTACTACTACTACTACTACTCCAAAACTACTACTTATACTACTACTACTACTACTACTACTACTACTACTACTCCAAAACCACTACTACTACTACCACCTTGACGCAACACATCTCCTCTCTCACCTTCCCCGCTTAAACATCTTTATGCTAATCTATCCAATTATGGCTGCAAATTCGGCGAGTCATTGATCTATTTATTGCTGCCCATTAATCCATTAGCCGCAGGGAGAGAACAGTGAGGCCAACCGCGTCGAGTCTTTGTCGGGAGTGTCGGCAGCAAATCCGGGAAAAAAGTGATGGAAATTGAAGAAGTTTTTTTTTTTAAGTCGGTGAAAGTTTTGATGAAATGGATGCTGGTGGTGGATTTTATTTTTTATAGTAGTAGTGGTTTTAGTAACACCATCTACTACTTGTACAGCAACATTACCTAACTACTACTACTACTACTACTATTACAACAACAACACTAATACTACTTCTACTTCTTCTTCTACTACGACTACTACTACTACAACTACTACTATTACTACTACTACAACACTACTACTACTTCTACTACAAAAATAACAACAACGACACTACTACTACTACTACTTCTACTACTACTACTACTACTACTACTTCTACTACTACTTCTACTATTACTACTACTTAAATCTACATAATCTCATGCACTTCTCCACTACAGCACACGAGACTTTTCCCTTTTCTATTTTGCTCAGGTTTCCTCCCTTCACACACACACACACACACACACGGAAACGACCCCTCTAGCCTCATTCCATTGCCGGAGGAACGCCAACTAGTCTCAGTCGTATCACTAGAAACAGAATCGTGAAGGTGCTTGCGGGATAACATTAAAATTCCAAAGCAAACAACCTGTGCCTCTCTCTCTCTCTCTCTCTCTCTCTCTCTCTCTCTCTCTCTCTCTCTCTCTCTCTCTCTCTCTCTCTCTCTCTCTCTCTCTCTCTCTCTCTCTCTCTCTCTCTCTCTCTCTCTCCTTCTCTATGCTGTTAAGGGTCAAAGTGCATGTATAATGTGGGTGGTTGTATGCCTTAACTACATACGGGCATACATGGAGGAGGAGGGGAGGAGGAGGAGGAGGAGGAGGAGGATAGGAGGGGACGAGGAGGGAGGAGGAGGAGGAGGAGGAGGAGGAGGAGGAGGGAGGAGGAGGAGGAGGAGGAGGAGGTAGGAGGGAGGAGGAGGAGTAGGAGGAGGAGGAGGAGGGGGGAGGAGGAGGGAGAGGAGGAGGAGGAGGATAGGAGGAGGACGAGGAGGAGGAGGGAGGATAGGAGGAGGAGGAGGAGGAGGAGGAGGATAGGAGGAGGACGAGGAGGAGGTGCGGGAAGAGAGTAAGCACAGGTAGGTAGTTACACAATTTTGTTTTCTTTGCATGTTATCTGCAGTAAATAGTGTTTTGTTTCTCATGTTTTCTACGATTCTTTAACATCATCACCTGAGTGCAAAAAAATAATAAATAAATAAATAAAATAAAATAAAATAAACAACAACAAAATTCTGACAATGTGTTGGAATGAGTTAAGAAATAAATCAATAAAATACAATGGACACTAGATATTAGATTGTATATAAGTATTGAAATCTTCCTTGCAATATTCGTAGCTTGACTCTTATTTGCTGACGAATATCAGGTAAAAATATTGCAGGCATTGAAAAAGACGGAATGAATATGTGTAATCTATTTCACATTGCAATCTATTTCTGTATTGACAGAGAATATTTGATAACATTGACACACGGCCTTGACAGAAAAGAATTAATATATTGTATACAAATGTAATTACTGTGCATTTACGCAAGCACATACATACAGACAGACAGACAGACAGACAGACAATACAAACAGACAGACAGACAAACCAGGCATATAGAACACACCACTATCACCACATACATACATATACTACTACCACCACCACCCCTACCACAGTCAGACAGACAGACAAACATGGGATACAGAACACACCACTACCACCACAACCATCCCTACCACATACATACACACATACATACAAACACTACCACCAAAACCATCCCTACCATATACATATACATATATACACACACACACACACCTTCCATATATACACACACACACACACACCTTCCATATACATACACACACACACACACACACACACACACACACACACACACACACACACACACACACACACACACACACACACAACAGCCTCATGTATAGATATTCTTATGCATACAATTATATATTCTGCCTGGAAATGAGAAAATAAAATCTCATGATAATACTATTCAACACTTAAATTTCAGTCCATTGTTATAATTAAACGCGATTTATTATAGGGAAAAAAAGAGTTCATGAGAATAAAAACGAAATATTAATACGCGAGTAGAGTTGAGAGAGAGAGAGAGAGAGAGAGAGAGAGAGAGAGAGAGAGAGAGAGAGAGAGAGAGAGAGAGAGAGAGAGAGAGAGAGAGAGAGAGAGAGAGAGAGTTATACAGCATCAACAGAAAGTGTGTGAAAGTGTGTCTATGATCAGAGGTCTTTGTGCGTGTGTGTGTGTGTGTGTGTGTGTGTGTGTGTGTGTGTGTGTGTGTATGTGTGTGTGTGTATGTGTGTGTGTGTGTGTTGTGGGGTGTTGTGTGTGTGTACGCGTGCGTGCGTGTGCGAGGATAGGTGTGCAGTTCCCGTGGAGTGTTTCTGACTGAGAGGCAAAGTGCTCTCTCTCTCTCTCTCTCTCTCTCTCTCTCTCTCTCTCTCTCTCTCTCATATTCATTCCTCCTCGTCTATCATTTCAATCTTCTTACTATTTTATTCCCATCACATTCTCTCTCCCTCTTCCCTCATTCTCTTTCTTTCCTTTCTCTTCTCCCTTCTATTTTCTTCTCTATTCCCATCTACTCTTCGATATCTTCAGTGTTTGTCCTCATCTCTCTCTCTCTCTCTCTCTCTCTCTCTCTCTCTCTGTATACCCTTCACATCACATTCTTTCTCTTAACTAATTTCAAGAAGACACGATGAGACATACTTATCTCTCGCCTGTTGATAAGAGGACTGAAAGGAGGGAGAAACAAAGACACACACACACACACACACACACACACACACACACACACACACATGGATCACGTACCTACACTAATAACACTAACCCAGGTACACAGCAACTCAGGTAAGAAATTTAATTGGTTTAAACATTAAGGGAGAAAAAAATATATTAGGTCTCAAGGATAACAAATAAATAAAAGACTCGATTTATGGACACCACAACATTTGAGGGGGAAAAATAATGACAGTAATGTGTTGGAATGAGTTGAGAGAATGATGGGAACGAGAGGAAATGATGATGGAGGAGGAGGAGGAGGAGGAGGAGGAGGAGGAGGAGGAGGAGGAGGAGGAGGAGGAGGAGGAGGAGGAGGAGGAGGAGGAGGGAGGAGGAGGAGGAGGGAGATTAAAAACACTTCTCACACAAGCTACGTACTTTAAGAACAGGTCAATAATTGCAAAGGATAATCTTGGTAGCTACGTAGGATGAAGTAAAAAATGATAATGAGTCAATGTTATGTGAGGCTATTCAAGAAAGATCCCCTCCTTTGCACCCCCTTCCCCCCTTGATTCCCCTCCCCTGCACCCCCTTCCCCCCCTCCAACAACCCCCCCCCTATCATCCTTGCAGCACCTGAGACAAACCAGTTCTTTGCCTCTCTGGGTCCTGTCACCCGCGGCGCCGCAGATTCCTTTCCCACGGACACCCGACAGCGCAGGCAAATTATCAATGCTCGCACTCACCCTACTGTAATATTTTGGGTCACTACTGAAGAGGAGAGTGAAAAAAAAGAAGAAATATTTTGGTCATTACGATAGAGAGAGAGAAAAAAAATTACAATGTTCCCACACTATTTTGAAATATTTTGAGTCAATACAGGAAAGGAGAGAGTGAAAAAAGGCAAATTCTCAAGGCTCACACTCAACCTACTGCATTATTTGTGGTCATTACGAGAGGAGAGTGCAAAAAAATGGAGATAAAACAAAGAACAGAGAAGAAATGAAAAAAAAGACAGATAATAACAATGCTCACACACACCATTTTGAAATATTTTTGGTCACTAGAAAAAAGCAGAAAAATAAAAATAATACTAATAATAAAACCAATATATCTTAACCGTTAATCACACTTATCGCTGTCTATACTTAATCCCCCTGTCTTATCTTCCACCGTTTCCCTCAC
>JACEEZ010007454.1:27500-47500 GCA_016584305.1 Chionoecetes opilio
TTATCAGTTGTTATCTTATTATCAGTGGTTATCTTATTATCAGTGGTTATCTTATTATCAGTGGTTATCTTATTATCAGTGGTTATCTTATTATCAGTAGTTATCTTATTATCAGTGGTTATCTAATTATCAGTGGTTATCTTATTATCAGTGGTTATCTTATTACCATTGGTTATCTTATTATCAGTAGTTATCTTATTATCAGTGGTTATCTTATTATCAGTGGTTATCTTATTATCAGTGGTTATCTTATTACCAGTAGTTATCTTATTATCAGTTGTTATCTTATTATCAGTGGTTATCTAATTATCAGTGGTTATCTTATTATCAGTGGTTATCTTATTACCATTGGTTATCTTATCATCAGTAGTTATCTTATTATCAGTGGTTATCTTATTATCAGTGGTTATCTTATTATCAGTGGTTATCTTATTATCAGTGGTTATCTTATTACCAGTAGTTATCTTATTATCAGTGGTTATCTTATTATCAGTGGTTATCTTATTATCAGTGGTTATCTTATTATCAGTGGTTATCTTATTATCAGTGGTTATCTTATTATCAGTAGTTATCTTATTATCAGTGGTTATCTTATTATCAGTGGTTATCTTATTACCAGTAGTTATCTTATTATCAGTGGTTATCTATTATCATGGTTATCTTATTACCAGTAGTTATTTATTATCAGTGGTTATCTTATTACCAGTAGTTATCTTATTATCAGTGGTTATCTTTTTACGTGTTATTATACAGTGGTTATCTTATTATCAGTGGTTATCTTATTACCAGTGGTTATCTTATTATCAGTGGTTATCTTATTATCAGTGGTTATCTTATTATCATTGGTTATCTTATTATCAGTGGTTATCTTATTATCAGTGGTTATCTTATTATCAGTGGTTATCTTATTATCAGTGGTTATCTTATTATCAGTGGTTATCTTATTATCAGTGGTTATCTTATTATCAGTGGTTATCTTATTATCAGTAGTTATCTTATTATCAGTGGTTATCTTATTATCAGTGGTTATCTTATTACCAGTAGTTATCTTATTATCAGTGGTTATCTTATTATCAGTGGTTATCTTATTACCAGTAGTTATCTTATTATCAGTGGTTATCTTATTACCAGTAGTTATCTTATTATCAGTGGTTATCTTATTATCAGTGGTTATCTTATTATCAGTGGTTATCTTATTATCAGTGGTTATCTTATTATCAGTGGTTATCTTATTATCAGTGGTTATCTTATTACCAGTAGTTATCTTATTATCAGTGGTTATCTTATTACCAGTAGTTATCTTATTATCAGTGGTTATCTTATTACCAGTAGTTATCTTATTATCAGTGGTTATCTTATTACCAGTAGTTATCTTATTACCAGTGGTTATCTTATTACCAGTAGTTATCTTATTATCAGTGGTTATCTTATTACCAGTAGTTATCTTATTATCAGTGGTTATCTTATTATCAGTGGTTATCTTATTATCAGTGGTTATCTTATTATCAGTGGTTATCTTATTATCAGTGGTTATCTTATTATCAGTGGTTATCTTATTATCAGTGGTTATCTTATTATCAGTGGTTATCTTATTATCAGTAGTTATCTTATTACCAGTGGTTATCTTATTATCAGTGGTTATCTTATTATCAGTGGTTATCTTATTATCAGTAGTTATCTTATTATCAGTGGTTATCTTATTACCAGTAGTTATCTTATTACCAGTAGTTATCTTATTATCAGTGGTTATCTTATTATCAGTGGTTATCTTATTATCAGTGGTTATCTTATTATCAGTGGTTATCTTATTATCAGTGGTTATCTTATTATCAGTGGTTATCTTATTATCAGTGGTTATCTTATTATCAGTGGTTATCTTATTATCAGTAGTTATCTTATTACCAGTGGTTATCTTATTATCAGTGGTTATCTTATTGCGGCCTTATGGTAACTTTATCCTTAAATTCATCTTAAATTTATCTGAATCTTTTTTTTGGGTTGTTCATACTGTTGATTTATCTTATTACAACCTTAGGTGGCCTTTAAAGTGAGTGACTGGGTCGTGACTGGCGGCCACAACCCTTGACTGTTGTGTTAACTTGTGTGAGTGATGCGCCGCCCTTAATGACCGAACCTGAAGTGGCTGTTGGGGTGGCTCGGGTCATCCTGTGTGTGTGTGTGTGTGTGTGTGTGCGTGCTGTTTGGCGCCTCCTTGTGCTGAGGCTGTGTGTGTGTGTGTGAGGGGGGGGGGGGGGGGGGGGGGTGTGGACCTGTACACATGCGCGAACACACATGCATACGCGCACTCACTAACACACACACACACACACACGCCACCTGGACGGCTCGGTGGGTTAGAGCGTCCGGCACCATTATGTGGTCCGGCGTTCGATCCCCGGCCCCGCTCATTCCCGGGGATTTTTCTACTGACAAATTCGGGCGGTTACTGTTTCCCTTGAGCAAAGGGATGGGGGTGTGTGGTGTGTGAGCTCCCAGCATTGCACAAAGATCGGTAATAATGAGCTCCAAGCTCGCACCGGGAGGGTGAAACTGACGATCGCGAGTCCGGCTCGCGTTGACAAGACCATGGGTGACTGACACACACACACACACACACACACACAAAGACATAAACACACGCACATGCACACTATCTAAAAGTAAAAAAGGGAAATGAGAGTATGGGGGAAGTGATTGAAATGATTCGGTCAAATCATATACAATAAAATCGGCAACACAAAAAGTATTCCATTCGCTCCCCCCCCACATCAAAAAAATGAAAAAAATTGCAATGTGATCGAGTTAACATGGTCCAAAGATTTTTAGTTAAAAACCACTACATGAAATATAGCACTGATAAAAAAAAGAATCCGCAACATTGAGTTTAATACAAAAGAAAAACAACAAAAAAACACACAGAAACATGGAAAACCTGGATCTTAGAATTAATTATACGTGATAGCAAGATTGTTTGGGAGGGAGGGAGAGGAGGGAAGGGAGGGGGAAGAGGAAAAGGGAAATGTGTGTGTGGTGGGGGGGGGGGGGGTTACTAACGACCAAATGATGAGGGGGGGAGAGGAAGAGGGGAAGTGGGAGGGGAGATGGGGGGACAGTGATATATTATCCATGTAATAAAACACTTTCATTATCCAAAATATCCTTGATTACATTTGTTACTGTGTGTGTGTGTGTGTGTGTGTGTGTGTGTGTGTGTGTGTGTGTGTGTGTGTGTGTGTGTGTGTGTGTGTGTGTGTGTGCGCTAATGATGATAATGATGACGTATACACTAGGGAGGAAGAGGTGTAAGAAAATGACGGAGATAAAGAAGACGAGGTGGATAAAGAACAGGATAATTACACCAATGCTAAAAATAAACACAGCCAAAGTATTACGAGGAAAAATTTGCCCCCTTGCTGATCAACCAGTCTTTTCCTCCTCCTCCTCCTCCTCCTCCTCCTCCTCCTCCTCCTCCTCCTCCTCCTCCTCCTTCTTCTCCTCCTCCTCCTCCTCCTCCTCCTCTCATCCATCTCTCTCTCGTCCATCTTTCTCTCCTTCCCCTCCTCGTCCATCATCTCTCCATCCTTCCTCGTCTCACTCCCTCTTAGTGCTTCCCTCCACGCTTTTCCTGCCTTCCAATTTCTATCTCTTTCGTGTCTCTTCCTTCCTTCCTTCATTTCCTTCCTTCCTTCATTTCCTTGTTCCTACTCTTCTTCCTTCCTCTGCCATCTGTCTACCACTTCCTAGTTTTTATTTCTTAGTTCCGTCCATTTCCTTCCTTCCTTCCTTCCTTCCTTCCTTCCTTCCTTCCTTCCTTCCTTCCTTCCTTCCTTCCTTCCTTCCTTCCTTCCTTCCTTCCTCTACCATCTGTCTACCACTTCCTAGTTTTTTCTTATTTCTATCCATTTTTTTTCTCTCTCTCTCTCTCTCTCTCTTACCCAACACTTTTTCACATTCGCCACAACTTATATCGACACAGGACACTAAACACACCAAGCAAAACCAACCACACGCTCACAGAAATCTCAAATAGAGGAACTTTTAGTAGCGGGTCGTTTAGGTCGTCTCGTCCTCGTTCTCAGTGACCACTAGAAACACGTTCACCCTATACATCATGCAGCCTTCTCGCCACGCCTCGCTGCCGTCCCTTCCCACCAGGGGGCTCCACAGCCTGCCTCGACGGTTTCCGCAATGCATATGCAAGTTCGTATCACCCGTAACAAACTGGACGCGAGGTAGAGTTAATATGTGACGTATTTTGGTGCCACGAGTGAGGACGCCGGTAGCATATTCCCGTCTCTGGAATAGTAGACATCCCCAGCTTGTGGGGATGTCTCTAGCCAATCACCGTTGTCCAAGCTCGTGACGTCACATGGGGAGGAGCTTAAGTGATCGCTGGGTTATAATCTGTGTTCTATTTAACATCATTTATAAAGTTTAAGATAGGTTAGGTTAGGTTGAATTAAACAAATTAATAAGTCTGTTGTTAAATAAAACATACAGATTATAACCCAGCGATCATGTAGGCTCCACCCCAATGTGACGTCACGAGCTTGGACATCGGTGATTGGCTCGACATCCCCATAGGTTTATGGAAATGTCGCCGATGGGAATTCTCGCCGAAACACCAACTTAGAACTCTCGCCGACGTGGAAATTTTAACCTAACCTGGACAATGGCACCTAATCTAACCTAACTGATCAAGCTAACGATAGTATTTCATCCCTGAATGCAGAAACACGGGTAAAACATGATTAAATGCATATATTGGGTCCTGTAATATCAAGAATTGGAACACTCGACGACGGCGGCGAGAATTCCCATCGGCGACAGTTCCAGGTACCTCCCCACACCACATTCTATTCCACAGAACGAGAATATGCACGCCGCTAGTGGTTGAATGGTCCCCCGTGCCAGACGTATGATGTGTGTTGTTTTTTCGACGTTTTTCTTTGATTCCTCGCGTCTTTATTTTTCTGTTACATCTCAAAGGACTGGCCAAGGGCTAAAAAAAAAGTTACAAAAAGCCTGCTAGTCTGCTTAACTGAGGATAAATTGGTGTGTTCGTTTAGATTAGGTTAAGTTAGGTTTGGTTAGGTTAGGTTAGTTTGGTTCATTCTTGTTTGTGGTTTGTCTGATTCCTATTGCGATGTGCTGGCTTTGTGGTTGTTAGTATTGTTAGTAATTGTTGATATTGATGTACTATGGGTAAACAAGTATCGGTGCCTAGGGGTCCGATGAATACTGTAAACATTCGGTCAAATGCTGATGATAGGGGAGGGTTTTCGTTTTCTTCGTTCCGTAGTGTCAGAATGTTTCACGCCTATAGTGCACCGATACTTGTTTTACCCATAGTACCTACCTACCTAAAGGATTGTTGACATAAAAATAGAGGGTGGAAAAATGAATAGAATTGCAAATAAAACAAAGAAAAAAATATATACACGAAGCAATTACACCATGCACCTAATATGAGTAGTAAGTATATGATTTCCCATCTTATCTTCCTTACGTTCCTGCTTTGATAACAGAGATAAATATATAATGAAATGCAGTGACGAATTCCAATAATACTTAGATTAATTGGTGAAAAATAGTTTAATGGATCGTGTCAGGAAGGGGAATAGATTTAGGATCAGTGAACGTCTTTAAATGTTTACCTTTAAATGAATCACAAGTAGAATAGTATTTGGTATTTCTGTTTATCGGTCTGTCTCTGTCTCTCTGTCTATCATTATCTCATTATCTCTGTCTGCTTCATTATCTGTCTGTGTTTCTGTCTGTTAGTCTGTTTGTTTGTCAATCTGAATGTCTGTCTATCTGCCTGCCTGCCTGTCCAACTGTTTATCGGTCTGTCTCTGTCTCTCTGTCTATCCTTATCTCTGTCTGCTTCATTATCTGTCTGTTTTTCTGTCTGTTAGTCTGTTTGTTTGTCAATCTGAATGTCTGTCTATCTGCCTGCCTGCCTGTCCAGCTGTTTATCGGTCTGTCTCTGTCTCTCTGTCTGCCTGCCTGTCTATCCTTATCTCTGTCTGCCTCATTATCTGCCTGTTAGTCTGTTTGTTTGTCAGTCTGAATGTCTGTCTGTCTGCCTGCCTGCCTGTCCAACTGTTTCTCTGTCTGCCTCTTATATGTCTGTTTCTGTCTGTTTATCTGTCTGAATATATGTCTGTTTGTCTGCCTGTCTGTATATTTGTATGCATGTCTGTTGTTTATCTGTCAGTTTCTCTCTCTCTCTCTCTCTCTCTCTCTCTCTCTCTCTCTCTCTCTCTCTCTCTCTCTCTCTCTCTCTCTCTCTCTCTCTCTCTCTCTCTCTCTCTCTCTCTCTCTCTCTCTCTCTCTCTCTCTCTCTTTCAGCAAGTAAAATTTGCCTTTAACACAAACAGACACACACACGATCAAGAGCATCACACAAAATAAGCTTCCATACACCATTAAAACACACACACACACACACACACACACACACACACACACACACACACACACACACACACACACACACACACACACATACACACACAAATAAAACAGGCAACATTTTGGGTTACAGTTCCCTTCAGTTCAGTTTGCATTCCCTTCAGTATTCCTCCCTTCCTCAGTTCATCGGGGACAGAAGGACCTACCAGGTGAGAGAAGGAGGGAACACAGGTGTCCAGAGAGGGAGGGAAGGAGAGAAGGAGGGAGGGAGGGAAGGAAGGGCTGCCTAACCTAACCCAACTCAAGCATGTCTTCGGAATACTGAGTTGAATTGGGACTTTGGGAGGGAAGGAAAGGGGGTGAGGGAGTGACTAAGTGATGAGGCGAGGGTGTGTGAGGGGGCGAGGGTGTAAGGACGAGGCCATGACGACTGTAATAAGAAAATAATGCGTAAGGACGACTGTAATACGAAAATAATGCGTAAGGACGACTGTAATACGAAAATAATGTGTAAGGACGAGTGTAATAAGAAAATAATGTGTAAGGACGACTGTAATAAGAAAATAATGTGTAAGGACGACTGCAGTAAGAAAATAATGTGTAAGGACGACTGCAGTAAGAAAATAATGTGTATGGACGACTGCAGTAAGAAAATAATGTGTAAGGACGACTGTAATAAGAAAATAATGTGTAAGGACGACTGTAATAAGAAAATAATGTGTAAGGACGACTGTAATAAGAAAATAATGTGTAAGGACGACTGTAATAAGAAAATAATGTGTAAGGACGACTGCAGTAAGAAAATAATGTGTAAGGACGACTGCAGTAAGAAAATAATGTGTATGGACGACTGCAGTAAGAAAATAATGTGTAAGGACGACTGTAATAAGAAAATAATGTGTAAGGACGACTGTAATATGAAAATAATGTGTAAGGACGACTGTAATAAGAAAATAATGTGTAAGGACGACTGCAATAAGAAAATAATGTGTAAGGACGACTGTAATAAGAAAATAATGTGTAAGGACGACTGTAATAAGAAAATAATGTGTAAGGACGACTGTAATAAGAAAATAATGTGTAAGGACGACTGTAATAAGAAAATAATGCGTATGGACGACTGTAATAAGAAAATAATGTGTAAGGACGACTGTAATAAGAAAATAATGTGTAAGGACGACTGTAATAAGAAAATAATGTGTAAGGACGACTGTAATAAGAAAATAATGTGTAAGGACGACTGTAATAAGAAAATAATGTGTAAGGACGACTGTAGTAAGAAAATAATGTGTATCGACGACTGTAATAAGAAAATAATGTGTAAGGACGACTCTAATAAGAAAATAATGTGTATCGACGACTGTAATAAGAAAATAATGTGTAAGGACGACTGTAATAAGAAAATAATGTGTAAGGACGACTCTAATAGTAAGAAAATAATGTGTAACGACGACTGTAATAAGAAAATAATGTGTAAGGACGACTGTAATAAGAAAATAATGTGTAAGGACGACTGTAATAAGAAAATAATGTGTAAGGACGACTGTAATAAGAAAATAATGTGTAAGGACGACTGTAATAAGAAAA
Organism: Chionoecetes opilio; assembly: GCA_016584305.1. Lineage (NCBI taxonomy): Eukaryota > Metazoa > Arthropoda > Malacostraca > Decapoda > Majidae > Chionoecetes > Chionoecetes opilio. The sequence goes on from JACEEZ010007454.1 coordinate 35,505, forward strand.
TAATGTGTAAGGACGACTGTAATAAGAAAATAATGTGTAAGGACGACTGTAATAAGAAAATAATAAAAAAAAAAACGGTAATAAAAGGCTGAAAAGGGAAAGTAAGGGAGAGGAAGCAGGAAAAAAAGATGTAACAGAATTTGTATATTTTTTACGTCGACAAAGGAAAGAATATGGAGATTTGGTAGTGTATGGTAAATATTTCGATGTGAATGTATTTGATTTGCATAATAAAGTTACTGTTGTTGTTGTTGTTGTTGTTGTTTTTACTACCACCAACACCGTCACTCCTATTTTTGTCCTACCACCTCTACTACTACTACTACTACTACCACCTCTACTACTACTACTACTACTATTACTTTACTACTACTATTACTACTACTACTACTACTACTACTACTACTACTACTACTACTACTACTACTACAACTACTACCTCTATCTCTACTACTACTACTACTACTACTACAACAACAACTACTACAAATACCTTTACTACTACTACTATTACTACTACTACTACAACAACTACTACCTCTATCTCTACTACTACTACTACTACTACTACTACTACTACTACTACTACTACTACAACAACTACTACCTCTATCTCTACTACTACTACTACTACTACTACTACTACTACTACTACTACAACAACAACTACTACTACTACAAATACTTCTACTACTACTACTACTACTACTACTACTACCATTTCTACTACTACTACTACTACTACTACTACTACTATTACCTAACTAGCTTGAACACACACGTACAGAACTAAATTGGCTAACCCCCAATTTCTAGTACTATACTCTCTTACTGTCTTCTTTAAAAGGACTAACAACTATACAGGCTTTTTAAATGCATTATTTTTGCCCTTGGCCAGTCCTTTGTGACGTAAACAACAACAACAACACCAACGTACACAACCACTACTCATCCTAAACAATTATAAACAAACACTCATGACTCGCAAACACGTGTCATGAGTCATTGTGAGTCAACCATCAAAAACAGTCCATATCTTTTCCTTCCCACCTGACTCACCGTAGACTCATGTTAATTATTTCCCTTCGTCACTATTCCAGTATTTCCTGCACAGTCTTCTTGAGTCACTCCTCCCCCACGCTGTCTTTTTTTCCCTCCCTCTTCAAAGGACGTTATTTGCTTTTTCAGCGTTTCCTTCACAGAATCTAATGACTCAAGTTACTGTTAATGAGGAGGGAGGGAGGGAATGGGAGGGAGGAATGGGAGGGGGGGAAAGGGAGGGAGGGAATGGGAGGGAGAAAGGGAGAGACTTCCTAACCCGTGGGAAGTAGAATCTATTTTACCCTACCCTACCCTCTCTCTCTCTCTCTCTCTCTCTCTCTCCTCTCTCTCTCTCTCTCTCTCTCTCTCTCTCTCTCTCTCTATCCTCTAGTCCCCTGAAATACGTAGATCGTGCAATTACGAATGTTTACAATTAATATATAATTCCTTAGCATACACACATCTACTTTATTGTTCTTCTGTCTGGGGGGGGGGGGGGTACTTATAACACTTATATTGATAAATTATTCATCGGCCAAAATAAAATAATAAGGCTTATGTCAGGATGTAATAGGTTTGCACATACAGCTCCCATTTTCCGTGATCTTCAACTTTTAAAACTACAGGATATAACTACATATCAAACTATTATGTTCGTTTATAAATGCTTAAATATTTATGAAATTAATTATGGTTTTGAGGATGCTACACACACCAACGTCCAAACAAGACTCACAAATAATCTAATAAATCCCCTTATGTAGAACCAGTCATGCCCAACACAGCGTCATATTCAGAGGCTCTAAACTCTGGAATGAAGCTCCACTAGATATTAAAACCAGACCCTTTCACTCATTTAAATTACAAGTTAAACACTGCATACTAAGACTCCTACAGTTTGATACAATTGTAATTACAGAGTGCCATACAGCAATCTTATTAGAACATCATATATGTGGTGTAATTCATAGCAGTTGGTATTATTATTATTATTATTATTATTATTATTATTATTATCATTATTATTATTGTTGTTGTTGTTATTATTGTCATTAATTATTATTGTTAATATTATTATTATTATTATTTATGATCATTTTTAGTACGATTATTATTATTAATCCTCTACTACTACTATTACTACTACTACTACTACTACTACTACTACTACTACTACTATTACTACTACTACTACTACTACTACTACTACTACTACTACTACTACTACTACTACTATTACTATTACTACTACTACTACTACTACTACTACTACTACTACTACTACTACTACTACTCCTACTACTACTACTACTACTACTAACTACTGAATATAATAATAGTATTATAATTATTGCTACTACTAATATTACTGTTATTATTATTATTATTATTATTATTTTTATTATTATTATTATTATTATATTGTTATTATTACTATTATTATTATTATTTTTTATTACAACACTACTACTACTACTACTACTATTACTATTTTTTATACTACTAATTGTATTTCCCGTATTCACGACTGCTCTAGCTAACCAGTAGTGCATAGCGTCCATAAGGAGTCACGAGCTCAATGGACAAGATTTACACCTATAAATGTTATTAACTTGTTTTGTAAATATAATGTTAATAAACAATCAATCAAACCAATCTCTCTTTCTCTCACAATCGCAGTTAGTCCCTATTTTCTCCTTATATCCTCTAGCCCCAATTACCCCCCTTCATCTCTCTCTCTCCTCGTCCCCCATTCTCTACGTCTCCGCTCTCTCTCTCTCATCTCTCGTCTCTTCTCTCTCTCTCTTTCTCTTCCATCACTTACTCCAGTATCATCAGGAGGAGACATGCCCTTGATGATATTAGTTCTGATACGGTGTGTGTGTGTGTGTGTTGTGTGTGTGTTGTGTGTTGTGTTTCCTCAGTCTGTTTTATTTAACTCAACTTTCTGTTCCTTATTTTTCTTAGTGCTCTACTCCCTACTATACTTCTCCTACTCGACTTCCTACCCTATACTATACTATCCTACTACTTCTACACATACTACTTATTACTCTCTTTTTTCCCCCTCTACTCCTATCTCTAAACTACTATCCTACTCCTACCTATCCTTCTGATATACTTCTACTACTACTACCACTGCTACTACTACTACACACTTTACTACTACTATATAACTACTATAACTACTTACTTCTACTACTATACTTAATACTACTATACTTATGTTTACTACTACACCCAACTCTACCTACTACTACTACTCTAATATACTCTTATCTATACAGTATCAACTCTACATTTCTAGCTACTAACTACTACTACTACTAACTATATACATCTATCTACTCACTTACTCTCTACTACTACTACACTACTAACTACTTACTACACTACTACTACTACTACTACTACTACTACACTATAACTATCTACTTCTACTCACTTACTACTTATATTATTACTATATATCTATACATTTATCTCTACTTATACTATACTACTACTCATACTATCTATCTACTACTTACTATATTACTACTACTACTATACTTTGCTTTACTTTCTACTACTACTACTACTACTACTACTACTACTACTACTTATATTCTACTACTATTCTACTACTACTACTAATACTATACTCTACTACTACTACTACTTCTACTACTACTACCACTCTACTACTACTACTACTACTACTACTACTACTACTACTACTACTACTACTACTCTACTCTACTACTACTACTACTACTACTACTACTACTACTACACTTGCTACTACTACTACTACTTCTACTACTATACTACTACTATACTACTTACTACTACTATTATATACTTTACTTATACTACTTCTACTATATTTTACTACTAACTCTACTAAACTACTACTATACTATTTTTATACTACTACTACTACACTACTACTACTACTCTACTACTACTACTACTACCTACTACTACACTGACTACTACTCACTACACTACTTACACTTCACTACTACTTCTTCTACTAACTACTACTACTACTATATACTACTACTACATCACCTTCTATCTCTACAACTTATCCTACTACTCGCTTATACTCTAGCTCCTTACTACTACTCTATCTACTACTACTACTACTCTACTCATCACTCTACTACTACTACTAATCTACTCTCATTTTTACCGGCAATCATGTCACTCTTTTAACTTCAGTTTATGATCTTACACAGGGAATGGAATATGCTTAATGACCTATTCCTACATCCTAAACATGAAATCTCCTGTTTCCCTTATTTCACAACATGACCTGTGGAAAAACGAATTTGTTTTTATATTATCATTTTACTTGATGTTTTTATTGTGTTTGTCTGTCTTGTTTTTTTCTGTTCTTTTTGTTTTTGTGTTGTGTCTGCCTGTTTGTTTGTTTTGTGTCTGTCTGTCTGTCTGTCTTGTTGTCTGGTCTGTCTGTCTGTCTGTCTGTCTGTCTGTCTGTCTGTCTGTCTGTGTCATTGGGGTTTCTTTTGTGTGTGATTTTACGAAAAGTAGACTAAATGAGAAAGACAAAACAACAAAGCCTTTAAGTAATTTTCTCTGCGTTTAGGAGCATCACTTCAGAATCGCGACTATTACCGATACTTCATGTGTATTGGCTGTCGCTTGTGTATCTGTCTGCTATTGCTGTATCTGTCTGCTATTGCTGTATCTGTCTGCTATTGCTGTATCTGTCTGCTATTGCTGTATCTGTCTGCTATTGCTGTATCTGTCTGCTATTGCTGTATGTCTGCTATTGCTGTATCTTTGTATTTGCTGGTATCTGTCTGCTATTGCTGTATCTGTCTGCTATTGCTGTATCTGTCTGCTATTGCTGTATCTGTCTGCTATTGCTGTATTGTTGTGTTGTTTTGCTGTATCTGGTCTGCTATTGCTGTCTGTTGTTTGCTGTACCTGTCTGCTATTGCTGTCCTGTTGCTATTGCGTGTTGGTGGTGTGGTGGGTGGTGGGTGGGTGGGTGGGTGGTGGGTGGGTGGGTGTGTGTGTGGGTGTGTGTGTGTGTGTGTGTGTGTGTGTGTGTGTGTGTGTGTGTGTGTGTGTGTGTGTGTGTGTGTGTGTGTGTGTGTGGGTGGGTGTTTTTACCATTCTTTTTTTTTTTACGTTGTCGCTTGTGTCTCTCTACGTGCGTCTCTTTGTCTCTCCCATTGTCTTTCTGGTCACAACAACAACAACAACAACAACAACAAAACATTTTTTATCTTACACTTCGGTGGAAAGCCTGAATATGAGGTGTAAATCCTTCATTAGTTCTTTAAAAATTAACATAGGAGCATTTTATTATTCCTCACAATGCGCGTGTTTCTCATACAGACGTGAAAAAAATCAGGGAATGGCTTACACACAATTTTATCCGTGTTTTTTCAGCTTTATTATTCATCCATCTGTTTGTTATGGTGTACTAGGAAGCGCTCAAACCTCACTGCACAGAATTTCGAGACTAGTGTTTACGGATAATGACGCTCACTTGGGTTCACAGAGCAGAGTAGCGCGGGCGATATAGGAAAGTACAGACATTATATAACGCAATGATAAATAAAGAAAATATATACAACAAAAACAAAAACAGAGAAAAGACCATAGAAAAGGACAGAAAAATATCATCGTAGATTTTATATAAGAGAGACAGGGAGAGAAATAAGTGAAAAAACAATATAAAACCTTCATAAAAGTCATCAATATAGACAAAATATAGAAAATATACAACAAAAACAGAGAAAAGACCATAGAAAAGTAGAGCAAAATATCATCGTAGATTTTATATATGAGAACAGGGAGAAAAAAATGTTAAAAACAATATAAAACCTTCATAAAAGTCATCAATATAGAAAAAATATAGAAAATATACAACAAAAACAGAGAAAAGACCATAGAAACTAAGCAAATTCATCGTAATTTTATAAGAGAAACAGGGAGAAAAAAGTGAAAAAACATTAAACCTTCATAAAAGTCATCAATATAGAAAAATTAGAAATATACAACAAAAACAGAAAGTATAGAAAACTACAGACAATCTTATCGTAAAGTAAGGAAAAGAAAGAGAGAGAGAAAAAGTGAAAAACATGTTGACCGTCATAAAAGTCACCAGTGTAGCAGGTGTTGATCAGGTGTGTCAGTCACCATTAGGATCGTGAACCTTGAGCCGCTGCCTTAACGAGATACAATTACTATTTGTCGCCATGCATTACCAACACTTTGAATGACACGAAGACGCGGCACATGACACACACACACACACACACACACACACACACACACACACACACACACACACACACACACACACACCACACACACACACACACACACACACACACACACACACGACACACACACACGACACACACACACTACACACCACACACAGATACGTACAAACACAACTACACACACACCTACCCAGCGAGCAGATAACACAAGCGACAACACACCACAGATACGACAAACACACACACACACACGACACACACACACGACACACACACACACACGACACACACACACACGACACACACACGACAAACACACGACACACACACGTTACGTACAAACATACATACCCGACATCAATACACGCCTCTAGAGGGAACCTATATACGTTGCTTAGCGTATACATGACGTGGTTATAATGTTCCTCTAATGGCGTGGCAAACATGATAACGTATAGATGTTCCTGTAATAGCTCGTCCGGATATTCAACTAACAGTCTTCGATATGAGATAGTATTGCACCAGAGCACTATATATTTTGGGGTGTACTAGTCATCGCATTTTGTTTGAAATGAATAAGTATACAGAATGAACACATGTATAAAAAAAATAGTTAGAGTGGTAAGATTGTGACAATTTACTTATATACACAAACGAAAAAAAAAGGGTGGAAAGGGGAAATTATACATGAACACACATACACACACACACACACACACACAAGTACAAACACACAATACACATACACATACACACACACACACATACACACACAACACACACACACACACACACACACACACACATCAGAAAAGGAAAACCTAATCCACCGTAATGATAAAAAATTATGATGGGAGGTAAAATACAGCGTACCAATATAGCGACAACAGATCAGATAAATAGGTCAAATAAACACAGATAAATAGGTCAAATAAACAGATCAGATATATGTCAAATAAACACATCAGATAAATAGGTCAAATAAACAGATCAGATAAATAGGTCAAATAAACACATCAGATAAATAGGTCAAATAAACAGATCAGATAAATAGGTCAAATAAACAGATCAGATAAATAGGTCAAATAAACAGATACGTATCATAAATAATAATGACCTTAAAATAAAATAACAGATATAATAAAATATAATACCATAAGTAAAATGAAATGCAATAACAATAAATAAAATATAATACCAAAAAAAAAAAAAAATATATATATAAAAACAAAAAATAAAATAAAATAATAGATAAAATCATATATAATAAAAAAAATTAAAAAAATTTAATAACAGATAAATACAGGTTAAGTGGTCGATAATTGTGGCGATTTCTGAAGTGAGTTGTGCATCCTGAAGCGCATGTTAGAATGAGTTTCTTAAAAGCTGTTTTTTTTCTTTCTCTCTAAGTTTGAGGAGGCGCAGAAGATTTTTTATATTTCTGGATTTTCTTTTAAATTCCCGACTATTTATATTTTAGGATTTTTCTTTTGTTTGTTTCTTTCACACACACACACCACACACACAACACAAACACACACACCCCAAACACCCACCCCCAAAACCCCACACACACCACACTCACACTCCACACACACACACCACACCCACCCACCCCCCCCCCACCCCCCCCACCCACCCCCCCACCTACCCACCCACACCCCTACACCCACACCCCCCCACCCCCCCACCCCCCCCAAAAAACCCACCAACCCCCCCACAAAAATCCCACCCCACACCACCCACCCCCCCCCACCCACCCCCCACCACCCACCAACACCTAACCCACCCCCACCCCCCAAACACCCACACCCACACCCAACACACACACCTACCCCACACCACCCCCCACCCACCCACCCACACCCACCACACCCACCCCCCACACCCCACCACACACAACCCCACAAAAAAAAAAAAAAAAACCATCTAATTTCCTACCATCGAAAATTTTCGTATTTTTAATTTTACTTAAAAACAAAACCCTAATCTCCTTTTTTCTAAATTTTCCTTTACATCTCCCATCACCCAATAAATTTTTTCATTTCCAAACAAATTTTTCTTACTCTTTATTTTTGTCTTTCTCCTTCCGAATTTTTTTTTTTTTTTTTTTACTTCTATCTACTTTTCATTCGGGGAGTTTTTTTATCAACCTTGACCCCAGACTACCCCTCTTTTATCCCCCCCCCTCCCCCTCCTCCTTTCCCTCCTCTCCTCCCCCTCCTCCTCCTCCTCTCCTCCTCCCTCCTCCTCCCCCCCGAAAAGTCGTTGTGAACAAAAAAAACGATAAAATTATTTGGGAGTTTTTAAAACTATCATATAAACTGGAATAATTTTTTGCTGATAGAGAAAGGAATGCGATTGCTTGATTGGTGAACGAATTATTTAAATCAGGTGGTCCGTGAGCCCCCCAAGGGAAAATAGTACCTGATTTGTTTTCCTACCGACTTTGACTGATTGTTTTATGCGATATGGGGTGAACATTTGGCAAACAGGGATAAAGGCTAATCGAGCGGCATAAATTGAAAATTTTGGGACTCACAGAAAAGGGTTATTAGTCCCAAGTATAATAAAGAGATTTCACGAAGTCGCAGGGTACAAACGAAGTTGAATGGATTGACCTACAAAGGGGTATAACGCCGAAAACGGTAATGTATTCATAAAACTCCAACGGTGGGGAAAAATTTTCCCCAGGGTAAGAAACGTTTAAAATAACAAAACAGACCCATTGGATAAAATTAATGAGACCAACAAATCATGGGGCAAAAAGCGCCGAGCGAAAAATTTTACAAAAGATAAAATGCAGATCGTTTTCTAGAGAATACAATGCGTCAAACGGCTGCAAAGGACTAATTAAGTCAAAAAAGGCGCGAGTATGAAAAAAAAATTGAAAAAAAGGGAACCAAATAAAACCCGAAAAGGTTCTTTCAATACGTTCGAAGTAAGAAAAACGTCAAAAAAAGTATTGGACCATGAAGATAATAATAATATCTTGGGTAAATAAATAAAGTATGGGTTCGTACTCAATGAATACTTTAACGGGGGTTTTATTAAAAAAAGGACGAAACTCCATTACCAGAACCAGTAAAATGTACAGGACCGAAAGGGATGACTGGAATAGGAGAGATACATAACGAAATTAAAAAGTATTTGTGAAACTTGCCCCGAAAAATCCGTGGGGGTGGACGAAATCTCGCCACGACACTTCGCGAATGTCATAGCAACTTCGCCCCATTAAAGATTATTTTTTTAATAAAACGCTAAGTTTAAAAAAAAGTTCCTAGTATTGGAAAAAATTTGCTAATGTTACACCCAATTTTAAAAAAAGGGAGAAGGCCCGAAAAAATTTTCGCCCCAAATTTGTCTAACGTCCTGATTTTTAAAATATTTGAGAAAATAGGGGATAAAAATAGTGTCTTTTTTCGAGAAAATAACCCCTAAACTCCCGCATGGATTTCGAAATAAGAGATCCGCTTAAAAAAACCCACGGATTTTTTTAAAGTATTTTTTCAACTGGGACGCTAAAAAAACCCTGGATGTAAATACCTTTTATTTTTTAGAAAAGCCTTCGATACAGTTCCCCATAAGCCTGTTGACCAAGCTAAGGGCCTGGCATAGGAGAGCAATTTTGTTCATGGATTGGCGATTGGCTTCAAATCGTAAACAAGGGTAGAATAAAGGTGAGGGGTTGATTGGGGGGATGTCACTAGTGGGGGCCCAGGGCTCGGTCTTGGGGGCCTACCCCCTTTTTTCTGATATATATCAAAAATCTGGGACTGCGGACTTTACTAAAATTAAAAAATTTGCGATACACCAAATTAGGGGGAAAAATATACTAGAGAAAAATGCGAACCCCAAAGTGATCCGCAACTATCAGATTGGAGTGATAAATGGGTATTAAAATTTAAATTCGATAAATGTAAAAATAAGCATTGGCAAGATCCTCTATAATATCAAATGCAAAAAAATCGTTAACTGAAGTACAGCAGGAAAAGGATTTTGGTGTCATCATCAGTAATGATCTGAAAACCAGTTCGCTTTGCCTAGCTTCCAGTAAAAAAGGGAAATATATGTTGGGCTTTATTTTAAAGTAACTTTGAACTAAAACGCCCCAAAGTAATGACACAATTAACACGCCTGGTTAGGGCCGCACTTTTGGGGAATATGCCGTTCAATTCGGTTTGCCTGTTTTGAAAAGATAAGCCAAATTTGGGAAACAGTGCAAAGAAAAAAGCAACCAAACAAATTCCATCTTGCGAAATCATTTTTATGAGAGAGACGCGGAAAAAAATTAAATGTTTCCTTAAAGGATGGGAAATCCCCTGGGGACTTATGAAACCTTTTAAAATCCAAAAAATTTTTATGTCATTAATCAAGAGAACCTATTTAGCTTTCAACTAAAAAACAACAAAAATAATGGTTTAAAAATAAAAGGTCAACGTTGCAACCATCTCCGTAAAATTATTTTAAGTTAGGTCTTGATCGATGGAACAAGTACCAGCAAAATGTTGTCGGAGCCAAAAATAAACTACATTCAAAAACAGACTTGACGCACACTGTAAAGTAAATGGTATTGATAGTGCGAATCGTATCTATCCCCCCTATCGATTAGTTTAGTGGTATGGATTTTAGTTAGTATTTTTAATCCTATCTTTGCCCCTATGGAAAATTCCAGTTCCCATCCCCTTTAGGGGGTGGATCTTTTTCCAATGTTTTCTTACAAGAGTTGGTAGTTAGTAGTAGTAGTTTTGCAGATACCCTCGTATGGACCAAAAGGTTCTGGTGTCTGTTTCCCGTAATCCTCCTTCCCCCCCCCTTTCCCCTCCCCTCCTCCTCCTCCCCCACCCCAAATCGAGTTTCACCTTCACATCATTAGGGTTTTGGATCCCGCCACATTTTTCCACCTTTGGGGGCCCCCCTGCTTTTCCTCTTCTCTCCTCTCCTCTTCTCCTTCTCTCTCTCCTCCTCTCCCCTCTCTCCCCTCTCTCTCTTCTCTCTCTCCTTTTCTCTCTATCAATTTCCTTCAATCATCAAATTTTCGCCCTCTCCTTTCTACGATCCTCCTTCACATTAAAAACGCCCTTATCACTTAGTTTTTTTTCCCCTTTCAACCCTTTCTTTCCTTTCCTTTTTTTACCCCTTTCCCTTTTTTTTTTCCTTTTCCTTTTCCCCCTTTTTCCCTTTTTAACCCCAAATTCTCTCTCTCCTCTCTCTTCTCTCCCCCTTTTTTTTCTCCCCCCCCTCCCTCTCTCTCCTCCTCTCTCCTCTCTCTCCCTCTCTCTCTCTCTCCTCTCTCTCTCTCTCTCTCCTCTTTCTCTCTCTTTTTTCCCCCCCCCTTCTCTCTCTTCTCTCTCCTCCTCTCAGTGGTAGTAAGCCGTCTTTTCCCTCCCAAGGCTGGTTTTTCTCCCATTAAATTCTCTTATTTATGGGTAAAGGCAGTGAGGAGGTCCGCTACTGGTCATGGGGCGGAGGAGGAAGAGGAAGAGGAGGAGGAGGAGGAGGAGGAGGAGGAGGAGGAGGAGGAGGAGGAGGAGGGAGATAGGAAAAAATAATGAGAGCGAGAAGCCACAGCTGATGTTGAAAAAGTGAGAGAGAGAGAGAGGAGAAGGAGGAGAGAAGAGGAGAGAGAGAGAGAGAGAGAGAGAGAGAGGAGAGAGAGAGAGGGGGAGAAAAGAGAGAGAGAGAGAGAGAGAAGAGAGA
>JACEEZ010007454.1:50000-60000 GCA_016584305.1 Chionoecetes opilio
ATTTGGATGGAAAAAAGGGTAAGTGGGATGGAGAAAAGGGTAATTATGATGGAAAAAAGGGTAATTAGGATGAAAAAAGGGTAATTGGGATGGAAAAAAGGGTAATTAGGATGGAAAAAAGGGTAATTAGGATGGAAAAAAGGGTAAGTAGGATGGAAAAAGGGTAATTAGGATGGAAAAAAGGGGAAGTAGATGGAAAAAAAGGGTAATTAGGATGAAAAAAAGGGTAATTAGGATGGAAAAAAGGGAAATTAGGATGGAGAAAAAGGTAAGTAGGATGGAAAAAAGGGTAATTTGGTTGGATAAAAGGGTAATTAGGATGGAAAAACGGTAATTAGGATGTAAAAAAGAGTAATTAGGATGGAAAAAAGGGTAATTAGGATGGGAAAAGGGTAATTAGATGGAAAAAAAAAAGGGTAATTAGGACTGGAAAAAAAGGGTAATTAGGACGGAAAAATAAAGGGTAATTAGGATGGCAAAAAAAAAAAAAAAGGAGTAAGTGCGGATGAAACAAAAGGTAATTAGGATGGAAAAAAGGGTAATTAGGATGGAAAAAGGGTAATTAGGATGGAAAAAGGGTAAATAGGATGAAAAAAGAGTAGGAATTGAAAAAAAGGAAAGTAGGATGGAAAATGAAAACAAAGCTGCAACTCGCCTCAGAACTCATTGAGATTGAAGGAAGGAAGGAAGGAAGGAAGGAATGTATGGAAGGGCGGAAGGAAGGAAGGAAAGGAAGAAGGAAAGGAAGGAAGGACGGAAGGAAAGAAAGAGGAATGAAGGAAGGAGGAAGAAGGAAGGAAAGGAAGGAAGGAAGGAAGGAAGGAAGCGAAGGAAGGAGGGAAGGAAAGAAGAAGGAAGGAAAGGAGGAAGGAAGGCAGGCCGGAAGCGAAAGGAGGAAGGAAGGAGGGAAGGAAAGCAAGGAAGGACAGAAGGAAGGAAGGAAGGGAAGGCAGGAAGGCAGGCAGCCGCAGGCAGGCAGGACCATCTTGGAAGGAAAAGAAGGAAGGAAGGAAGGAAGGAAGGAAGGAAGGAAGGGAACAGGAAAGAAGGACAGGAAGGAAGGAAAGAGGAAGAAGGAAGGAGGAAGGAAGGAAGGAAAGAATGAAGAAGGCAAGGGCGGAATGGATAATGAAGGAAGTACAAGGAAGGAAGGAAGGAAGGAAGGAAGGACAGGAAGGGAAGGAAGCGAAAGGAATTGGAAGGAAGGAATGGAACACGGAAGGCAGGCAGGCAAGGCAGGCAGGCAGGAGGCAGCGCCTGGCAGGCACCGGCAACGGCAGGCTAGCGCAAGGAAGGAAGGAAGGAGGAAGGACAGGAAGGAAGGATCAGGGAAGGAAGGAAGGAAGGAAGGAAGGAAGGAAAGAAGGAAGGAAGGAAGAGAATAAGAGAAAAAGGTGGATATGGCTAACTCAATATATAAAGGGAAGTTGCGAGTCTTTGTCTACTATAGATGAAGAGGCGAAGGTCAAAGGACTCTACTAATACTGTTTAGTGTTTGTCTGTGATGAAAGCTCGTTCAAGCTTAGGTTTTAAGGAAGCTTGCTTTATTTACTTTCATACTTCTTGTTGCATTATATTACAGTACTGCTCCACTTCATCCTGACATTTTCCTTCATCACTAGTCTTACCTTCTCTCTCCTTCCACTTCCTCTTCCTTCTCCTCCTCAAGGTTCTCTTTCTATTCACTTTGCTCCTCCTCTTATCTCGCTTCTATTTTATACATCTCCTTCTCTTCCCACACCTCCTCTTTCTACTTCTTCTCTGTTTTCATCCTCCTCCTCCTCTTCCTTGCCTGCTTCCTCAATGATTTTGGTTTCCTGTAATTACTTGGACAAATTAATCCCCTTGTGAGGTGCATTTACCTCTGAGAGCAGCTTGCTTTGTTCTGACTTGTTTGCCATTTTGTCTCCAGTTTGTTTGGCAATTGTGTATCTTTTAATTTGTTTATCTACCTATCTAACATCGAAGTTATATCGAAGGACATAACCCTCCTCGCCCGCCGCAGAGCCCTCGCCAAAGGACACATCTGGCTATTGGAGCGCCAGCGGGACCTGCAAAAAAGTGTTTGTGCCAAGGGCCACGTCGCACCGTTTATAGACAGCGAGAAAGTCCGCACGGCACAAATGAATCGTTCCACACTGCAAAGGAGGTGACCGTTTCTCCCAACCTAAAATGGAGGACATGTGTCACAGATCGGAGAGCACACCTCACGGTGTGGAACGACTTACCTTTCCTTCTTGCCGCCACGCCTGGAGAAGTCCTGGGCATCGTGGAGGACAGTGACGACACCGGCGACGCTTACAGGATGCCTTTTGCCCCGTACTACAACTGTACTCCGTTACGGAGAACCATGTTACCTAGCTAGACTCGCCTGGAAGGACGGGGAGTCCTCGTATACAAACACAGCCGCATGGCGTCTCTCTATGGACCTAGAAAGAGTCCCCCTAGGAGTCCTCTCGAGCACGTGGCTAACCTCCCTGCTCGCCGCCGTCAGCCCGCTGTGGCCGCAGCCAGGACGTCTCGCGACGGCTGCGCGGACCAGTAATGCGACTGCCTCGGCCTCTCCCTCCGAGCGGGGTCAAGTTATCCTGCCCTTTCTCTTGACGTCCTGCACCGCTTTTTTGGCTAGCAAGTGGGCTGTGAGTGTGCGTCACTCCAGCCACAGGTCTACTTTTCTATCCACATCATTATTTAAAAAGTCTCATCTATCACACGTGTTCTTTACATATATGGATAAAATATGTAACAGAGCAGGTTAGTAAAGCTAAGACTTCTGAAATTCATATCGCCTAATGTACTAAGTTACAAAAAGGCGAAGAGGAGGAGGAAGAGGGGAGGAAGGGAGGAGGAAGAGGGGAGGAAGAGGAGGAGGAAGAGGGGAGGAAGAGGAGAGGAAGAGGAATATGAAAAGTAGAAAAAACATTATGAAACCAAGACGTTGTTAAAACACCCCAAAAAAAAGTTAATCAATTTTACACGCCTTAATTATTCTCTATCCTAAAACCCGTATTTAATAACGTAAAAAAAAATGCAGATAAAGAATAAAGATGATCCTTGTCTCGCTCATCTTGTTATGTGTTCAGCGTTCTTAATGTTACGGGGAACACAACTTTATAGCCAGCAGGTAAAAAAGTGCCGATTGGCAATCACCTTGAGGAGGAAGAGCATAGACGATGGAGAGAGACGAGATGCACGTCAGAGACCGACGGATTTTGAGATGAGAGATTGATTGAGAGGACGATTTGATCGAGAGGAGCAGAATTGAGATTTTGATGGAGAAAGATGACCCTGAGATTGAGATTTGAGAGAGAGACGACCACGTGCGCACAGAGAGACGAGAGGACCCTTGAGCGATCGAAGAGAGTATAAGAGGATGATGAGACCCGAGAGAGAGAGAGAAAAATTAAGATCAGTTGCCAGTTATCAAAAATACAAACGGAAAATAGACGTCTAGGAAGATGTGATGACGAGAGAGAGAGACGAAGACGATGACGAGATGAGAGATTGATGGACCTTTTTGAGAAGCCCCCGCAGCAGAGAGGCCAGAGAGACGAGATGACGAGCAGACGAGAGAGAGAGAACGCCCCAGTAGAACCGATTGATGAGCCGAGACGATTGAGAGAGAGAGATCCCCGACGAAGAGACCGACCTTTCCGCACGGAGAGAGATGAAGAGAGAGCTGAGAGAGACGAGACGGTCGAAGAGTATTGAGAGAGAGAAAAAAAAAAAACATTAACGCATCAAGTTCGCAGTGTACACAAAATAACGCAAACAAGAAGTATAGTAGATGGTGATGAGAAAAGCACGTGAACCCAAAAACACTGAAGATAAAGAGAATGAGAAACAAGAAAACTAAAGAATATGGAATGCCGGGGAAAGGGGTCAATAATAAGGACAACGTAATGATGCGAAGGTTAGAAAGACGCCCTGGGAAGGAAGGAGGAAGAAGCAAGACGGTGAATAAAAGCGAACTATTTAGCCAGCTGAAGAATAACATGGAGAGGAGAAGAAGCCTACAAATATCTCCATTCATAAAGCAAAGTAAACATTTTATGAGGAAAAACTATGAGAAAAAGGGATGAGATGATGAATATAAAGAAGGGGCCAAAAAGGGAGAAACTCTCTATCCTCTCTCTATCTTTCCTCTCTACTCTCTCTCTCGCTCTCTCTCTCTCTCTCTCTCTCTCTCTCCCTCTCTCTCCTCTCTCTATCTCTCTCCTATCTCTCTCTCTCTCTATCTCCTTACGTTTTCTCCTTTAGGTCAACTAAAACCCAGACACCATCTTATTTCCCTCTTAACAAAATCTCTCTCTCATCTCTCCAGCATCTCTAGCTAGCCTCTCCTCTCTCTCACTTCTCTGCTGCTCATCTCTGATGCTCTATTGCGATCTACTATCTCTCATCTCTATGTTGTCTGGCTCTGCTTTTTTATCTCTCTCTCTATCTCTCTCTACTAGCTCGTCTCTCTGAGCCTATCTGTTTCTCGTTTCTTCTCGTGCTCCTATATCTCTCTCACCTCTCTCTATGTATAGTTTAGCTTCACGTCGTCTCCTGCTCCTCTATATTTCTTCTCATCTCTAGTCTATCTCTACTGTTCTTTCGACCTTTAATCGGGTTAAGAGTTAAGAACGACGGGTAAGTCAAATGCGTGAAAAATTAAACGACTCGTTATTTCCAGTAATTTATTCTCATTTATAGGTCAGTGTCCTATAGTCTTGGGTGGATAAGAGGTGGATGAGACTCGGCTCCTCTCATCACCAGGCGAGCACAGAGGTGGAGGGTGGATGAAAGTTGATGGTTAGTTCCCGTGATGAATGTGTTTATATGTGTGTGTATGTGTTTGTGTGTGTGTGTGTATGCGTTTGTGTGTGTGTGTGTGTGTGCGTGGTGTGTGTGGTGTGTGTGTGTGTGCGTGTGTGGTGTGTGTGTGTGTGTGTGTGTGTTGTTATCATGTGTTCGAGTTATTCTTGAGTCTCAAATGTCTATATTTTGTGTGTGGGTGTGTGTGGTGTGTGTGTGTGATTCATGTGGGTGGGTGTGTGTGTGTTGTGTGTGTGTGTGTTGTGTGTGTGTGTGTGTGTGGTGTGTGTGTGTGTGTGTGTGTGTGTGTGTGTGCTGTGTGTGTGGTGGTGTGGGTGGGTGTGTGTGTGTGTGTGTGTGTGTGTGTGTGTGTGTGGGTGTGTGTGGTTTGTTGTGTGTGTGTGTGTGTGTGTGGTGGGTGGGACGTGGTGTGGTGTGTGTGTGTGTGTGTGTGTGTGGTGTGGTGTAGTGTGTTGTGTGTTGTCGTGTGGGTTTGTGTGTGTGTGTGTGTGTCCGTGTGTGTGTTTTTTTTTTTTTTTGTTGTGTGTGTGGTGTGTGTGTGTGTGTGTGGGTGTGTGACTTTGTGTGTGTGTGTGTGTGTGTGTGTGTGTGTGTCGGGTGCGTTTGGTGGGGTGGTGTGTGTGGGTGTGTGTGCCTGTGTGTGTGTGCGTGTGTGTGTGTGTGTGTCGTGTGGTGATGTGTGGTGGGTGTCTGGTTGTGTGTGCTCGTGTTGTGTTGTGTGGTGTGTATGTGTGTGTGTGTGTGTGTGTGTGTGTGTGTGTGTGTGTGTGTGTGTGTGTGGTGTAGTGTGTGTGTGTGTGTGTGTGTGTGTGTGTGTGTGTGTTGTGTGTGTGTGTGTGGTGCCTGTGTTGCGGTTTTGTTTCTAACATGAAGTTTCTATTTCTTTGCTTATGGATTCTCTTGTTTTTGTTTTGTCCTTCACAGTTTGGGAATTTTGATCTCCAGTTTTCGCGACACTTATTAACAGTTTCATGATATCAAACCGGAATGAAAAGGTAGCTGTCGGGCACATCACACACACCACTACACACCCACTACACACACACACACATCACACACTACACCAAGACATCACACACACACAACATACAGGTCTATGCGATAAGAAAATAACACTAATGATAATTATGAGGATGATAACAATAACAATAATAACAATGACAGCAATGATAGTAATGATGATTAGAAACAGAGATTGAGATAAAAAAAACGAAGGAGGAAAAAAGAAGAAGAATTAGATGTACCACCACCATCACCACCATCACCACCATCACCACCATCACCACCATGTAGCGTTTCCTTCTCTTGGTTATTATAAATCTATGTCAACGCGGACTGTATAATTAATGGATGTATTTAAGTAATACTTAGCCTTGTTCTCAGTACTTTACGATACGAATTGCAGAATAAGTTCGTTAACCTTATGCTCAAGCAGGAAAACATATTTAGGTTCTGTTAATATTAGCAATTCATCTATTCAATACCCCTACGCATTGCCTAGCTGCCAGTAATACGACAAATATGATTGAGCTTCGTTGCGACAACCTTTGACATAAAAACGACCCCGAAGGTTTAATGACACGATTATTACACACGTCCTTTGGTTAGGCCACATAGAACATATTTGAGGTTCAATTTCTGTTGGCCTAGACTCAGTTCACGTTAAATAGATCAAAGCCAAGCTAGAATCAGTTCAAAGAGAGTAGACCAAACTTGCTTCGTCATACTTTGCGATATTGTCTTGAACAAAGACAAATTGCCGAATTATACGACAACATATGTTTCCTTTCCTAAAGGAATCGTAGTAATTCTTGTGTGACTGATAGAAACTTCTTAAGACTTCCTCAAACAGTATTTTCTTGTTTATCTCACAACAAAACGATGGAACATTTTAGTCTCAACGTGACAACGGCTTTTAAAACTATATGACAGCGTTTTCATGACACCAGATTCTTCAAATGAATTACTAAATATCAGGAGTAGTCAATCGGGAAAAGTTACCAGCTAAGTTTAACCGATAGTTCACCACAATAAATAATGTTTAACAAACAGATTAGAAGCGTTCATCTTCAGACGTAAATGGGTTTTTGGCATTATTAATCCACGAATTTTGAGAAATCCAGTAAGCCCAGCGCGTGGTGGCCCAACTGCTGTCTGTTCTTCCTGTGTATTCTCTCTTCGTAGCTGTTATTATTATGTATCTCACAATGTATGGATTCCCCTTACACTCCTTTGACTACGAGCTGTGCCTGTCTGTTCCTTCCTTTGGGTATTCTTTTGTATCTGATATTTCCTATGCTATGTATCTCCCGTGTTGTCCACTCCTTTGAATAGAGTCTGGTGATGTCTTGGCTTCCTTTGTATATGCTCTAATTCCTTGTATTCTCTGTATGTATCGACCTGCCACGCAGTTGAATAATCTGTTGCTGTCTGTTCTTCCTTTTGCCTAGTATTTGTTCACTTTCCTGATTGGAGCTAATCTGTATGTATCTCCCTTTCCAATCTTTGATTTTAACTGTGCTTGCTGTTCCTCAGTTTTGTATTCCTTTATGGCATTCCTCTAGTAACTCCTCTGTATATATCTCCCTGCCCTCCCTCCACGGTCGATCCTTTTTCCACAACATCGTCTCGCCGTGACCACATTAAGCCAGGCTGGTGACAACAGCACACCAATGGATTCCGTACACGACCAAACACAAGCTCGAGATAGAACCCACAAGAATTAGAATGCCTTTTCCTCTCTGCCTCACCATTATCCCTCTCATCAGTAGTAAGACGTGCAGAGCGAGAGAGAGAGAGAGAGATTCGGAACGAGTTAGAGAGAGATGACGGCGATCCCTGTTGACGAGAGTTTTTACGACTGATTGTCCTATTTATGTGAAGCGAGAGTACCCGAGCGACTTTGTGAGAGATGACGAGAGAGAGAGAGAGAGAGAGAGAGAGCAAGATTAGAGAGAGAGATTTTTTTGGCGAGTTTTTTGATCCGAGAGAGAGCACTGCAGCATGATTGAGAGAGAGAGAGAGAGAGAGACGAGACCGACGAGCACGAGAGGTGAGACTGGACCTGACTTGAGTATTGAGGGAGAGAGAGAGATTGACGAGATCGAGGATTGAGATTTCCGAGAAGACCCGAGGATGCAGAGAGAGAGAGAGAGAGACCGATGAGAGAGATGAGAGTACTGAGGAGAGAGATGACGAGCAGAGAGAGACGAGAGGACCGAGAGAGAGAGAGGAGAGAGAGGAGATCAGCACTGACGAGACCGAGAGAGAGAGATGAGAGAGAGACGAGTACGATGGAGATTGATGAGAGACGAAGACGATGCAGAGAGAGGAGAGAGAGAGAGAGAGAGACCTCTGACCGATGAGAGACTGACCCCGACGCATCCCGCAGAGAGAGAGAGAGAGACGAGAGAGAGAGAGAGAGACCGAGACGCGAGATGAGAGAGAGAGAGGAAGAGAACGAAGCGATGATGAGAGAGAGACGAGAGATTCTTGAGATTGGAGATGAGATGAGAGAGAGAGATTGAAGACAGGCAGAGGGGGGAAAGGAACTAATATAAGGGTTGGGTTAGTTTTGGAGGTAAGAAAGGAAAGGGAGGAGTTGAGGTGGAGAGGGAGGGACGGAGGGAAGCGAGGGAAGAACAAAGGGCATGGAAAGAAGGAGCGAGGGACAAGGAAAGGGGATTTCAGCTAATATAAACAAAGACCCATCACACTTAGGACGCCGGGATAAATCGTGGGAAAAAGAGTCTTTACCTTCGCGTATTGTTGGACAATGCCCAGAGAACGGTAACTCGTAAATGCCCTAGTGGTCGCTGGCAGTTTTAATTCATCAGGTTGATGAAAAATGTTGGTTCTATCTGGAAAAATAATAGGGCTTATTTCCACTGCACTTAAACACAACAGTATAAAAACCTTAAGACCGATTTCTTACTATATGTATATTGATTAGAAGCCTGATTCTGTAAAAATTATAAATGTATCATAACCAAGGAGAGTGTAGCGGATGGAGGCGATGGAACATGTTCACTCACTATGATAATATATAGTCAATAAAGAATCTATGATTGAAAAACTATACCTAGGCAGTCATATTTTCTCTGTTATTCTTGCTGTATCAATTATATAGGAAAGCCTGGAAGGCAATGTGTCGACGCGTGAATTTCGTCATGTTTTGATTGTCAATCTCCCCGCCACAATGCGGGCGCCGAGCGCGCTTTCACCCGCCGCAATCGCGCGGCTGCCGCCTTCAATACATAGTCCTACTTTCGGTCGCTAGCCCTAAACCTTTAGCAAGAAAATCATTATACAGCTGGGTCCTTCTTTCGTAAAGACAGTGCAGTCAGAAAACAGCGATGTTGTAAAGTGGGTCTATATTAGGCTGAAGCAAGTAATTCTTCCTGCTAAGGCGTCACCTGTGATATTGTTGTGGTAGTTTGAAAGGATCAGGCGTCACTGACTTCGGTCGCTTTTCATCACAGCAACACAATTTCGGCATTCTATATATTTTTTTCTTCAAAGGCATTGCTTATAATTGTATTTTGTTTGACAAGCATTTGCAGTTTTTTTCGCGCAGTACTGTCTTTAGAAAAACTGTGTGAACATTGCCCCAATAAAAAATATGCTACAATATTAATGTACAAATATATTAAAGTAATCGTCGAGACCAAATTGTTTTTTGCCTTAATTATGTTGAATGTCAATTTCAAAAACACCTAAATCCATCAAAAATAATGATTTCCAGGCCTTATTTCCGTAAAACACGCTTTTGTAAAAAGCGCGCGAAAAAAATTTTTTCCCCTCCAACGGGGCTAGCTGTTTTTGATGAGTCCAAAAAGGGCGCTCCATGTAAACAACACTCGTCTCCTCGTGAGATTCCAAATTTATGATGAGCGATTGACTTGGGTGTCAAAGTGAACTGTCGCTTTGATAGATCTAGGTACGATGTTTAATCGAACCGAACAAAATGAGCTTTCGGTATAGAGGAAAACGAACCCGATTTTGAGGGAGCCCAACCCTTTTGTTGAGCCGAGTACGAGGTGGATGACAGGGGGTTTTTGCGGAGCCCGCAGGTTAACCACTACCCACAAACATTCACACACACACAAAAAAACACAACACACAAAAACATACTACACCACACAACACAATACACACAAAAAAACACACACACACCCCA
>JACEEZ010007454.1:65000-70000 GCA_016584305.1 Chionoecetes opilio
GTGTGGTGTGTGTGTGGTGGTGGTTTGGGGGGTGGTGGGTGGGTGGGTGGGTGGGTGGGTTGGTGGTGGTGTGGTGGTGTGTGTTGTGTGTGCGTGGTGTGTATGTATGGGTGTGTATGGATCACATAGCGTCTCTCTGTCTCTCTCTCTCTCTCTCTCTCTCTCTCTCTCCTCTCTCTCTCTCTCTCTCTCTCTCTCATCTCTCTCTCTCTTTCTCCTCTTGCCCCTTAGTCCATCTGTGACCTAAAATGTTAACTTCCCACGGTAAAAAGACATGTATAAAGGGATTTCATGTACCTCTTCCTCTCTCTGTCTCTCTGTGTGGCTTGCTGCGTCCCTAGCTCTGTTGTGTGTGCGTCAAAAGGTGTCGTGCCTGATGGAGGGATAGGCACGTGCAGGTGACACGCCGAGAGTCAATAGAGAAAGACATGTTCGGTTGTATAGGCTATTGTTGCGAGGGTAAATGAATGTCTCTTTTTCTCGCCCTTATCTCTCTGTGTATCTCTCTCTCCCTTTCTCTTTTTTTGTTTTTTTTCGTAGGTTACACGGTTTTTTTTTTTTTTAAGTAATTTATCTCAATTTTTCCTTTTGCATAGTTTCTTATCTCTGTGTATCTCTCTCTCCCTTTCTCTTTTTTTGTTTTTTTTCGTAGGTTACACGGTGTTTTTTTTCTTTAAGTAATTTATCTCAATTTTTCCTTTTTCATAGTTTCTTATCTCTCTCTGTATCTTCCTTTCTCTTTTTTGTTCTCTTCAGTAGGCTACATGGTTCTTTTTAATTTTTTTTCTAAGTAATTGTTCTGTAATATTCCTTATCTCTCTGTGTATCTCTCTCTTTCTCTCTTATAGTTCTTTTTAGTAGGTTAAACGGGTTTTTTTTTCTTTTTTCTCTAAGTAATTCTTCAGTAATATTCCTGTTTAGTACATGATCTATCTTGTTTTCGGTCAGTTATTCTATCAATATTGTCTTTCTAATGATCACATATTAACAGACATATCCTCATAATCTTAATAAATGTATCTATCTATGTATAAATGTATCTATCTATGTATAAATGTATCTATCTATGTATAAATGTATCTATCTATGTATAAATGTATCTATCTATGTATAAATGTACTATTTATATAAAAGATTATTTCTTCAAATTAAAGTTTTATATTTTTTTATCCCTCTTGTTGTATAAATTTTGAAAAAGACAAAACCCCCCCCAAAAGACAAAAAAAAACACCAAAAAAAAACAAACAATAAAACCCCCCGAAAACAACCCCCCCCAAACACACACACACACACACACACACACACAGACACACACGCACACACACACACACACACACACACACACACACACACACACACACAGATAAGAGCCCTGAATCTGTCACTAGGCATGTATGTTAACAAGTAATGTTTAATAACTACAGACATTATTCGTGTTTCTGAGATGCTTTGACATAATCCTCGTACAACTTTTAATCCTCAAGCGTACATTTCCCTACTTAACTCACTCATTTCCTTACTCCCTTGCTTACTTATTTACTCAACTTTAAGTAAGATACGACAAAGCTTTCAAGATAATTCAAATGGAACTTACGACAGTTTGATAATTAATAATTGCTACGACGTATTTTAAGCCGTATAAATAAATCCACAACATTGTTCTTATAAGACAATGTTTACGTCAAGTTGAAACATACAAATGAAACTATTGTTATAAAAAAGCGTCAAGGCACATATCATAATTTTGGAATGTATATACTTTATCATCAACACTATCAGAAATCTCTCTAAAAAAGGATAACATTACAGTTCTGAAACATACATAGATTTCATTTTGATATACGTCATATTGTTATTATCATGACTTAATTACACTTGCTTTTATTTTATCCTTTAAGAAAACTAATATATTCCTCCTTACACGCAAAATAATAGATTCTCAGAAAAGAAATAATAATAATCTTATCAAAATATATTAACTTATATATCTTTATGTTATCTTGTCCTATCTTTTATATAGTAACTGTTTTTATTCACTTGTATTCTCTTCCCTTGTTAAGTCTAGTCTCTTACATCATACGTAGACAGAACGAGAAATGAACGAAATAAAGCCAGCAAAACTATATATAAAACGAGAATGAACGAAATAAAGCAAACAAAACTATATATAAAACGAGAATGAACGAAATAAAGCAAGCAAAACTATATATAAAACGAGAGTGAATAAAACAAAGCAAGCAAAAAAATATATATAGAACAAGAATGAACGAAATAAAGCAAGCAAAACTATATATAGAACAAGAATGAACAAAACAAAGCAAACAAAACTATATATAGAATGAGAATGAACAAAACAAACAAACAAACTATAAAACTAAGCAAGCAAAAAATATATATAGTAAGAGATTAAACAAAGAATAGCGAGCAAAAATATATATAGAACGAAAATGAACCGAGCAAAGCAAGCAAAATAATAGATAAAACGAGAATGAACAAAATAAACAAACAAACTATAAAACTAAGCAGGCAAAAAAAAATATAGAACAAAAACAAAGCAAACAAATGCAATCACAAATCTAAACAAAAACAATGCTATCACAAAACAACAACAGTCATATACTTGATGAACAACCTCCATCACACTAACAGCAATTTCACACCTGTAACATCTGTCAGGATTAATCCATCATGAGAAACAATATTTACACTTCGCAATACTCAACTCAACCTGGCTTTCGTTCCCGCATCACAATCGTACCTTAATTAAAACCTTACCTGCCGCTAGCCTAGGTAATTCCGCCTCTGCTCACCTGTCATTGATACCTGGTGAGATGAAGTGAGTCTAGGTATTAGGAGCTCTAAAAAAGGGGATTGCAATGGGCTTTACTGTGTCTATTATTAATTTTTTTCTCCCTTGAAATTATTAATGCAGCAATGACAAGTTACCATTATCATTACTATTATCTGTACTAGTTTCGTTATCATTATTATTACTATTATTTTATCAGTGGTCGTTTCATTATCAGCCTTATTTGATATCCCTTTTTTTCTCCCTTTATAATGCGGCAAAAATAAGTTATCATCATTATTATTATTATCAGTATTAGTTTCATTATTGTTATCAGGTTTATTATCTATTTCTTATTATTCTTATCTTGTGTATTATTTTTTTTCTTCTGCCTTGATAATGCAGCAATGACAAGTTACCATTAGCATTACTATTATCAGTATTATAATAAGTTTTTTAACGAGGCAAAAAATCCTGACCCCTTGCTGGTGACTGATATTTGATGTCAGGAGAAGGGAATACTACAGTTCTTCTTAATTTCAGTTGTATTTTATCAGAGTTAATCATATTACTAGGTAAACACAGGCATAATTTTAAGCATAAGACCTTAAGATAGAATGGAATTTTCGCCGTTACATTTTTTTTACTATAGTTTCATTACTATTTTCTGCTTATCAATGCTAGTTTCAATATCATTATCAGCTTCATTATCTATCTATTATTATCTAAATTTTTCTCCTCTGATAATGTGGAATTGTCAAGCTATCATTATCATTACTAGTATCGGAATTAGTTTCATCATTATTACCAGCTGCATTATATATTTCATGTTATTCAAATTTTTCTCCCTTGATAATGCAGCAATGACTAGTTCTCATTATCATTACTAGTTTCATTATCAGCATCAGTATCTTGTTTATCTCTTGTTGTCTTTTATTTATCTTCGTAATTATTGGTATTTATGTTCTTGATATAAATAACATATATGAAAAACACCCATCCTTTGCGGGTTGTGTTTCCTTTGTAATCCTTTGTAATCCTTTGTAATCCTTTGTAATATGAGAAACGATGCTTAGTAAGAAATTGTAAAATAGATGAAATAAAGTACAGTTCATGGTTAGAAGTAAATGCGCACTTTAGTCATGACGAAAAGCAAAACATTTGTAAGCTATGAATGAAGGGAAAATCCAGGGGAGTTTATTTCGGACGATCAGTTTAACAGGCAAATAAAAACCAAATCTTTATCTGCAAACTTGACTGAAACGAATAGAACATCATCCTCATAAAAAATAAGACCGAGTGTAAAGTAAAATACAGTATCCTAAATACATACATTCCGCGTAAAACGTTAGCCCGGGAAAAAATATGTTACCTGCAATGTATTTAAAAAAACGAGAAAAAAAAAAAAAAAAAAAAAATGAGTAACCGTGTCAACTAAAACGGAACCATAAAATGCGATATAAATAAAAATACAAGTAAATAAAATAAATAAATGCGTTTTTTCGTAAATAAATGTGAAACTGCATTAGTATATCATATCCAGAAAGAAAAATATTCCCCGTTACCAAGGTTATTTAAGCAGATGTTCTCTCTCTCTCCTCTCCCCTCTTCCCCTCTCTCTTCCCCCTCTCTCTCTCTCTCTCTCATCTCCCCTCTTCTCTCCTCTCTCTCTCTCTCTCCCTTTACTGTCTCACTCTGTCTATCTCACACACTCCCCTCTCTCTCTCTCTTCTCTCTCTCTGACTGTCTCACTCTATCTTTTCTCTCCTCTCTCTCTCTCTCTCTCTCTCTCTCTCTCTCTCTCTCTCTCTCTCTCTCTCTCTCTCTCTCTCTCTCTCTCCCTGACTGTCTCACTCTCTGTCTATCTCACACACTCTCTCTCTCTCTCTCTCTATCTCTCTCTCTGACTGTCTCTCTCTCTCTCTCTCTCTCTCTCTCTCTCTCTTCTCTCTCTCTCTCTCTCTCTCTCTCTCTCTCTCTCTCTCTCTGACTGTCTCCTCTTCTCATCTCTCTCTCTTCTCTGACTGCTCGCTCTCTCTCTCTCCCTCTCTCTCTCCCCCTCTCTTTTCTCTCTCTCCTTCTCTCTCCTCTCTCCTCTCTCTCTCTCTCCCTTTCTTACCTACTGAACGACAAACAACTCTTGCCCGGTAGTTTGACTTGTTTGTTTTTTTGGTTGTTTGAAAAGTAACTTGATAAATGCTAACCTGATTCA
>JACEEZ010007455.1:0-12500 GCA_016584305.1 Chionoecetes opilio
CACACAACATACCCACCAACACACACACACACACACACACAAAGGAAAAACTACAGAGGGGAGGGAGAAGAGAGAGGGTGGAACTATATCTGTTGTTTAAGGAGAGAAGAGAGAGAGAGAGAGAGAGTGTGTGTGTGTCAGTAACAGAACTAAAACCACATTTCTTTTATATTTTCTCGTGAATTTTAAGACAATTAAAACCATTTAATGGAAGTGAATCACCTTTTCAACTACCCCTTGTTTTTTTGTAACCGATAAAATTTGCTTCCTCCTCCTCCTCCTCCTCCTCCTCCAACCCTCCTCCTCCTCCTCCTCCCCTCCTCCCCTCTTCTTCCTCCTCCCTCCCCTCCTCTTCCCCCTTCCTCCTCCCCCTCCTCCTCCCTCCCCTCCCTTTTCCCTTCTTTCTCTCCCCTTCCTATCCTCCTCCCCTCCCCCTCCCCCTTCCTTCTTCTCCTCTTCCTATCCCCCTCCTCCTCCTCTTTCCTCCCTCCTCCTTCTCCTCTTCCCTTCCTCCCCTCCTCCTCCTCCTCCCCTCCTCCCCCTCCCCCTCCTCCTGACTTTTTCTTCCTCATGACGATACGAAAGTGCAAGCAGGATCAGGTATCGCTCCTTCCCCTGTACATTGAGCCTTTGTTACAGGGGGGAAGGGGGGCTAAAGGAGGGGGGGAGGGGGGTAAAGGAGGGGGGAGGGGGGGAAGAGGGGGGGGGGGGGGGGCAGGGGGGTATGAGGCTTGCTTCTGGTGTCAGGTATCGTCCTCAATTGTTTCATATCTAGTGCCGATTTTAGATAAGCGACTAGTGTTTCGGTGGGTGTTGTGTGTATGTGTGTGTGTGTGTGTGTGTGCGTGTGTGTAGTGTGTGTTTGGGTATTGGTACAGGAGGAGGAAGCAAGTTTGATCGTTTACAAGAACAATGATTGGTAGTTGAAAGGATGAATTCACTTTCAATATTGGTTTTAATTGATCTTTGAACGAAAAAATATAAACGAAATGTGGTTATAGTTCTGTTACCGACACACACACACACACACACTCTCTCTCTCTCTCTCTCTCTCTCTCTCTCTCTCTTCTCTTCTCCCCCTCTTCCCCTCTCTCCTCTCTCTCTCTCTCTTCTCCCCCTCCTCTCTCTTCTTTTCCCCTCTTTCCTTTTCCCCCTCCTCCCCTTATTTTCCCCTTTCTTTTCCATCCTCCCTCCTCCCCCCCTCCCCCCTTTTCCCCCCGCTTCGAATTACTAAACACATAGAAAGAAGTCTTGTTGCCAGCATTCCACCACAACCACCACAACCACAGTTAAACACGATTCAAAAATCTTACAATATTTCTTTCTTTCATATTATAAGCGATGAGTAAGAAACCGCAGCCGCTGTTTTATAGTCAGTCAGTCAGTCAGTTGGTCAGTCAGTCGGTCAGTCAGTTGGTCAGTCGGTCAGTCAGCCAGTATGTTGGTCTGTTTTTATTAACCTCGTGTGATTTACAGTCAGTTCAGTTACGTCTATAGTCAGTCAGTCAGTCAGTCAGTCAGTTAGTCAGTCCATTATTCAGTCAGTCAGTCAGTCAGTCAGTCAGTCAGTCAGTCATTCAGTCTTCCTCTTCGGTTCTGTGTACAAAGTCGTTCATAACTTCATAGATTTATTTTTACGCCACAGAAAGCAAGAAGAAAAAGTTTACACACCGAAAGAAAGAAGGAAGAAAGTAAAAAAGAAAGAAGGAAAGAAAGAGATACAAAGAAGATGAGAAAAAGACGATACATGACTATAGGAGATTCCTATTGTAAGTCATAGGAAAGTCATACCAAGAATAGAAGAAGAAAAAAAAAAAACGTAGAAAAAAAAATGAAAAAGAAGAAGAAACATTATTGGTCATCACACGCTCACCGGGAGTTCCATCCGATAGACTTTAATAGCGAAATGATAGTAAAAAAACAAAAAAACCACAAAACCCCCCCGTCCGGTGGCTCATTGGTTTTAGGGGTGGGGGACATTCGTGGTCCGGCCTTCGACCCCCGCCCCTGCTCATTCCCCGGGGGGATTTTTAACTGGGGGAAATTCGGGCGGTACTGTCCCCCTTGACAAAAAAAAACCCAAAACCCAAACCCAAAACAAAAAAACCCAACCCACAAGGGTGAAAATTGCGTTGCGAGCCACTCCGGGACAAAAACCATTTGATCCCACCCCCACCAACACAACACACAACCCACCACAAACACCACCAACACAACAACAAAAAAAAAAAAAAAAAAAGTTTGGAAGGAAAAGTTGGGGGGAGAGAAGACCCCCGGGGGAAAAGAAAAACCGACCCCCGGCAGATGGTTCTTCCCTTTTTGGGCTTTTGTCCACAATACTTATATATACCAACCCAAAACATATAGGGGTGGCTAAAATTACAAATAAAAGGAAAGGAAAGAAGGGAAAAGAATTAGGAAAAAAGGAAGAGAAGGAAAGGGAGGGAGGGGAGAGAGAGAGAAGAGGGGAGAGAGAGAGGGGAAGAGGGGGAAAGAGAAAAGGGGGGAGAGGCCTTTGGGGAGAGAGACCTAAGAAGGCGACCCAAAAGAAGTTTTAGAGGAGGGAGGGGGAAAAGGGGGGGACAGGGGGGAGGGGGGAGGGGGAGGGGGGCGGGGGGGGAGGGGGTGGGTAGGGGGGGCAACAGTAAAGGGGAAGAAGGAAAAGTGGGGGGGAGGGAAAGGTAGAAGAAAAAGTAAAAGGTGGATTAGGGAATGGGAGGGTGGAGAGAGAGAGAGGGGGGAGGAGAGGGGGAGAGGAGAGAGAGAAGAGAGAGAGAGGAGAGAGAGAAGAGGGGGGGTATCAGTTCCACGTATCCCCAATTTAAAAGCATATTTTTTCTCTCGCTCCCTCTCTCTCTCTTTCTCTCTTTCTCTCTAATGTTCCCCGAGGTGGCGTTGTAAAAGGCCTTCCATTGGGTCCTCTTGTGTTTGTTTGTCCTTGTAATGAAAAGACTTCGAATAAATAAAGTAATGGAGAATTAATAAAGTAATGGAGAATAAAATTAATAAAGTAATGGAGAATAAATAAAGTAATGGAGAATAAATAAAGTAATAAAAGTTTAAGTATAAATAAAAAAATAAGAAAATTTAAAAAATTTTTTTTTTTGGTTGTGAAAATTTAGTTTTGGTGTGTGTGTTGGGGGGGGTTGGTTGGTTGTTGGTGTGTGTTGGTTGTTGGTTTTGTGGTGTGTGTTTGTGTTCTTTATGGTGTTTTGTTTTTTGTTTTAAAAAAGGGGGGGGGAGAGAGAGAGAAGAGAGGGGGGGGAAGAGAAGGGAAAGGGGGAATAAAAAAAGGGGGGAGGAGAGGAGAGAGAGAGAGAGAGAAAGGGGAGAGAGAGAGTATAAAAAACCCCCACAAGCCCGTTTTGCATGATGTTGATTTTCTTTTAAGGAAACTCGACTCCTTGGCAAATGAAATAGCGCACGGCTGTTTCCTTGGGGCGAGGGCGGCGGGCGGGGGGTGGGAGGGGCGTGGGCGTGAGGGGCGGGATGGGCGTGGGCGTGAGGGGCGGGATGGGCGTGGGCGTGAAGGGTGTGGGCAGGCTGGGCGGGGGGGGGCGGGGAATGGGCGGGTGTGTTTTGCGGGCGTGGGTTCTCGAGGGTGCTAAGGGCGAGATTCAGGGGCGCCAGCGGGGTAAAAGAGAGAGAGAGAGAGAGAAGAAGAGAGAGAGAGGAGGAGAGAGAGAGGGGAGAGGAGAAGAGAGAGAAAGAGAGAGAGAGAGAGAAGGGAGAATTAGAAAAAGAAAAAGAGAGGGGATGAGAGAGAGAGGAGAGGAACAAAACGGAGATTAAAAAGAAAAAAGAGAGAGAGAGAGAGAGAGGAGAGAGAAAAGGAGAGAGAGGAAGAAGAAAGAGGAAGAGAGAACGAGAGAGAGAGAGAGAGGAGGGGAGAGAGAGAGAAAAGAGAGAGAGAGAGAGATAACATTTTTAATATACGAATATCTTCATGGTCGTCATACCTAAAGTTTCATTTCAAAGTTTCTCGTATGAATCGGCTACCGCAATATTTTCTAACATGACGGCCTCGCAACCTCCCGCACAGCCACACCCGACAGCATATTCCCGTTTTCTGGTAGAGTATGTGGCGTTGACTCTTGAACACGTCAGGTTAGGTTACGTTAGGTTACGGATAGGGTAGGATAGATTTCCCTGGTCTGTGTATGGTAACTTTGGGTAGGAATCACAATGAGGGTGGTGATTAACGAAAACATCCTATATGGTTAGTTTCGGAGCTACAGCCAAGCGTCTTCACTCGGAAAACCCAGGGGGGTACCGGCAGAGAAAAAGGGGAAATTATACCGCCCGACACATCATACACATCACCGTGACATCGTGCCCTAGCCAGCCCCCCCCCCCCCCCCACCCTTAAGAGGCGTATACAGTCCTCCATAATATTTTAAGGCGTCCTGCTCACTACAGGACTCGAGGGTGCTAAGGGCGAGAGTCAGGGGCGCCAGAGAGGTAAAGAGAGAGAGAGAGAGAGAGAGAGAGAGAGAGAGAGAGAGAAGGGAGAGAGAAGAGAGAGAGAGAGAGAGAGAAAAAAAGAGAGCGAAATATACAAAATCTTAATGTCGTTCATACCTAAAGTTTCATTTCAAAGTTTTTCGTATATACGTATGATTACTGCAAGAATTTATTTGTAGCATGACGGCCTCACAACTTCCCTCACACCCACCCCCACATAACATAACATACCCATCACCGTGACATGCCCCTGCCCCCCCCTCGCCCCCCATGCCCCCCCCCCCCACCCTTAAGAGGCGTATATAGTCCTCCACTACACAATGATGCAATTTAGTCACACTGCAATTTTCTCAAACTTTTTATTAATTTGACATCGCGTGAGATAAACGACTCTTCTTTTTAGGGCTGCTTTTTGTATTCATTTATGATCTACATTCTGGTGGTGTGTAATGATCTCCATGCCTTGTGTATGTATGTATGTAAGTCATTAAAAGCTCATTTACACACACACACACACACAACACACACACACAACACACACACACACACACACACACACACACACACACACACACACACACACACACACACACACACACACACACACACACACACACACACACACACACACACACACACACACCACACACACACACACACACACACACACACACACACGGACCATCCATTGTACTTCTATGATAAGATTCGTAAGGGTTCAAATGTAACTATCATATTTTAAGGACCTCCAACCCTCGCTCCCCTTCCTTCCTCTTACCCTCCTTTCCCTCCTTCCTTCCCCTTCCTTCCCCTTCCTTCCCTTCCTTCCCCTCTCCCTTCCCCTCCTTTCCCTATTCCTCCTCTCCCTTCCCCTCCTTTCCCTATTCCTCCTCTCCCTTCCCCTCCTCCCTTCCAACCCTCCCTTCTTCCTACCCCTTCCTTCCCCTCTACTACCCCTTCCTTCCCCTCTACTACCCCTTCCTTCCCCTCTACCACCCCTTCCTTCCCCTCTACCACCCCTTCCTTCCCCCTCTACCACCCTTCCTTCCCCTCTACCACCCCTTCCTTCCCCTCTACCACCCCTTCCTTCCCTCTACCACCCCTTCCTTCCCCTCTTTCCCCTCTCCCTTGCCCTCGTTTCCACCCTTTCCTCGCCTCCCCTTCGTAATTACTACAGTGACACACTCGAATATTTTGCAGTGAGGTCATGAGAGGATAGTTTTGTCACTGCTAAGTATACTTCTGAGGGGAGGATGTGCATACCTCTCTCTCTCTCTCTCCTCTCTCTCTCTCTCTCTCTCTCTCTCTCTCTCTCTCTCTCTCTCTCTCTCTCTCTCTACCATCAGGGTGGCTCGGTTGGTAGAGTCGTGGACTCGCGTGTAGAATCCCTGCATTCGGTCAGCGGTTCGAGTCCACCAAGTTCGTACTGGTGTGGTGGCGATTTGTATAGTCAATAACCTTGTAGTTGGTACTTGCAAAGTGTCTAGATAGGATCAAAGTATCTTATCTCTCTCTCTCTCTCTCTCTCTCTCTCTCTCTCTCTCTCTCTCTCTCTCTCTCTCTCTCTCTCTCTCTCTCTCTCTCTCTCTCTCTCTCTCTCTCTCTCTCTCTCTCTCTCTCTCTCTCTCTCTCTCTCTTTCTCTCTCTGATAACGCCATCTTTTAAGAGTACATTGAACCACTGCTTCAGATTCACAACTCACGCGTCTCGAATCTAACAGTTCATTCTTCCCATCATTGCCATTTCACACCTCGTCGAGTACGTACACACGAACAAACACACTGCCGCCACAGGAGCAGTCTTTCTCGTCTCTGTGTACGTGGCAGGAGGAGGAAATATTACTCTGTGTCTCTGTGAATTACCTACCTTAACCCCTTGAGACTCAGAACGTAATTGTCATTGTAATTTGGGTACCATTAAACGATTTTTAGTGAATATAAGCAATGTTTTATAGATATGACCTGTTTAGTATCCTTGTCCACTACCTAATTTGGTTTATTTAGTTACTTTTTGTAATTTTATGGCTTACAACAGACAATTTTTTATAGCAAAGGAAAGATCTGGCGTGAAGGGGTTGATAATATCTCTTCACGCCCAGATCTTTCCTTTGCTGTATAAAATAGTCTGTTGTTAGCCATACAATTACGAAAAGTAACTTAGTATACCAAATTAACGAGTGGACAATGATACTAAACAGGTCACATCTAATAAGAAGTAGTGTTTATAATGCATTAAAATAGTCTAATGGTGGCCAAATTACAATGGAAATTACGTTCTGGGCCTGAAGGGGTTAAGCCTGGTATACTTAGGACCCGTATAGTCCTGGGTATAGTGCAAGTATAACCTGTATAGCCATGGGTGTAAGTGGAAGTGGAAATATGAACCATAGTGGAAGTATGTGGAAGGTATGAACTAGTGGAATATAGAGTGGAAGTATGAACCATAGTGGAAGTATGTGGAAGGTATGAACTAGTGGAATATAGAGTGGAAGTATGAACCATATAGATGGAAGTGGAAGTGGAAGTATGAACTAGTGGAATAGTATGTGGAAGGTATGAACCATAGTGGAATATAGAGTGGAAAGTATGAACTAGTGGAATTAGAGTGGAAGTATGAACATAGTGGAAGTATAGTGAAGTATAGAACATAGGTGGAATGGAGAGTGGAAGTATGAACCATAGTGGAAGTATGTGGAAGCTATGAACTAGTGGAATATAGAGTGCAAGTATAACCCGTATAGCCATAGGTGGAAGTGGAAGTGGAAATATGAACCATAGTGGAAGTATGTGGAAGATATGAACTAGTGGAATATAGAGTGCAAGTATAACCCATATAGCTATAGGTATAAGTGGAAGTGGAAATATGAACCGTAGTGGAAGTATGTGGAAGGTATGAACTAGTGGAATATAGAGTGGAAGTATAACCCATATAGCTATAGGTATAAGTGGAAGTGGAAATATGAACCATAGTGGAAGTATGTGGAAGGTATGAACTAGTGGAATATAGAGTGCAAGTATAACCCGTATAGCCATAGGTATAAGTGGAAGTGGAAATATGAACCATAGTGGAAGTATGTGGAAGTATAACTAGTGGAATTAGAAGTGGAAATATAACCAATGGAATATGTGGTATAGGTAATAGTGGAATTGGTGAATATGAACCTAGTGGAAGTTTGTGAAGGTATGAACTAGTGGAATAGAGTGGAAGTGAACCATATGAAGTATGGCAAGGTATGAACTAGTGGAAGTAAGAGTAAGTATGAACCATAGTGGAGTATGTGGAAGGTATGAACTAGGGAATATAGAGGGAAGTATAACCTAGTATTGGCCAAGGTAGAAAGTGGAATAAGGCAAGTATAACCCTATGCATAGGTAAAGGAAGTGGAAGTATGAACTAGTGGAAGTTTTTTATTTATGATACGTTGGAATTCTTATATTCATTAACCGTGGAGTGAATATATATAATGTGGAATATAATAGGTGAGTATGACCGTGCTCGGAAGGGGTACTAGGAAGTGTGAATAGTGATTACTAAACACAAGAAGAGAACAAGTAAAGAGAAGAGAAGCAGTTCATCCGCAATCAGGTGAGCCATGCAGGGAGGGCAGTCAGGTAAATGCAGTCGAATGCTTGTAGAATTTGCCTAAGAATTCTCGGTATTATCTCCTACATAACTCTAAAAATACGTGTTTCCGACGCATTATTTGTTCTCCACCCAAAAACTGCCCGTATTATCTCCTACATAACTCCTAAAAATACGTGTTTCCGACGCATTATTTGCTCTCCACCCAAAAACTGCCCGTATTATCTCCTACATAATCCAAAAATACGTGTTTCCGACGCATTATTTACTCCCACCAAAAACTGCCCGTATTATCTCCTACATAACTCCAAAAATACGTGTTTCCGACGCATTATTTGTCTCCACAAAACTGCCGTATTATCTCCACATAACTCCAAAAATACGTGTTTCCGACGCATTATTGTTCTCCACCAAAACTGCCGTATTATCTCTACATACTCCAAAAATACGTGTTTCCGACGCATTATTTGTTCTCCACCCAAAAAACTGCCCGTATTATCTCCTACATAACTCCAAAAATACGTGTTTCCGACGCATTATTTACTCTCCACCCAAAAACTGCCCGTATTATCTCCTACATAACTCCAAAAATACGTGTTTCCGACGCATTATTTACTCTCCACCCAAAAACTGCCCGTATTATCTCCTACATAACTCCAAAAATACGTGTTTCCGACGCATTATTTGTTCTCCACCCAAAAAACTGCCCGTATTATCTCCTACATAACTCCAAAAAATACGTGTTTCCGACGCATTATTTGTTCTCCACCCAAAAACTGCCCGTATTATCTCCTACATAACTCCAAAAAATACGTGTTTCCGACGCATTATTTGTTCTCCACCCAAAAACTGCCCGTATTATCTCCTACATAACTCCAAAAATACGTGTTTCCGACGCATTATTTGTTCTCCACCCAAAAACTGCCCGTATTATCTCCTACATAACTCCAAAAATACGTGTTTCCGACGCATTATTTGTTCTCCACCCAAAAACTGCCCGTATTATCTCCTACATAACTCCAAAAATACGTGTTTCCGACGCATTATTTGTTCTCCACCCAAAAACTGCCCGTATTATCTCCTACATAACTCCAAAAATACGTGTTTCCGACGCATTATTTACTCTCCACCCAAAAACTGCCCGTATTATCTCCTACATAACTCCAAAAATACGTGTTTCCGACGCATTATTTACTCTCCACCCAAAAACTGCCCGTATTATCTCCTACATAACTCTAAAAATACGTGTTTCCGACGCATTATTTGTTCTCCACCCAAAAACTGCCCGTATTATCTCCTACATAGCTCCAAAAATACGTGTTTCCGACGCATTATTTACTCCCCACCCAAAAACTGCATTCAAACAGGTCCTACAAGCTTGTTTGGGGGAAAGGGGGAGAGTATGGGCAAACACTAGAATAATACCGAATTCTCGAGTCCCTTCACATTAGAAAAGAAAACCCATGCTTAATAATACGTTATCAAGCACCTCTATATATGGGTTAGTGTATTTCCCCACTAACATATTAATCTACATGTTAACAAATTTTACCTCTTCATGCTTGTAGAGATTTGTATATTCCTTATTATCGTGTTTGTGGTACGGGGTATTATTTTTCTTTCTCTCTCGTTTATTTTTCTTAGATTTTTGTTGTTCGACGTGTGGTTCGAGTCCCGTAACAACGTGCTTTGATCGTTTGGAAAGATGATCCCATGCAAAGAGAGGACAGGTTTCTCTCTCTCTCTCTCTCTCTCTCTCTCTCCTCTCTCTCTCTCTCTCTCTCCTCTCTCTCTCTCTCTCCTCTCTCTCTCTTTCTCTCTCTCTCTTTCTCTCTCTCTCTCTCTCTCTCTCTCTCTCTCTCTCTCCTTTTTCTGCCCTGCCCAAACAAGGACTTCAGTACATTCATTTCTTGACGTTCACTCCTTCCCTCCCTTCCTCCATCCTTCCTCCATCCAATCCTTCCCTCACCCCCAACTCACCATCCTCTCCATCCGTTCCTCCATCCATCCTCCTCCCAACTTCCTCCTCCCTTTCTCTTCTCTCACCATCCTCTCCTCCCACCTCCCTTACCTCGTCCAGGGTGGCGCGGTTGGTAGAGCTGCGGGCTCGCGTGCAGAGTCTCTGCATTCGGTCAGTGGTTCGAGCCCACCAGGTTCGTCCTGGCGTGGTGGCGCTTTGTATAGTCAATAACCTTGTCGTTGGTACTTGCAAAGTGTCTAGATAGGATCAAAGTATCTTACATCTTATCCTCCATCCCTTCCTCCATCCCTCCAATCCATTCCGTCCTCCATCCACCCATCCTTCCCTCCATCCCTCTCTCCTTCCCTCCCTCCCTCCATCCAATCCCTAACCCCATCCCACCCATGCATAGTAGAAGCACTGGGGACACGAGAGATAAGATTTTCATCCTATCTAGACACTTATGCAAGTACCAACTACAAGGTTATTGACTATACAAAGCGCCGCCACGTCAGCACGAACTAGGCGGACTCGAACCGCTGACCAAATGCACAGGGACGCTGCACATTGCGAACTCACGTCTCTACCAACCTTGCCACCCTGACGGGCTGGGGACACGAATGAGACGAAGAACCCGCCACGCATGACCCTTCCACCCTTCCTTCTGACCCCAATACCCTTCCTTATGACCCCCAATACCCTTCCTTATGACCCCCAATACCCTTCCTTATGACCCCCAATACCCTTCCTTATGACCCCCAATACCCTTCCTCCTCCCACGCACCTTACGCCCCTCTCCCCCTTCCTTCTGACCCGCTAAACCAGTGGTTCTCAACTGGTGGTCCATGATAACTTTTTTAGTGGTCCACAAAACGTTCACGATATTTGGAAATATACTAAAATATATATGAAACCCAAATGTTAGCTGTCTCATATTATTTCATTTATTTCTGAAAAAAATATTTACTTTATATTTAAAGGATATATATTTATAACCAACCCTTGACCTACCTTTAAAATCTACCCTTTTTCATCATATCTCTAAAGTCAAAAAGGCGATGGTCCAAGATTTTTGTCTTCAATTGGGCGAGTGGTCCATGGCTTGAAACGAGTTGAGAACCACTACGCTAAACCCTTCCCTTCTTCCCCCGAACCTTACGCCCCTCAGCAGACAGGTGATAGCGGGACAACCAGGGGCGTCTTGCTCACGACCTCCCCTTGCCTCTGCCACGCCGGGAGTGATGACCGTAGACCCTAAGTACCTACTAACTTAGTGTATTAAGTACTTTGCCCTTTACCCTCCCCTCCCTCACCCTCCCTCCATTACCCTGCCCCTCCATTCCCCTCCTTTACTCTGCCCCTGCCCCCCTGCCCCCCCTCCCCCATCCCCTTCTTCAACCTGCCTTCGTGGTGGTGGTGTTGCGTATATAAACAGTACCTAGATCAACAGGTTTTTGGTATTCTCTGTCTCCTCTCTCTGTCTTTTTTTCTCTTGCTCTCTCTCTGTCTATTCTATCTCTCTTTTTCCCTCTTTCTATGTCTGTCTGTCTGTCTCTCTCTCTGTCTGTCTGTGTCTGTCTCCCTCTCTGTCTGTCTGTGTCTGTCTCCCTCTCTGTCTGTCTGCCCTCTCTGTCGTCTTCGTCTCCTCTACTCTCTTCTTCTTCTCCTCTCTCTGCTGTGTCTCTCTCTCTGTCTCCGTTACTTTTCCCTCCCTCACATCCGATCACCTCCACACGATTCAGCTCACTCATAGTCTCTCAAATAACTTGCGTTCACATTCATCCATCAACTGT
The DNA here is from genome assembly GCA_016584305.1 of Chionoecetes opilio. Lineage (NCBI taxonomy): Eukaryota > Metazoa > Arthropoda > Malacostraca > Decapoda > Majidae > Chionoecetes > Chionoecetes opilio. Next base: position 11,800 of record JACEEZ010007455.1, read on the forward strand.
TCTTTAGCTTACGTTCCTCCTTCTCGAGTCTGTGCACCTCACTCCTTATAAGGCGCTTCATCTCATTCCTGCGGTCGTAAAGACTCCACACACATGCACGGAACCAAACACGATTAGACATGGATGTTGGAATAACTTAAACACATTAGGCAACCATCAACGTGTTTTCCTTGTCGTTATGAAAAAAGGTCATGTTATAAGGGGCCATCAATCTTACGTAAAATAACTGTATGCGCAAAATAGTGTTATATGGTGAACAAGAATCTCTGACTAAAAAAAGTATTCTATCAACATAATTTTCAAAGTACTGAAACAATTGCTCGGACAGGTACTACTAACAAATCTAAAATATTGAAAAATTACTCTGGTACTCAAATTACAATGAAAATTACGTTCTGGGACTCAAGGGGTTAAGTCTATAAAATGAATCATCTATTTTTTTTTACTTTCTCGTGTTCGCGTATTCCACATTGACAGTAAATTGTTTTTTTGTATTTATTTGTTCGAAATAACTAGCTTTCATTGTACTTCTTGGCACATATTAATGACGTTCAAACGTGTGTCGCAAATAACTGCTTAATTATGTGTTTAAGTCTTCACAAATCATCTTTATTTTGATTTACTTTCTCGTATTCCAGTGACTACATTTTTTTAAGTTTTTTATTTATATTTTCTAACTAACTACATAGCTTTGGTTGTAC
>JACEEZ010007455.1:25000-62500 GCA_016584305.1 Chionoecetes opilio
CGTGTGTGGGAGTCGCCGGTCTCGATGCTGCTCCGGCTGGACCCAAAAGACCGGCAACCTCATGTGTATCATTCGTGAGTATAGATAGACCTTGTTATGTTCCTCGCGCTTCTATAGTGTGTTTACCTATAGTCGCCGCACGTTAAGTTGGCGAAAATGGGGCCCCTTCACTCCCCCCTTCCGAACGCACGGGATTTTCTGAGGTGTTGGGTGTTGAGGCTTTAGGGCGGAACTTGTGAGTAAGGCATTGTCACCCAACACCCAACACCTCAGCCAATCCCGTGTGTTCGGGAGGGGTGCGGGGGGAGTGAAAGGATCCCATTTTTACCAACTTAAAATGCGGAGACTAGTTTTATTTACCTAGTTGTATTTTACAGGGCCTGAGCTACACTCGTATGGCCCCGTCTCCATAGCTATGCATTATATTTTGTCTCATATTTTTTTGTTTCATTCCTTAGTGGTTGTGTTAGTGTGTCTTTGTGTAGGTGTTGCTTTTCACCTGTGTGTTGCGTGTGTTGCGTGTTTGTGTTATTGTTGCATCAGTCTTATCATCTTTCTCACGAGCTACGCAAACTTTCTCTTTTATACCGTTCAGTTTAATTCAGTAAATGAGGAAGTTAATATTAGTGTCCTGTCGTCCGTTTAATTCAGTAAATGAGGAAGTTAATATTAGTGTCCTGTGACCAGTTTAATTCAGTAAATGAGGAAGTTAATATTAGTGTCCTGTGACCAGTTTAATTCAGTAAATGAGGAAGTTAATATTCGTGTCCTGTGACCAGTTTAATTCAGTAAATGAGGAAGTTAATATTCGTGTCCTGTCGTCCAGTTTAATTCAGTAAATGAGGAAGTTAATATTAGTGTCCTGTCGTCCAGTTTTAATTCAGTAAATGAGGAAGTTAATATTCGTGTCCTGTGACCAGTTTAATTCAGTAAATGAGGAAGTTAATATTCGTGTCCTGTCGTTCAGTTTAATTCAGTAAATGAGGAAGTTAATATTAGTGTCCTGTCGTCCAGTTTAATTCAGTAAATGAGGAAGTTAATATTAGTGTCCTGTCGTCCAGTTTAATTCAGTAAATGAGGAAGTTAATATTCGTGTCCTGTCGTCCAGTTTAATTCAGTAAATGAGGAAGTTAATATTAGTGTCCTGTGACCAGTTTAATTCAGTAAATGAGGAAGTTAATATTCGTGTCCTGTCGTCCAGTTTAATTCAGTAAATGAGGAAGTTAATATTAGTGTCCTGTCGTTCAGTTTAATTCAGTAAATGAGGAAGTTAATATTAGTGTCCTGTGACCAGTTTAATTCAGTAAATGAGGAAGTTAATATTAGTGTCCTGTGACCAGTTTAATTCAGTAAATGAGGAAGTTAATGTTCGTGTCCTGTCGTCCAGTTTAATTCAGTAAATGAGGAAGTTAATATTCGTGTCCTGTCGTCCAGTTTAATTCAGTAAATGAGGAAGTTAATATTAGTGTCCTGTCGTCCAGTTTAATTCAGTAAATGAGGAAGTTAATATTCGTGTCCTGTCGTCCAGTTTAATTCAGTAAATGAGGAAGTTAATATTCGTGTCCTGTCGTTCACTTTAATTCAGTAATGAGGAAGTTAAATTAGTGCTGGACAGCTTAATTCAGTAAATGAGGAAGTTAATATTAGTGTCCTGTCGTCCAGTTTAATTCAGTAAATGAGGAAGTTAATATTCGTGTCCTGTCGTCCAGTTTAATTCACTTATGTTATTTCTTTGAACTCGTTGCCATCATCTTCTTAATGCTTCTAGGTGAGGTAATAATTCAATATGTAAAATTCTACTATCAATATAAAAATGTTGCTTGATCAGAGTAATCATGTGAGATGAAAACTTAAGTAATGTTCACGTAAAATATAATCATTCTAACCGCAGAGGAGAGGTGTCAGGAAGAAACAAGTGTAGGATTCTGTATATATAATTTGTGGTAAACTTAACTATTTTCTTACTTTTCTTAGCTATGTCAACGCAGATTTTGTTTGTTTCCTAATTATCAGTGTGTTTGTTTGTGGAATGACTCGTTGTTTTGCCTGTTATGCCATTCACTCATCCGCTAAAGGCGACGGTGCACACTCTCTCCTTCTCGTTGCCTTCATACACTCCTCACACGACGCCTGCTAATTCTTTTTACTTATATTTTTACTGAGAGAGAGAAGAGGAGAGAGAGAGAGAGAGAGAGAGAGAGAGAGAGAGAGAGAGAGGAGAGCGGGGACGACCACGAGCGAGAGAGAGGAGAGAGGAGAAGAGAGGGAGGAAGAGGAGGAGAGAGAGAGAGAGAGAGAGAGAGAGAAGAGGACGAGGAGAGAGAGGAAGAGAAGAGAGAGAGAGAGATGATGAGAGAAAAGAGAGAGAGAGAGAGAGAGAGAGAGAGAGAGAGAGAGAGAGAGAGAGAGATAGAGAGAGAGAGAGGGGAGAGAGAGAGAAAAGAGAGAGAGAGAGAGGAGAGAGAGAGAGAAGAGAGAGAAGAGAGAGAGAGAGAGAGAAAAGGAGAGAGAGAGAGAGAGAGGAGAGAGAGAGAGAGAGAGAGGGGGAGAGAGAGAGAGAAGAGAGAGAGGGTAATATGTACGAATATCTTTGTTGTGTCTAAAGTAAGGTTCTTATACTCATTTTTTGGTGTGCTCAATGGAGGTCTTCGCGGCTTACACTATAGGAGTTACAAGGTTAGGTTACGTTGGGAGGACAGATGGAGGGAGGGAGAGTGATGCATGGACAGACTTTCATCAATAGTTTCAACACAGGGGACGTGAGGGGGGGGGCATGAGGGAGGGAGGAGGGAGGGATGGCAACACAGGGGGCATGACATGAGGGAGAAAGTAAAGGCGTGAAAACATGATTCAATATAATAATAAAGCTTGCATGAACACTTAGTGAGTCTGTGTTATCGTGTGCTGAGTAACGCTGTGTTGAGGGCAGCGGCGAGGCAGTGCAGCGTTGGACAGCATATTCCCGTTTTCTGGAAGAGTATGTGGCGTTTACTCTTGAACACGTCAGGTTAGGTTACGTTAGGTTACGGATAGGGTGGGTTAAGATTTACTACACTGAGGATCGTAACTTTGTGTGGGAATCACAATGAGGGTATTTTCGAGAACATCCTATGGTTAGTTTCGGAGCTACAGCCAAGCGTCTTCACTCGGAAACCACATACTCGCATAGAGAACGGGACTATGCCGCCGGGCAGATGTCACGGGGCCCTGGGCACTGGGGCGAGGCGGGACCCCTAGGGCGCGGGGCCCCCTATGATCTTCCTATAATCACGTGAGCTACTATGTCTACTAATTACGTGTTTCATAATGTCATACAGTAGGTTTATAATAATGAAAATTTGTTGAACCGATTGTTTAAGGTAGCATTAAAAATTAACAGAGAAATGAGAATTTACCTTCGGAAATGATGTTAGTCAGTGCACGCTAAATCCAGCCGTCCAGTGTGACGCTCACGCCCGCTGACTCCGCGGAGACGCTGAGCCTGACACAGGGGTTTGCTGCATTAAAAAATTATTCAATATTTGGAGTTGGAAAAAAAGTATAACAAAACTTTATCTTTCTTAATCATAGCCCATATTATAATGAAGTTATGTTTCTATTCAGACAGTTCTATAGTGGGACGATGGGGAACGCAAATAATTACAATTGATTTCTGATAATGACCAGATGCGCGAGGCCCCTAAAAGCGCGGAACCCTGGGCACAGGCCCGTTGTGCCCTGCCCTAAATCCGGGGCTGAGGCAGTGCGAGGGACAGCCTAGCCTACTAGCACACTGCTCTAGCCTGTGTGTGAGGGTCATGTGCTTACGGATGTTTATGTTGGCCGATAAGGACTCGTGGATGACTCCTGAAGGGCTCGGGTGTAGCCATGTCCCTGGTGTCACGTGTCCGGGGGCGTGCGGGCGTCAGGCGTGTCCAGTGCTCATGCCTCCCATCCCGTGGGCCGTGTCCTCCCCACGTGCTGACAGACACAGGAGGCACAGCACCTTAGCGGGTAAAGATGAAGGGCACAGCAGCAGCACCTTGTGGCCGTCTCAGCTGTTTCTATGCGCCACTGTCACCCTTCAGTTGGTACATTGGATAGCAAGAGGCGCCCCAGCTCTCGGATGTTTCATATCAAGTCTTCCCGCTGGCATTAGTAGCACGTTTTGAGAGGTAGAATAGACTAAAATCAACTGACCATCTAGTAAAAGTCAGTTGATCTAGGAATAGACGGCAACATCTCATGGCGCCGTCCTCTTCCTCTGGTCGCTCAAGTGTGACAGAAACTCTTCGTAACGTGAACGCCAGATTTCATGACGCGTGGACCGACAAGGCGACACGTGATCATGCAGGATAACTAGGCGAGGCGAGGCGAGGACATGTGTTTTGAGCCTCGCTATGATACGCAGCGTCCTCGAGCTTCCTCCAAGAGTCGTCCTCGGGCCTCAAGGTGGAGCAGACGGGTCCTCAGACAGCCTTGGTGGCGACGGCGTACCCCAGGGCAGGGCAGGACGCGGCCTTGGCCCAAACTCACCGCCGCCTTACATAAACAAACACTGAAGAGCCTGATGCCAAACTTCTGGTCTGCGGTCAGACACTCTCATCTCTCCTTTGCATATACCCAATGAAGAAGAAGAAGATGATGAAATTCAGTGATGTATGCAGACGAATAGAACATAACAGGATATATGCTATGCTGCTATACACACATGTGTATAGGCTATACACACATGCTTATAGGCTATACACACATGCGTATAGGCTATACACACATGCTTAGAGAGAAAAAGAAAGAGAAAGAAGAAATGGTGCTACTATAGCGTGCGGTCTACCGGGACATTTGCACTATAGCGTGCGGTCTACCGGGACATTTTACACTATAGCGTGCGGTCTACCGGGACATTTACACTATAGCGTGCGGTCTACCGGGACATTTACACTATAGCGTGCGGTCTACCGGGACATTTTACACTATAGCGTGCGGGCTACACTTCTTACTCTCTATACTTACACTCTACACTCCTACACTTCAGGCTGCAACTTACTATTGCTATATGATATTGTCTATTATACAGTAGAGTATTATAGAAAAGCAAAACTGTAGTAAGTAATTTATTAATTATCATCATATAAACAAAACATTGTCTATTATACAGCAGAGTATCATAAGAAAACAAATAAATCATCAATCACACGGGAATTGTTTAACTAACTAACACTGCGGTTCTTCTGGGACACTTCACTATAGAATGCGTCTACCGGCATGTACATATAGTCGGTCTACGGGACATTTTACACTGATTAGGGTGCGGAGACACTTCTTATCTCTTACTTACATCTAGATCCCGTACACTCAGGCCTTTTGCAACTTACATTAGCTATGGATATTGTCTATATACAGTAGAGTATATCGGAAAACGCAAAATGTAGTAACCGTATTATTATACATCATCTAACACAAACCACATTGGTACCTATTATACACAGACAGAGTACCAATAAGAAGGAACAATAAATCATCAACACACGATGACTGCCTTTCACGTATAAACAGAACAGACCACTGTTCTTCTGTCAAGACGACACTCAGTAGCAATTCTTTACAACAGCATTGGTAGATGCTTAGTCGTGTCAGACTGAGGTTCCGGCTGAATTTAAAGAGATACTAGACATTACTTCGTTGATCCCCATTTTATAAAGTTGAGTAGGGTCCCGTTACTCAGGTCAGGTCAGGTCAGGTGGGATCTTGGCAGACCGCACATTAGGGTACCGTAGACTACAGACAGACACCGAGGTAGACCGCACGCTATAGTAACACCGAAGAAATACAAAAAAAAGACTAATATATAATCATCTCACATGACCTCGATCTGTCAGCTGCCGTCTTCAGTAAGCCAGCTCGCCTCTTTGTTAAGTCGCACTGGATCACTTTCATCGCCATTCATTTAGATTCCTTTCGGGTAATAAGGAGAGACATTTAATTTTCTTTCTTCCGCGTCCCTCCTCCAACGCGGCCTCAGAGTCCACCACGCGCCGAGGACCTCAAGATTAACTGACCATTTAAAATTCAATTGATCTAGGAGGGTCGTGGGCGAGGCCGAGTTTTTAAGTGTTCTCGTCGTGTAATGCTGCCTTTGAAACTTCATTGAAAAACCTTCTTCTTCTTCTTGTTCTTCTTGTTCTTCTTTGTTTCTCTCATTTGCTTCTTCTTCTTAGCTTTCCCCTTCTTCTTCTTAGCTTTCTTCTTCTTCTTCTTTTACTTTGTTTTCTTTATTTTCTTCTTCATCTTCTTCTTTTACTTTGTTTGCCTCATTTTCTTCTTCATCTTCTTCTTTTACTTTATTTTCCTCATTTTCTTCTTCATCTTCTTCTTTTACTTTATTTTCCTCATTTTCTTCTTCTTCTTTTACTTTATTTTCCTAATTTTCTTCTTCTTCATCTTCTTTTACTTTATTTTCCTCATTTTCTTCTTCTTCATCTTCTTTTACTTTATTTTCCTCATTTTCTTCTTCATCTTCTTCTTTTACTTTGTTTTCCTCATTTTCTTCTTCTTTTACTTTGTTTTCCTCATTTTCTTCTTCATCTTTCTTTCTTTTTACTTTTTCTTTCCTCTTTTTTCTTATTTTCATCTTTCTTCTTTTTACTTTATTTTCCTCATTTTCTTCTTCATCTTCTTCTTTTACTTTATTTTCCTCATTTTCTTCTTCATCTTCTTCTTTTACTTTATTTTCCTCATTTTCTTCTTCATCTTCTTCTTTTACTTTATTTTCCTCATTTTCATCTTCATCTTCTTCCTCTTCCTCTTCCTCTTCTTCTCATTCTTCTTCATCTTTGCTTTCTTCATCACCTTTTCTTCTTGTTATCCACGTCATCGCATCGCTAGTGTATACATACTACATTATTATGGAGGGTGTTTCAAGACTACCCTATGTATAATAGTGAGGGGCTTAGTGGGATAAGTGGTGGGGGATAGTGGGGGGGATAGGATACTTAGTGGGGGATAGTGGGGGGGATAGGATACTTAGTGGGGGATAGTATATGGGAGGGTCTCTGGGTAGCACATGAACACTTAGCATACCTTCCTCTCCCCCCCATCGCCCTCCCCCTCCCCCCTTGCCCCCCCCTCGCCCTCCCCCCAAACTGGCGCGGGTCACGACCTCAATCTGGGAAGGGACAGCAGCCGCGAGACCCAAAGAACCCACGGGACAATAGGGTCACAATACTACTAGGTCACGATTTTGCTCTCTCTCTCGCTTTTTTTTTTCTCTCTCTCTCTCTCTCTCTCTCTCTCTCTCTCTCTCTCTCTCTCTCTCTCTCTCTCTCTCTCTCTCTTCTTCTCTTCTGTCTCTCTCTCTCTCTCTCTCTCTCTCTCTCTCTCTCTCTCTCTCTCTCTCTCTCTCTCTCTCTCTCTCTCTCTCTCTCTCTCTCTCTCTCTTCTCTCTCTCTCTCTCCTCTCTTCTCTTCTCTCTCTCTCTGTCTGTGTCTCTCTCTCTTCTCTCTCTCTCTCTCTCTCTCTCTCTCTCTCTCTCTCTCTCTCTCTCTCTCTCTCTCTCTCTCTCTCTCTCTCTCTCCTCTCTCTCTCTCTCTCTCTCTCTCTCTCTCTCTCTCTCTCTCTCAGCCAGGTATGTACCGTATAGTGTAATATTTTTTTACGATTCTGTATTGATTGTTGTGCAATTAAAAGTCATTCAGCGTGGTGATCAAATTAACCTTTTCGGTCGTTGTTCAATGAAGCTTACGGGAAGGGATTGGAGCAGAGGGACCTTCTATGGATGGTTCTTCTGTTGTCTTGAAAGGCACGACTCTTATTTATATATGAACAGCATAGCAATGGCCTTGAAACACAATGGGAATTACGAATTATAGCCCCCCGACAAAAAAGAAACTGTAGCTTCATTTACTTGAGAGAGAGAGAGAGAGAGAGAGAGAGAGAGAGAGAGAGAGAGAGAGAGAGAGAGAGAGAGAGAGAGAGAGAGAGAGAGAGAGAGAGAGAGAGAGAGAGAGAGAGAGAGAGAGAGAGAGAGAGAGAGAGAGAGAGAGAGAGAGAGAGAGGAGAGAGAGAGAGAGAGAGAGAGAGGAGAGAGAGAGAGAGAACATCGCGCTGAGTAGTGAGTACCTTTACGTAGCGCTTTCATGATCAAGTAACACACTAGTACATTATGTGAATAGTTTGTGATTCAAGAGAACGTACTATATGGAAGGTCTTGTGAGAGCCTTAGACAAACGGGTGCCACTGTGTGTGTGTTTATCATATTAAAACTTTCGTGATATGTTATTTCAAGTGCTTCTCTAAGTATGTATACTATATTATGTATACTATATTCATCATGTGTTCTTCCATTATATGTAATATTTATACATGCTACGTTTCACCCTCAAGTATTCCCTCCAGAGTGGCATATGCCTGGTCATGTATCTGCCCTCTGTTACAGGAACTAGGTACCACGTGTAGGTCTCGCGGCCTCTTGTAGCTTCCTTATTTTCTTATGTTCTTATGTTCTTATAAATTGTTAGGGTCATGCATGGTCCTTTATCTGTGCCCTGTTTTTGCCCCCAGCTATCTGCGTGAGGCCTCTTGTAGTTTCCTTATGTTCCTATGTTCTAAAAAGTTGTTATCTCCCGAGTGGCAAGCATGGTCATTCATCTGGGCCCTGTTCTTGTCCCCAGCTATCTGCGTGAGGCTTCTTGTAGTTTCCTTATGTTCTTATGTTCTTGTGTTCTTAAGTACTTTGTTCTTGCCCCCAGCTATCTGCGTGCGGGACTTATAGCTTCCTTATTGTCTTATGTTCTTAAATTCTTAGTCCTTGTGTTCTTAAGTACTGTGTTTTTGCCCCCAGCTATCTGCGTGCGGGACTGCGGGGTGGGCGGGCGGTGCGTGCGGCCCAACCTGTGCATCTGCTCCACGGGCGCCATCTCCCCCCTGTGCGGCGGCAGCGGCAGGGGGCGGAACGGCGGGCGGTATGGCGGACGGAATGGTTACGGCGGCAGGAATGGTTACGGCGGCTACGGCGGCGTCGGCGGGGGTGGAGGAGCGGGCGGTGCTGGTGGCGTGGGTGGCGTGGGCGGTAATGGTGTAGGAGGAGGCTTGCCCGGTGCAGGGAATGGAGGAGGCATAAGTGTTGAAGGAATTGCCGGTGGTGGTAGGCCGGGCGGAGGAAGGCCAGGAGGAGGAGGAGGAGGAGGAGGACCTGGAGGAGGAGGAGTAGGAGGAGGACCTGGTGGAGGTGGAACATTGCCAGGGTTTGTCAATGGTGGATCAGGAGGCGGCAGACCAGGGGGCATTGGTGGGCCAGGAGGTATTGGACCAGGAGGAGGTGTCATTGGACCAGGGGGTGTCGGGTACCCAGGAGGCGTTACCGGACCAGGAGGGGGCGTCGGCGGACCAGGAGGAGGCATTGGTGGTCCAGGAGGTATTGGACCAGGAGGTGTTGGTGGTCCAGGAGGGGGCGTCGGCAGACCAGGAGGCATTGGTGGTCTAGGAGGACTTGGACCAGGAGGAGGCGTCATTGGATCTGGAGGTGTTATTAGTGGAGGCGGCGTTATTGGTGGAGGAGGCGTTAATGGACTAGGAGGTGTTGGTGGAGGAGGCATTGGTAGACCAGGAGGCTTTGGACCAGGAGGCTTTGGACCAGGAGGGGGCGTTGGTGGACCAGGAGGCGGCGTTGGTGGTGGTCCAGGAGGCGGGATTGGTGGACCAGGGGGCATTGGTGGAACAAGAGTCGTGGGTGGAACGGGCGGCGGAGGTGGAAGACCAGTCGGGCCAGGAGGCGGAGGCGTGGGTGGACCAGGAGGCGTTGGTGGACCAGGAGGAGGCATTGGTGGACCAGGAGGCTTTGGGCCAGGAGGCGGAGGCGTTGGTGGACCAGGTGGAGGCTACGGCGGGACAGTGGGAGGCGGCGGGTACGCTGGTGGAGTGGTGTACCCCGGGACTGGAGACAGGCAAGGTCAGTGTGTGTGACTGCATGCAGGGTGAGTGCGTCTGACTGTACGTAGAGTGTGTGTGACTGCATGCTGGGTGAGGGAGGAGGGAGGCATGTGGGAAGGGAGGGAGCATTAAGAGGGATGTCAAACCTTATGATAAAGTACAAACGTTTCATTAAAGATAAGATAGAGTAAAGATAAGTAAGTAAGTAAGATAGTTAAGATAAGATAAAGTTTCATTTGTCACCAGATGGCACTGTACTCATCAGTGCATTTTTTAAGCAAATTTTTCTGGGCGACATTCTTTGTATATCCAGAAAGGTAGTAGGCCTAACTGTTTAAATATAGTTTTTTGAATACATTTGAATAGGGTACTCCGTGGTGTAGTGGTTAGCACGCTCGGCTCACAACCGAGAAGTCCCGGGTTCGATCCCCGGGCAGAGCGAAGATAGATGGGTGGTCTTTCTTAAAAAACCCGAGCCCCTGTCCACCCAGCAGTGAATGGGTACCGGGTGTTAGCCGGGGGTTTGTGACCCCCCTCCCGGGGTGGTGGCTTCGGCCAACACTAAGCTGCAGCGGTAGATCACTACGGCTCTGAGGAATGAGGAAGAGCTGAGGGCTGAAGAATTATCCTCTAAACAAAACAAAAACAAACCAACAAAAAAACATCAAACTTCACCCTTTTGTATGTTGTGTATTAAATAAAGATCCTATGCAGTAATAAGAATGCACTTCTGGATCTAACACACACAGATAAGATGAACCATTGTATCCAGGAAGGATTTTATGAACAAATTTATATCCTGTCGCCCAGTAGCTTAAAATTGTTCTTACTGGACGACAGTTTTCCATCACTGGGAGACATTTTGGTCGCCCAGTTATGATGTAAAAAATGCCCTGGTACTCCTAGGTGTAGTGGCCCTGACCTTTGTATTGACTACGTATATATTTTTTTTTGTACATTTATTCATTAATGATTTCGTAACCACATTCAACAATACATTTCCAAGTTTAGGTACATATTAACGTGATTAAGTATGAGGCTCCTTTTGCTTTTTCCTCTTAATGAAGGCTTGCAAACATGTATCGTTATTAGGCAACAGTATCATCATCGTTGTACATGTCAGTAGTGCATGATCAAATTATATCATTGTAGCCTCAGTAGATGGCAGGCGTGGTGCTTGCCTCGTCACTGCACCATGGCAGATGATCTCCACCAAACGGATTACATAGAAGAAGTAACGGATTCAAGCTGGGAAAGCGTAGATTTAAAAATAGAAATAGGGAAAAACTGGTTCACAAATAGGGTGGTGAATGACTGGAATGCACTCAGTAGACAGGTGTGTGGACAGGTGTGTAGACAGAATTAGTGTGGAGTCATTAGAGAGCTTTAAAACGAGGCTGGATAATTTCATGGATGTGGATGTAAGGTGGATGTAGGTAGTGTTAGGTAACAGGAACTACCACGTGTAGGTCTCGCAGCCTCTTGTAGCTTCCTTATGTTCTTATGTTCTATTGTTCAAGCAGTGATGTGCTGGTGATGTCACAGCCCTCTCCCTCTGGTGTCGGACCTGCTAATTTTGTTAAAGGGTTTATTTCACGGTATTCTACTTCTGGAATTTTAGAATTTTAGTAAAGTTTGATCTAGGAAACTTTGAATGGAAATAACATGTTTAGGAAAAAGAATATGATTGGCTCCATTTCTGATAGCCAAAATTGGTATCAAACTCTTGGCCAGAAAGATATCATTTACTTGCCATTCACCTGACAGCAGATATCCAGGATCGTTGCAGCAAGTCTCCTCAAAGTAAAACTGGGCATCATATTGTCACAGATCTTCCAGTTTTCATGTCAAATATTTGCAAATACTGTATCACCTTACCTAAATCACCAAGAATACAAGACATGTAAATACAGAAATTTCATTGGAGAAAAAAAAATAACGGAGTGTCTGTGGGAATGCAGTGATACCTTGAAACTCGAGCATAATTAATTCCAGGAGGCAGTCCGAATTTCAAAAAGTTCTAATTCCAAAAAGTTTGAATTCCAAAAAAATTTGAATTCCAAATACTAGTTCGAATTCCAAAAAGTTCGAATTCCAAACAGTTCGAATTCCAAAAAGTTCGAATTCCAAACAGTTCGAATTCCAAAAAAAATTGAATTCCAAATACTAGTTCGAATTCCAAAAAAGTTCAAATTCCAAAAAGTTCAAATTCCAAAAAGTTCAAATTCCAAACAGTTCGAATTCCAAAGCAAATTTTTCATGACCAAATTTACCCAAACTTGGTACTGAAAACACCAAATGGCAATCCTGAACGACATGTGTTTGACAAGGTGTTAGTTTGAATAAAAAAAAAAAAGTTCGAATTATGGAGCGAAATATTCTCAAAAAAGATGTTGGAATTCAAAATTGTTCGAGATAAGGGGCGTTAGAGTTCCTTGGTATCACTGTATATATTTCATCAGCTCAAATCAAAGAGTAAACCATGAATGAGTCAGAATGAAGACCGGCAGCTCCCTCGCCCCACAGGCATCGGGTGCCAGACCACCTGCCTCAACGGGGGGACGTGTCGGGGGCGGCAGTGCTTGTGTCGTACGGGCTACACCGGACAGAACTGCGGCGAGCGTGAGTCCCCACCACTGCTGCGTCACGCTACATCACGCTGCGTTATGCTACATCACGTTACATCATTCTGCGTCACGCTACATCATGCTGCGTCACGCTACATCATTCTCTTCTGCGTCACGCTACATCACTGCTGGCGTCACGCTACACATCACGCTGCGTCACGCTACATCACGCTGCGTCACGCTACATCACGTTACATCATTCTGCGTCACGCTACATCATGCTGCGTCACGCTACATCACGCTGCGTCACGCTACATCATGCTGCGTCACGCTACATCACGCTGCGTCACGCTACATCATGCTGCGTCACGCTACATCACGCTACATCACGTTACATCATTCTGCGTCACGCTACATCACGCTGCGTCACGCTACATCACGTTACATCATTCTGCGTCACGCTACATCACGCTACATCACGTTACATCATTCTGCGTCACGCTACATCACGTTACATCACTGCGTCACGCTACATCACGCTACATCACGTTAATCATTCTCCGTCACGCTACATCATGCTGCGTCACGCTACATCACGCTACATCACTTACATATCTGCGTCACGCTACATCACGTGCGTCACGTACATCACGCTACATCACGTTACATCATTCTGCGTCACGCTACATCATGCTGCGTCACGCTACATCACGCTGCGTCACGCTACATCATGCTGCGTCACGCTACATCATGCTGCGTCACGCTACATCATGCTGCGTCACGCTACATCATGCTGCGTTACGCTACATCATGCTGCGTCACGCTACATCACGCTACATCACGTTACATCATTCTGCGTCACGCTACATTATGCTGCGTCACGCTACATCACGTTACATCATTCTGCGTCACGCTACATCATGCTGCGTCACGCTACATCATGCTGCGTCACGCTACATCATGCTGCGTCACGCTACATCACGCTACATCATTCTGCGTCACGCTACATCATGCTGCGTCACGCTACATCACGCTACATCATTCTGCGTCACGCTACATCATGCTGCGTCACGCTACATCATGCTGCGTCACGCTACATCATGCTGCGTCACGCTACATCATGCTGCGTCACGCTACATCATGCTGCGTCACGCTACATAATGCTGCGTCACGCTACATCATGCTGCGTCACGCTACATCATGCTGCGTCACGCTACATCATGCTGCGTCACGCTACATCACGCTGCGTCACGCTACATCATGCTGCGTCACGCTACATCATGCTGCGTCACGCTACATCACGCTACGTCACGCTACATCATGCTGCGTCACGCTACATCATGCTGCGTCACGCTACATCATGCTGCGTCACGCTACATCACGCTGCGTCACGCTACATCATGCTGCGTCACGCTACATCATGCTGCGTCACGCTACATCACGCTGCGTCACGCTACATCATGCTGCGTCACGCTATATCATGCTGCGTCACGCTACATCACGCTGCGTCACGCTACATCATGCTGCGTCACGCTACATCACGCTGCGTCACGCTACATCATGCTGCGTCACGCTACATCATGCTACATCATTCTGCATCACGCTACGTCACGCTACATCACGCTGCGTCACGCTACATCATTCTGCATCACGCTACATCACGCTGCGTCACGCTACATCAGCTGCGTCACGCTACACATGCTACATCATCGCTCACGCTACGTCACGCTACATCACGCTGCGTCACGCTACATCATTCGCTCACTACGTCACGTACTCACGCTGCGTCACGCTACATCACGTATCATCTGTGTCACGCTACATCACGCTACATCATTTTGCGTCACGCTACATCACGCTACATACGCTCGTCACGCTACTCACGCTACATCATTCTGCGTCACCTACATCAGCTGCGTCACGCTACATCACGCTACATCTCTGCGTACGTACATCACGCTTGTCACGCTACACCACGCTGCGTCACGAAAATCATGATGCATCACGCTCATCACTAATCTCGCTGTGTAAGTACACACGTGCACCCGCACACACAGAACATATGCTCGATATGCTTCAGAGATAATGTATTGAGAATGTCGTGCTCAGACTAACGCCGGAGTATGGCGAGCACTTGATTGCTGCTTATCGTCTTCTCTGGTAAAACCATTCAAGGCTACAACAATAGCAGCTTATCCATAATCATTTCAGTACATAAATGCGGTTGAACGGAAGGGTGAAATACAGTAAACCCTCTCTTTTAAACAAACTTTTTCTGCCAGTTCGGTATATGCGGGAATTTACCGAATAAGTTCGGTAAATGTCGGGCTTGGTTCGGTGGTGGGCCGGCCGAACATGTACACGCACTTCAGTCGGCGGCAGTGGAAACAAAGTCAAGCGGGCGGTGCGTGCCTATCAGTCTAGCTTTGTCCTTTGAGATGGCTGCATGTACGTAAGAATATGAACTTTCATTTAATGTAACAAAAAAAGTTTATTATACACGGAAATGGTCGGAAATAATGAACTTTCACCTCATATAACGAACAAAGTTTGTTATTTGCGAAAAGTTTGGATCCCTCTGATATAACGGATTTTTGGATATAAGGTCACCCCGTTCCCCCAATTGGTTCATTAAAGTGAGGGTTTACTGCAAATCATTGGTTTGGAGAAGCCGTCGAAGCCAATGACACATCAATATCATCCACTGCAAAAAGCTGATTTCAGGCGCTGTCATTTCCCCGCGTGTGGCTACATGGCCACAGCTGCACGGGAGCCTCACCCTGTCCCTGTCCACAGCTGTGTGTCGGGAGCCCTGTCTCAACGGCGGCCGCTGCGTTGGGCCGGACCGCTGTGCCTGTGTGTACGGCTTCACGGGCAGACGCTGCGAGGCGGGTAAGTACCTACAAGGCATGCGCTGATACTCTTCCAAGGGGGATCAGAGGGATAGACTTCCACAATCAATATTACTGTTAATAATCATAGTAGTCCTAGGCCTTAAGTAAGAATGCATGAGTTTGGTCTGCGTTGATTGTGAGTCTCGGTGGGTCGGTGGATGGAGTTTTGGAGCAGTGATGACGGATACACATACTGATCTGTAGACCTGATGATTGTGAGCCTATTTTCATCCTAAAGCACTGACTTATACCATTGGTGAGGTGAAGGATCTTAACAATAAGTGAGGTGCTTATTTCAGAGAGGCGATAAGTGCCAAAAATAAAAAACTAAGAAAATGGCTTCAAAATGTTTCAATGTTCAAAATCTCATATCTTTTGAACCAAGCATACAAAATATATGAATTCATCATTTTGTATGCTTGGTTCAAAAGATATGACATTTTGAACATTGAAACATTTTGAAGCCATTCTCTTATTTTTTTATTTTTGGCACTTATCGCCTTTCTGAAATAAGCGCCTCAAGTGCAGGTGATGATTGGCCTCACGTTTTTCCTTCCTTCTCTTTTACGTGTATGTGCAGATTACCGGACGGGGCCGTGCTTCACCAAGGTGCAGCATGACATGTGTCAAGGCCAGCTGCCCGGCGTGGTGTGCACCAAACAGCTGTGTTGTGCCACCATCGGCAAGGCTTGGGGCCACCCCTGTGAACACTGCCCTCAGAGGCTGGACTGTAGTAAAGGACTCCTCAAGAACATTCACAGTGGACAATGTGTAGGTATGTTTTTATATTTGTGTAAAACATTTATTATGATCCATATTATGTTTTCTGTTTCATATTGGTTTTATGATCTGTATTGATGCTGCTTTTCTGTTTGCTTTCTTAAATTATTCATTGCATTCGTAGGGCAAATTATTTTCAATCATGTCTCTGAAAATACTCAAAATTTCAAATTACAATACCAACTGACATATACTTATAAAGATTATGTTTATGTATTGTGGTATGTTCTTTAGCTAGACACTGGATAAACCAAACACTAAGTTCGCACACAAGCTTATTACGGCGGAAATATGTATATGTACAACAATTCTGTGTTCTCATTTCCAGACATTGATGAGTGTGAGGCAATACCCGGCCTGTGTGAGGGTGGCGTGTGCATCAACAGCCTCGGCTCCTTCAGGTGCGAGTGTCCCGAGGGCCAGACGCAGAACCCCGAAAGCAACGCCTGCGAGGACCGCGACGAGTGTGCCGACGAGGACACCTGCCGCAACGGCCGCTGCGTCAACACGGAGGGCAGCTTCTACTGCAGCTGCAACACCGGCTTCATTCCCAGCCAGGACCGTAACAGCTGCATAGGTATTATGATGATGCTGTGTAGGGTTGTTGAGGGGAGGAGGAGGAGGAGGAGGAGGAGGAGGAGGAGGAGGAGGAATACAAAGGAATACAAGAGGAGGAGGAGGAGGAGGAAGAAAAGTGGGTATGTATACAGTAAACCTTCTCTAAATCGAACCTGTATAATTCAAACTTCGGATAATTTGACTTGTTTCAGGCCAGTTCAAATTTTTCAATAGCTTTCCATAATTCGAGCAAGTTTAAATTATCCTTAGCCTTACTAGTGGGAGTCTGACCTCTCCCATGCAGTGCGTGCCTGCTATAGTATTCCTAGGTTTTTATAAGTACTTTGACAATCACATGGGTGGCTCAAATGGGGATTAATAATAATATTACTAATACTGAAAATACTATTACTGATCATTGTATTGAAGTAATCTAGCAATGCCTATCATATTTTTATGTCTTGTAGTAAGTTTTGTCTAATTTGTGATTTTTAAGGAATATCTGGAGTATCATGTCATTGTGAATAGGCTGAAATAGGGACTTCTAATCATTGTAACTGAAAATTGACTCCATATTCGTGTTCAGCATGCCCGAAAACGGCTAGGAATAAACTTTCAAGCAAATCAATTTTTAAAAAAATATTGCAAATTTTGCAAGGGGTATAGCCTTGATTTTTTTTTAAATCACGTTTTCCTCAATAACTAAAAAAACTATGGCAGATACGTGCAACATGTATGGAGAAGTAAATATGAACTTGATCTAGGGCTATCATTTGGCGTAAAGCAAAAAAATATTGATTGGTAAGTAACCGAGAAAATAGCATATTCGTACATTTATACAAAAACAACTTCACATCTATTCATTGGGGACAAAAACACTTTAACATCTGAAATTCTTATTGATCTCAGCTGTATCACTTAAGAAAAAAGAGTTTGTAGTAATAACAAAGCAATAACTTCTTTGTAGACTATTAATATGATAATAATGAAAGATGTTATATCCTCAGTGCAGTTAGTGCGGAGTCAATAGGGAGCTTAAAAGGAGGCTGGATAAATTCATGGATGGGGATGAAAGGTGGATGTAGGTAGTGTTGAGTAACAGGAACTACCACGTGTAGGTCTCACGGCCTCTTGTAGCTTCCTTATTTTCTTATATTCTTACGTTCTTATGTTCTTACGTTCTTATGTTCTTACGTTCTTATGTTCTTACGTTCTTATGTTCTTACGTTCTTATGTTCTTATGTTCTTATCCTTCTTTCCAGATGCCAGGCAGGGTTTCTGTTACACTGAGATCCGAGGCAGTGGGCGGTGCAGGAAGCCGCTCCCCATCTACCTGACCCAGCAGGCGTGTTGCTGCGGCAAGAACATGGGCAAGGCGTGGGGCGAGGGGCGCAACGACTGTTCGGCCTGTCCCATGGTGGGCGAAGGTGAGGCGGAGACAGAGTGGCATAGAGTTGATGTTGTTATACCAGCTTTAGTAGGATGCTGATTGTTGATTGACTTAGGAGGATTTGATGTTGTTATGAAAATGTACTAGAATAGCAAAAAGAAGTAGAGTAAATAAAGTAGAGTAGAGTTCTATGTTTTTTTTTTTTTTTTTTTTTTTTTTTTTTTTTTTTTTTTTTTTTTTTTTCCTTTTTTTTTTTTGCCAGTCCCTATAAAGAAAACAGTAAGAGAATAAAATAAAAACAAAGGAGTAGGCCAATTCTAGTTCGGCATAGAGTTGATGTTGTTATTGTAGATGTGATGATTGATGATGGATGTAGATAGTAGATGTAGGATGATCAGGATGTCGATGGATGATAGATGTAGATGTGATTATTGTGATGTTGATGTTGTTAAAGTAGAGTATGTAGAGTTCTATGTGGTGTAGTGTAGTGTCCTATGGTGGGGGAAGGTGAGGCTGAGACAACAATATTCTGAAGCCCTTAGTTTTTTTTGCACCATAATACTCCTAGACCTTAACCCCTTGAGACCCAGAGCGTAATTTTCATTGTAATTTGGGTACCATTAGACGATTTTTAGTGAATGTAAGCAATATTTTATAGATATGACCTGTTTAGTATCCTTGTCCTCTAATAATTTGGTATATTCAGTTACTTTTCGTAATTTTATGGCTAACAACAGACAATTTTGTATAGGAAAGGAAAGATCTGGGTGTGAAGGGGTTTAATACAGGTATGAACAGTGCGTGAAGACCGAAAGGTTACCAATGAGAGCTTCGGTAGATCAGGAGTAATACATTTATTGCTGATTAAAAAGTAGGATAATAACTTTCCCTTCTGACGCTGGAACTGACAGCACATGAAAAAGTAAGTAACGGATTCAAACTGGAAAAGCGTAGATAAAAAAAAAAAAAGAGGGAAAAACTGGTTCACAAATAGAGTGGTAAATTATTGGAATGGACTCAGTCGTCAGGTAGTTAGTGCGGAGTCAATAGGGAGCATTAAAAGGAGGCTGGATAATTTCATGGATGGGGATGAAAGGTGGATGTAGGTATGTTAAGTAACAGGAACTGAACTACCACGTGTAGGTCTCACGGCCTCTTGTAGCTTCCTTATTTTCTTATGAGAGCCTCGGTAGATTATATCAAGGAGTAATACAATTATTGCTGATTAAAAATTATAATAATAACTTTACCGTCTGATGCTGGAATAGGGTGAACTGAAACCACATGAAAAAAATCTTACGGAGAACATACGTCATATGTACAAACTATTTATAAACTGATGAATTTTGAATTGAGTGAAGCCGAGTCTGATCAGAGAAACAGAGATTGTTGACAGTGAGTAACTCCTCTTCTTGTCGTCCGATGTTCAGTACTCGTCTCTCTCTCTCGTCTTCGCTCTGCTCCTCGCTCGCTCTCTCGCTCTCGCTCTCTCGCTCTCGCTCTCTCGCTCTCGCTCTCTCGCGTCTCTCGCTCTCGCTCTCGCTCTCGCTCTCTCGCTTCGCTCTCCTTCGCTCTCGCTCTCGCTCTCTCGCTCTCGCTCTCCTCGCTCTCTGCTCTCTCGCTCTCGCTCTCTCGTCTCGCTCTCTCGCTCTCGCTCTCTCGCTCTCGCTCTCGCTCTCGCTCTCGCTCCCCGCTCTCGCTCTCCCCTCTCGCTCTCTCGCTCTCGCTCTCTCGCTCTCGCTCTCTCGCTCTCGCTCTCTCGCTCTCGCTCTCTCGCTCTCGCTCTCTGTCCGCTCCTCGCTCTCTCGCTCTCCTCTCGCTCTCGCTCTCTCGCCTCTCGCTCCTCTCCGCTCTCTCGCTCCGCTCTCTCGCTCCTTTCGCTCTCCTTCGCTCTCGCTCTCTCGCTCTCGCTCTCTCGCTCTCGCTCTCTCGCTCTCTGCTCTCCTTCTCCTCTCGCTCTCTCGCTCTCGCTCTCTCGCTC
Organism: Chionoecetes opilio; assembly: GCA_016584305.1. NCBI lineage: Eukaryota > Metazoa > Arthropoda > Malacostraca > Decapoda > Majidae > Chionoecetes > Chionoecetes opilio. The sequence goes on from JACEEZ010007455.1 coordinate 45,077, forward strand.
TCGCTCTCTCGCTCTCGCTCTCGCTCTCTCCTCTCTCTCCTCTCTCTCTCTCTCCTCTCTCTCTCTCTCTCTCTCTCTCACACATGTGTATTAAATTCTGTCCACTTATTTAATGGGGTCTTTTCATATCAGTGGTAGAATTTTCTTTGCGATAGCTTGTGTTCTTATGAGTGAAGCCCGTGTTCTTGATCAGAGCGGTACCAGAAGATGTGTGGTAAAAAATCCTATACAGAACATGCGTAATATGTAAAAGAAATTGATAAACTGATGAACTTTAAATTGAGTGAAGTACCTGTCCTTCATCAGAGAGGTACCAGAAGATGTGTGACCAGGCGGGCTACACGCACCCCCCCATGGACCAGTGTACCCTCAACCCCGACCTGTGCGGCGACGGCGGCCGCTGCGTGGACACCGTCGACGGCCACACCTGCGAGTGCTACGACGGCTTTGTCCACAACCCCATCAGCAGCATGTGTGAAGGTACGGTGGTGCAGCGCTGTGTGTTTATAATAATAATAATAATTTTAATATCACCCGAAGGCATACAGGCAAAAAAGCAACAACAACAAGACAAATGTTTATGCTTCGAATACACTTTTCAGGGAGTTTTAAGGAATAGGTATCATCAGAGATTATTAGTTATTTTTCATATACAAGTAGCCTTTTTCCGTGCATGAGAGATGTCACAGAAGGGGAAAAAAATCATTTGATATGTAGAAGCAAAGTAGTTATGTTGTTTCATGTGTTCAAGTGAGAGCAGTGATTGTATTTTTTTTATATATGTAGAAGCAAAGTAGGTATGTTGTTTCATGTGGAAAAGCAAGAGATGTTATGATGGTGAAATAATGGCTTCCTTTTCCTTGTGCAGACATTTGTAATCAGGGTAGAACAAGAAGTAACGGATTCAAGCTGGAAAAGTGTAGATTTAAAAAAGAAATACGTAAGGAAAAACTGGTTCACAAATAGAGGGGTAAATGATCGGAATGTACTCAGTAGACAGGTAGTTAGTGTGGAGTCATTAGGGAGCTTTAAAAGGAGACTGGATACATTCATGGTTGGGGATGAAAGGTGGATGTAGGTAGTATTAAGTAACAGGAACTACCACGTGTAGGTCTCGCGGCCTCTTGTAGCTTCCTTATTTTCTTATGTTCTTATGTCAAGGAAGGGGAAAAAAATTGATATGTAGAAAAAAACTCAGTAGATATAGAGGAAAAAAGTAGGTATGTTGTTGCATGTGGTAAAGTGTTGATGTTATGATTGTGAAATAATGATTTGCTTTTCCTTGTGCAGACCGTGATGAGTGTGTGGAGGGGGCGTGTCAGGGGGGCCAGTGCTACAACACCCGAGGCAGCTTCACCTGTCGCTGTCCCGTGGGCTTTGACATTTCCTCGGACGGTCTCTCCTGTATTGGTACTGTTTGCAGGTCTCTTTCAGTGTGCTGCTGCATATGACATTTTCCCTCATGATATAATGAATCCCATCAGTATTCAGATTTGTCTTATGAGAAAAATTACATTCCTAGATTATGCAGTTTTTCATTTCTTAGATTATGCAGTTTTTCATTGACTTGTGTTTTAGATTTCCTAAAAGTATATCATAGGTAATATTATATCGTTGATCAATATTATGTGTTACTAATCAATATATATGTGTTGATACATATGCACGTGTATTTCTTATGAGTTATAGGTTAGAGCTTTTCAGTTCAGTACCTTGGAACTCGAACATAATCCATTCTAGGAGACAGTTCAAAATCCAAAAAGTTCGAATTCCAAAAAGTTAGAATTCCAAAAAGTTTGAATTACAAAAAATTTGGATTCCAAAAAGTTTGTATGCCAAAACAAATTTTTAATGACCAAATTTACCCTAATTTGGTAATGAAAACACCAAATGGCAAACCTGAGGCGTTTGTTCGAATTCCAAGAAAACGTTCAAATTCCGGAGCTAAATATTCTCCAAAAAAATGTTCGAATTCCAAGTTGTTAGAGATAATGGGCATTCGAGTTCCAAGGTATCACTGTATACTAGGCTCTTGATGTGTTAGATAGAGGTGCCTGACTAGCTCTTTCCTACCCTGTGGTGACGTTAGAGTAATGTTGTGATGGTGTTAATTAATATGAGTTACAGGTAGAGCTTTTAAGTACTAGGTTCTTATGCTTATTATGCCCTTGTGCAATTTTTGTTATGTTCTTACGTTCTTATGTTCTTGATGTATTAGGACAATTAAGTAAAGGTGGCAGCTGAATCCCTACCCGAGCTATTGTAGAGCTTTCAAGTACGTACTGGGTTCTTAATATATTAGGTAGAGGTGGGTAACTCTTTCCTGCCCTGTGGTGAAGTTAGCATAATGTTGTGATGGTGTTTTCAGATCATGATGAGTGCAGTGAGACGGGGATGTGTACCAACGGCGTGTGCACTAACATGGACGGCTCCTTCAAGTGTGTGTGCAATGACGGCTACATCCTCTCATCATCAGGATTTGCTTGCATAGGTGAAGAGACTCATGTTATTTGGTGCCGTTTTCTATCTATTTTCATATGTATTTTTTTCACATAATTTTTTTCACATCATTTTTTCACCTCAGTTTTTTTCACATAATTTTTTCACATAATTTTTTTCATATAATTTTTTCACATCAATATTTTCACAGCATTTTTTCACATCAATATTTTCACATCAATTTTTTCCCATCAATTTTTTCACATAATTTTTTTCACATCATTTTTTCACACCAATTTTTTCACATAATTTATTTTCACAATTTATTTTCACATCATTTTTTCACATCAATTTTTTCACATCAATTTTTTCACATCAATTTTTTCACATCTTTTTCTCACATCAATTTTTTCACATATGTAATTTTTTTGACCTAATTTTTTTCTATCTATTTTCTAGCTATTTGAGTTTCGTATATTTTCACATCTTTGAGTTTTGTAGATTTTCAAACCTTTGAGTTTTGTATAATGTTTAAGTATATATTCCTTTAGACAGAGAATGTTCATATGTTGACTATTGTACTCTCTCACCTGCCTTTGGGACGGTATTCATAGTGTACCAAATGAGAACAAAACATGAGTCACACAAAGCACTATCAGATCAGAGCCAGTAATTCTACCGACCTTGCAGACATCAATGAAGAAAACATGAGTAAATTTCAGACATCAATGAAGAAAACGAGTAAATTTCAGACATCAATGAAGAAAACATGAGTCGCAAAAAAAACCTCAAATCAGAGCTTATAATTCCACCAAAATTTCAGACATCAACGAATGCGAAGAAAACCGACGTATTTGCTTATTCGGCCGCTGCGAGAACTCGGACGGCAGCTACCGGTGTGTGTGCGACAACGGCTACACGCACTCCACCGACGGCAGCTTCTGTACGGACGTGGACGAGTGCGGCGAGACGGGGATGTGCGACCACGGCTCCTGTCTCAACGTGGACGGCTCCTTCAAGTGTGTGTGCCAGCCAGGCTACACACTGTCTCCTAACGGCAAGACCTGCATTGGTAAGTAGTGCGTAGTATGTAGTATGTAGTAGTAGTATGTAGGTATGTATGTATGTAGTAGTATGTAGGTATGTATGTATGTAGTAGTATGTATGTATGTATGTATGTAGTAGTATGTAGGTATGTATGTATGTAGTAGTAGTATGTAGGTAGTAGTATGTAGGTAGTAGTATGTAAGTATGTATGTATGTAGTAGTATGTAGGTAGTAGTATGTAGTATGTATGTATGTAGTAGTATGTAGGTAGTAGTATGTAGGTATGTATGTATGTAGTAGTATGTAGGTAGTAGTATGTAAGTATGTAGGTAGTAGTATGTATGTATGTATGTATGTAGTAGTATGTAGGTATGTATGTATGTAGTAGTAGTGTAGGTAGTAGTATGTAGGTATGTATGTATGTAGTAGTATGTAGGTATAGGTGTAGTAGTAGTAGTAGTATGTATGTAGTAATATGTAGGTAGTGTTAAATATCCTCATGTAGGTCTCACGGCCTCTTGTAGCTTCGTTATTTTCTTATGTTCTTATGTACGTGTTTGATAGATTAGTCTGTCTTAATATCAATAATTCTAGACATGAATATTTATACTTTATTGATGTTGATACAAATATTTAATCATCACTAGACCTAGATGAGTGTGAATCTGGTCGTGAAGAATGGCCGCTGCATCAACACGGAGGGAAGCTTCCGGTGTGAGTGTCCGCCGGGCTTCACCTTGGGCGTCAACGGTCTGATTTGTCTAGGTGAGTACTCCTAATACTCTACCAATCCTTATGTTCTTATGTTCTTATGTACTGTTGTTCCCTCAATGCATCTCTTCTCTCTATGTTGTTGTTCCCTCAATGCATCTCTTCTCTCTATGTTGTTGTTCCCTCAATGCATCTCTTCTCTCTATGTTGTTGTTTCCTCAATGCATCTCTTCTCTCTATGTTGTTGTTCCCTCAATGCATCTCTTCTCTCTATGTTGTTGTTCCCTCAATGCATCTCTTCTCTCTATGTTGTTGTTCCCTCAATGCATCTCTTCTCTCTATGTTGTTGTTCCCTCAATGCATCTCTTCTCTCTATGCTATGTGACACTCTACAGAGATGTTGAAGATCAGTGTGAATGCAAATTTATCTGCTACATTTATCATAATTTAATGGTAATTAGAACAATCCTTCTAAAACCTGTTGTAGAATGTCCTGCTGTGTTCTTAAATGTGTGTGTGATAAGAACTCTTATTATTCTGTAATAGAATGTTTGATGTATTGAAGTATTTCGTTTTGTTGTAGTAAAAGCTGTGTAAGTAGGAGTCACAATGACAGTAACCGGGGGAAGACATAAAATGGTATTAGTATATGTAGAACAATACAAGTCATTGATTTCATGCTTGGGTGTATGCCATGATTTGATCCCTTATGACCTTGATCCCTTACATCACTAGTTTCTGCCCTAGTTACAAGAAACTCAACTTTATTTATGGATACACGACGATTACCCTCTGTGCCGAGATACTTCTGATTGTAGGTACATGTTTGTGCCAGAATCATGAGTTTTTTGTTCGTCTCATATGTAGGATGCAAAAAGCAGCAGTTATACATAATGGTCTTGTATTGAAAGGTTTGTGTGTAATTTTATTGTGTAGGCTAGTGGCTCCATAAGAGAGAGAAATAATCATAAAGGGAATAATCTTGGATGCATGATTATTACCCTCTGTGCAGATTACCCTTTGTGCAGACATCAAATGGTATTAGTAGACGTAGAACAATACAAGTCATTGGTTTCATGCTTGGGTGTATGCCATGATTTCAGACACCAAGTTAGACTTCTGTTATGCCGTGTACCGCGATGGCCAGTGTTCCAACCCCTCCACCACGGCCACCACCAAGTCTGTCTGCTGCTGCTGCACGGTCATCCTGGGACAACCCATGGGCTGGGGGACGCCCTGCCAGTCCTGCCCCCAGCCCGGCACCCATGACTTCATCTCCCTGTGTCCCCACGGCTCGGGCATCACACACGAGGGACACGGTGAGGCCGGCAACAGTCATTGAGGTGGCAGAGTCATATATTTTTATATTTTTAAATATTTTTTTTACATCACAAAGGATTGGCCACGAGCAAAAAAGTAAAGAATTTTTTTTTTTTTTTTTTTTTTTTTTTTACATCACAAAGGGTTGGCCATGAGCAAAAAAAAAAATTTTTTTTTTTTTACATTACAAACAAAGGACTGGCTACGAGCAGGAACAAAAAAAAAAGTATTTTATTTCTTTATTTTTTATTACATCACAAAGGACTGATCAAGGGCCCCCAAAAAAGAAGTCACAAAAAGCCTGCTTAGTTTTTTTTTTTATGTATTTTGTTCATGTGGTGTTGTCCTTGCTTCCCTGTGCCTGCCTTGCTGAGACGCCTTTCTCCCCCCAGACATCAACGAGTGCGCCATGAGTCTTCCCATCTGCCGCAACGGTGCCTGTGAGAACCTGGAGGGCGGCTACCGCTGCATATGTAACACCGGCTACACGGTGGACGAGAGCGGCCACCAGTGCCACGACATCAACGAGTGTGCCATCGACAACCTGCTCTGTGACGGGGGACAGGTACAGCCTTGACTTCTGTTTGTACATGTTCGTGCCAGAATCATGAGTTTTTTGTTCATCTCATATGTAGGAGATAGTAGATAGAAGGTTACTTTTCTTTTTAAGATTCAGGAACTACCTCGTGTCGGTCTCACGGCCTCTTGTAGCTTCCTTATTTTCTTATGTTCTTATGTTTTGTGGGAGAAGTTTTACCTTGATCCCTTACATCACTAGTTTCTGCCCTAGTTACAAGAAACTCAACTTTATTTATGGATACATGACGATTACCCTCTGTGCCGAGATACTTCTGATTCTATGTACAGCCAAATTCCCAACATCCGACCTCCAAACATCCGACTTGTCCAAACAACCGACTTTTTTCACCACCACATTGTGTCTTGTTTTGGCCATTTATTTTACAGAGTTTTTTTTAGTTTTTAGAAAACATTGATTTGTGGCTTTATTTATGCATGAATTTTACTTTTACAGAGTTTTTTTTAAAGTTTTTAGAAAACATTGATTTGTGGCTTTATTTATGCATGAATTTTACTTTCGCGTATACCACTGGATCGGCCTTCAAGAGAGCTGCATCTTTTATGTTCTATACCATATTGTCCTTACGTTTATGGTTACTGTGATATCTGAACATCCGACTATTCCAATTATCCGACCTACCTTCGGTCCCCCCAAGGTCGGATAATTAATACTTAGCTGTACATGTTTGTGCCAGAATCATGAGTTTTTTGTTCGTCTCATATGTAGGATGCAAAATGCAGCAGTTATACATAATGGTCTTGTATTGAAAGGTTTGTGTGTAATTTTATTGTGTAGGCTAGCTGCTCCATAAGAGAGAGAAATAATCATAAAGGGTAAATCTTGGAGACATGATTATTACTCTCTGTGCAGATTTGCTGCATTGATTTTTGGCTGCTCTTTTTTATTACCCTCTGCTGCGGATTTGCTCTTTCAGTGCCGGAACACCCCAGGAAGCTACCAGTGCATCTGTCCGTCAGGCACTCAGTTCAACCCCGGCACCCGAGTCTGTGCGGACATAGACGAGTGCAAGGAGTTCGGGGCGGAGGCGTGTGTGGGCGGCACTTGCGTCAACGTGATTGGCTCCTACAAATGCGAATGTGAAGAGGGAACCATCGTGGACTCTACCGGCAGATATTGCATTGGTAAGGAATCTGGGTTCTCTGTAGCTGTACTGTTGAAGCTTTATTATTGCATTGAGTAAAGTGATGAGGTATCGTAGATAGTAATCCAGGAAGTGCTGAGGTAATCGTTAATGGAAGAGGAGGAAAGTTGCACTAGTTTTTATGTTGATATTGAGACAGCAAGGTAACTGGAGGATGAAATGAGTCATATATTGATTGATTTAATGCCAAAAAAGGGGGAGAGGTGCCAGACAAGTGAGTCAGAATATCAGAGGAAGAAGTCTGAGCCCACAAGCCGTGTTTCCTTTCCTCAGACAACAGGAGAGGTTCTTGCTGGACTAAGGTGAAGGATGGTCGCTGTGAGAACAACTTGCCCAAGCTGACCCTCAAGGCCGAGTGTTGCTGCACCATCGGCAAGGCTTGGGGGTCACCCTGCGAGATCTGCAAGCCAGACGACTGTGATTGTCGCATTGGCCTGGCAAAGGTGTGTGTGCATCACCGGGCTGCAAGGTTCCTGGATCCCACACATTGCATCTGTGGATTAAAACAAGCTTTATAGAATCTCAAACAAAAATAGAATCACTTGGTAGCCAACAGTTTACTAAGCCGGCATTACATTACGTTCTAGTTTATAAAGCCAAACATTTGTCTTAGAGGTTGAGCAGCTTTTCTTATGGTCATGAAGGGGTAAATGGCACCATAGAGGTTGAGCAGCTTTTCTTATGGTCATGAAGGGGTAAATGGCACCATAGAGGTTGAGCAGCTTTTCTTATGGTCATGAAGGGGTAAATGGCACCATAGAGGTTGAGCAGCTTTTCTTATGGTCATGAAGGGATAAATGGCACCATACCTTTGTTTACATAGCTGGAGATGGGCCTAAAGTTAACAGAAATAAAAGGAAGACAGCATACATGACAATGTGTTCCCCTGACTCCAGATGGACGGTAAGACCTGCCAGGACATCAACGAGTGCCAGCTCAACCCCGGCATCTGCCAGGGTGGCGGGCAGTGCGTCAACACGGACGGCTCCTTCACGTGCAACTGTCCGCCAGGCCTCACGCTGGACTCCACCAAGACCAAGTGTCTGGACCTGCGGGAGGAGACCTGCTTCTTGGAGTACCGGAGTGGCCTGTGCAGCAAGCCTATGGAGGTACCTTTGTTTACAGCTTTATATTACAGCTGTAGCTATATAGTAACTTTATTTCAGGCCAGGCAAAGTCAGGATTTTAAGCTGATGAGTGAATACAGGTATGTGGCCTATTAATGGCAGTTAGTGCGGACTCAATAAGGAGTTTTAAAATTAGGCTAGACAATTACATGGATGGGGATGAAAGGTGGAGGTAAGTAGTGTTAAGTAATAGGAATACCATGTGTAGGTCTCGCGGCCTCTTGTAGCTTCCTTATGTTCTTATGTTCTTAATCGTGGTAGGAAGGCTTTGAGGAAAATGTTTATGCACAATGTAAAGGTAAACAATAAAATGTAATATTGTCCTGCAAGAAAACATTAGTTGTGTATATGTGGCTAAGAAAGGTTTGATCAGTAGTCATAATGTAAACATCCTCAATAAGCTTTTGTGATGATATTCATAGAACAAATTTGCAAAGAGTAAGACCTTGGCTATGATTTAGACTGCCTGTCATGCATAAAATACTTGTTAATGTATTATATTAAGAAAAGTAATTTTCCTTTAAGATATTCAAATACGTACAGGAAAAAAACTGGAACTTGTCTATAATTTAGCTTGTCTTTCATCATTGAAAGATGTATTCATCATTTCAATGTATCCATCATTTCATTCAGTAGTTAGTGCGGAGTCAATAGGGAGCTTTAAAAGGAGGCTAGATAATTTCATGGATGGGGATGAAAGGTGGATGTAGGTAGTATTAAGTAAACAGGAACTACCTTGTGTAGGTCTCACGGCCTCTTGTAGCTTCCTTATGTTCTTATGTTCTTATTTTCTTATGTTCTTATGTTCTTATTTTCTTATATTCTGATGTTTTTATTTTCTTATGTTCTTATGTTCTTATTTTCAAGTATAGTTTTTCTCTGCCTTAGGGACTGTTCAAGAAGTCTGCCTGCTGCTGCACGGTGGGCCGGGCGTGGGGGGAGCGGTGCGAGGGCTGCGCCAGACCCGGCTCGGACGCCTTCGACGAGTTGTGTCCCAAGAGTTACGGCTACGAGGGCCGGAAGGACGTCAACGAGTGTGTGGTCTTCTCGGACATGTGTGACAACGGCCGCTGCAGGAACTCCATCGGGTCGTTCTCGTGTCGGTGTAATCAGGGTTACGCGCTGGACGAGGACGGCGTGAAGTGCTTGGGTGAGGTGCCTCCGATCACGCCATTGTTTGCTTCTCTTGTCTCCTTCTATGTATGTACAGTAAATCATCGCTTCTACGGACCTCTATATAACAAATTTTGGCTGTAACGAACTTTTTCCGCCAGTCTGGTACATGCAGGGATTTCCCAAATAAGTTCGGTAAATGCGGGGTTCGCTTCAGTATGTAAGTATTGTTTTAATTCCCCTGTATGCGTGTAGTATTAGTGATGGCTGCATCTATGTAAGTATACAAACTTTCATCTAATGTAACAAACAAAGTTAATTTTTATACACAGAATGGTCGGAAATAGCGAACTTTCACCTCATATAACGAACAAACTTTATATACAAAAAGTTTGGATCCCTCGGATAGAACGGATTTTAGGATAAAACCCCACCTCCTTCCCCCAATTGGTTTGTTAAAGTGAGGGTTTACTGTATATATCTTTTCCATTCTGCAGCTACATTATTCATCTCAGTCTTCCATTTCTGCCATGTCACAAACCTCCCTACTATTACTGTTCCTTTGCACTCCTCTCGTCACCACAGTCATTCCAAGGAAGGACATCAAAGCTTTCCTAATACTTTGCAAATCTTCACCACGCTGTCCACGTACAATTTACAAAATACTACCCCAGATTTTTTACCCGGTTCATATGTCTTTCAAGCAGTTATCACCTTGTCTTTTGTTTCTCTGGCAAAATTTTGTACAGTGAATCCATTAACCCCTTGAGGCCCAGAAGATTATTTCCACTGTAATTTAGGTACGCCATTAGATGATTTTAATGAATATAAGCAATATTTTATAGATATGACCTGTTTAGTATACTTGACCACTAGCTTATTTGGTATATTGAGTTACTTTTCGTAATTTTATGGCTAACAACGGACAATTTTATATAGCAAAGGAAAGATCTGGGTGTGAAGGGGTTAATTTCAGTGCTCAATCAAAGATGATGCTTCATGAGACAAAGGATAAGATGTACATTCAAAGTTTTCAGTCTGCATTCCTTCTTTCAGACATTGACGAGTGTGGCATCATGCACGGCGTGTGTGGCAACGGCACCTGTCAAAACACCGCTGGATCCTTTATGTGTGATTGTGACACTGGCTTTGAGTCCACCATGATGATGCAAGTGTGCATGGGTAAGTAAAGTTCAGTGTAGTGAATCTATTGGTAATCAGCTTTTATCATCTTTCAATATAAAGCACTTTTTTTTAATCTTTCACGTATTGTAGTTTCACTATTTTTCTAAAACCCCTCCCCTTTTTGTGCTGCCATAGTGCCATATGACCTCTGGTGTCTGGCACATTCCCCTTTTTTGGCATTGAGTCAATCAATCACGGTATTGTAAGACCAATGATTTGTATAAGAGGCAGTAAGCATGTTTGGTCTTTACACACAGACATCGATGAGTGTGACAGGACGCCGGGGCTTTGCAGGGGAGGACGCTGCACCAACACCCCCGGCAGCTTCAGGTGAGTGACGCAATGCTAGAACAGCTGACTATACTAGGCTGTCCATTCACTGCATTCTACTCTTATTTGTGTTAGATGTCAGAGCTTGGGCATGAATTTAATCTGTGATAATCTTATTCAGGGAGGCAAAATGATATAGACAACACTTGTACACAATTATTTACATATATACAGTAATGAATATACCACGGGCAATGACAGACCAGAAAAAGTAGAAAAGTAGAGGCATGCAGGCTGTAGATTTGCTGCATTCTACTCTTCATCTACTACTTCTACATCATCAAAGTTCAGAATATTTCGGATTGATTTTGTGCTTGTAGTTTTTGTTGTAGTGTCAGATAGAAGTTGTCATTCTTCCCCAGGTGTGAGTGTCCCCCGGGCCACGAGTTATCCTCAGACCACCGCTCGTGTAAGGACATTGATGAGTGTTCTCGTACTTCAGGAATCTGCTCCCACGGGGTGTGCGAGAACATGATGGGCACGTACCAGTGTATGTGCAATGATGGATACCAGCAGACTGGCCAGAAGTCTCATTGTGAAGGTGGGTGGAACTGCTGGTCCGTTTTGATAAGTTGTGTGTTTGGAAATAGATGCAGTAACATTTAGCTTTTTAGGTTAGATTTAATGCCAGAAAAAGGGGGGAATGTGCCAGATTAGCTTTTTAGGGATTCATTGTTATATCTTGAATGAAGTAAATCTACATTGCAACTTTTTTAAAGAATTCAAATTTAATACTTAGATATTATATTTCAATCTAAATGTGCATAGAAACTTTGATAAACAATATAGTAAAACAAACATACAAAGTTTAGGAAAATGTTGTGGTTTCTTAAGTAAATGCCAAAATATGTGAGATATTTTAGCAATATTTTTAAATAGATCACGAAAAATATAGAAAAATCTTATTGATTCAACGAAAAGCTATTGCCTCAAATCTGAAGTGTTTAACTCCTCGAGGCCCAGAACGTAATTTCCATTGTAATTTGGAGACCATTAGACAATTTTAATGAATATAAGCAATATTATATAGATATGACCTGTTTAGTATTCTTGTCCACTAGCTAATTTGGTATATTAAGTTAGTTTTAATTATTTTATGGCTAACAACAGGCAATTTTATATGGCAAAGGAAAGATTTGGGCGTGCAGGGGTTAAACTACTAAGGTAATTTGTTCACGCATGACACTTTTATACACGGTTCTTTATCACTGTTATGCTTTACCTCCCGTGCAGACATTGACGAGTGCAACCTGAACAATGGGGGGTGCGATGACGTGTGCTCTAACAACCCGGGCCACTTCTCCTGCTCCTGCTCCATCGGCTACATGCTGCTGCTCGACGGCCGCTCGTGCTCCGACGTGGACGAGTGCAAAGGTGAGACTTGGGATTCTTGTTGAAGTAATAATAATAATAGTATTTTTTTTTTTCACCCGAAGGCATACAGAAAACAATAAAAAAAATTGATACATTTGATTTTTGTAGTAAGATATAAAGCTTTTGTTTTAGTAAGATAGTTAGTTTAGTTTAGTTTTGATAGTTTATACTTTGATAATTTAGTTTTTAGTTTTAGTTGATAAGTTTAGTTTTGTAGTAAGATATGAAGGGCTAAAGTGGCTGCTAAGGGCTATGAAGGGCTGCTAAGGGCTATGAAGGGCTGCTAAGGGCTATGAAGGGCTGCTAAGGGCTATGAAGGGCTGCTAAGGGCTATGAAGGGCTGCTAAGGGCTATGAAGGGCTGCTAAGGGCTATGAAGGGCTGCTAAGGGCTATGAAGGGCTGCTAAGGGATATGAAGGGCTGCTAAGGGCTAGGAAGGGCTGCTAAGGGCTATGAAGGGCTGCTAAGGGATATGAAGGGCTGCTAAGGGCTATGAAGGGCTGCTAAGGGCTATGAAGGGCTGCTAAGGGATATGAAGGGCTGCTAAGGGATATGAAGGGCTGCTAAGGGCTATGAAGGGCTGCTAAGGGCTATGAAGGGCTGCTAAGGGCTATGAAGGGCTGCTAAGGGCTATGAAGGGCTGCTAAGGGCTATGAAGGGCTATGAAGGGCTGCTAAGGGCTATGAAGGGCTATGAAGGGCTGCTAAGGGCTATGAAGGGCTACTAAGAGATATGAAGGGCTGCTAAGGGATATGAAGGGCTGCTAAGGGATATGAAGGGCTGCTAAGGATATGAAGGGCGGCTAAGGGCTATGAAGGGCTGCTAAGGGATATGAAGGGCTGCTAAGGGCTATGAAGGGCTGCTAAGGGCTATGAAGGGCTGCTAAGGGATATGAAGGGCTGCTAAGGGATATGAAGGGCTGCTAAGGGCTATGAAGGGCTGCTAAGGGATATGAAGGGCTGCTAAGGACTATGAAGGGCTGCTAAGGGCTATGAAGGGCTGCTAAGGCTATGAAAGGCTGCTAAGGGCTATGAAGGGCTGCTAAGGGATATGAAGGGCTGCTAAGGGCTATGAAGGGCTGCTAAGGGATATGAAGGGCTGCTAAGGGATATGAAGGGCTGCTAAGGGATATGAAGGGCTAAAGTGACTGCTAAGGGCTATGAAGGGCTGCTAAGGGATATGAAGGGCTGCTAAGGGCTATGAAGGGCTGCTAAGGGCTATGAAGGGCTGCTAAGGGATATGAAGGGCTGCTAAGGGCTATGAAGGGCTGCTAAGGCTATGAAGGGCTGCTAAGGGATATGAAAGGCTGCTAAGGGCTATGAAGGGCTGCTAAGGGATATGAAGGGCTGCTAAGGGCTATGAAGGGCTGCTAAGGGATATGAAAGGCTGCTAAGGGCTATGAAGGGCTGCTAAGGGCTATGAAGGGCTGCTAAGGGCTATGAAGGGCTGCTAAGGGCTATGAAGGGCTGCTAAGGGATATGAAAGGCTGCTAAGGCTATGAAGGGCTGCTAAGGGATATGAAGGGCTGCTAAGGGCTATGAAGGGCTGCTAAGGGCTATGAAGGGCTGCTAAGGGCTATGAAGGGCTGCTAAGGGCTATGAAGGGCTGCTAAGGGATATGAAGGGCTGCTAAGGGATATGAAGGGCTGCTAAGGGCTATGAAGGGCTGCTAAGGGCTATGAAAGGCTGCTAAGGGCTATGAAGGGCTGCTAAGGGCTATGAAGGGCTGCTAAGGGATATGAAGGGCTAAAGTGGGTTATGTGCTAGTGCCTTCTTTACTGTGCTACATTGATACTGTGATACATTTTATTTGTGTAGTAATAATAATAATAAAATAATATACTTTTTTTTCACCCGAAGGCACACAGGAAAAAAAGAGGAAGAAGAAAAAAGTAAGAGTAGTAAGATAAAGTAGTAATATATGAAGCTGTTGTCTTAGGGGTGAAGTGGCATACTATTGGGTTATGTACGAATGCTTTCTTGACTGTGTTTTTTTATCTTTTATGCTTTTATATCTTTAGACTCTTGTGTATGAAGCTGTTGTTTTAGGGGTGAAGTGGCATACTATTGGGGTTTTTTCCAGTGCCTTATTTACTGTGCTTTTTATCTTGTCTTGAGTGTTAGTTATCATGTTGTAACTCTCAGTGCGGCCCATCAGAGTATAGAGAAGGTCAATGTTTATGGTGACTCGGCTTCTCTGATGGAAACTTTCAAACAATTCTAGGATCCAAACTACCAGATAAATACATATGTAAACATTTTTCATCTTAGATGTGCAAAGACAGATACAGGGAGGTCCCGAAGATACGAGCAGTTAGGTTGATGTTAGATGTCTCGTATACCGAATGCTCGTATAACGGGACCTCCCTGTACTGCAATGCATGTATTTAAATGTCATACACACATACATACATACTATGTTTCACTAAGCCCGACAGTTTCTCTTAGGAAATCAGTTGAAAAAGAATCCATAATGGATCAACCGGATCAAAGAATTAATGAATTAGATGAATATTCCACCTCCAACTTTGTTAACAGAAAACTCCCTCATCTGTGCTGGCGGCCAGTGCGCCAACGCTCCGGGTTCCTACCTGTGCACCTGTGAGGGCGGCCTGCTGCCAGACCCCGACGGCCCCGGCTGCCTCGGTGAGTGGAGATTCTTGCACGGTTGTCATCAAAACGAACAGCAATCTCAACTCTGGCTTGATAATAATTCACATGCAATTTATTGAGACTGCCAGATGACTTTTTTGAGACAATGTTTTAGATTTGCAGGTACAGTATTGTAAGGAAATTAAGACAATGTGGCTCATAGTTTTATTTTTTATTGACAACCACGTGTGTGACTGGATGAATTTTTTCTCCTACAGATGTGGATGAGTGTGACATGAACCCCAACCTGTGTCAGAACGGCAAGTGTGCGAACGCTGTCGGGTCGTTTGTGTGTCGCTGTGAGGACGGCTACAGTGTTAAGTCCGAGCTTGGCCCGGGATGCACCGACGACGACGAGTGCTCCATGGGAACCTTCCGCTGCGACCCTAACGCTGACTGTAGCAACATTGACGGCACGTATGAGTGTCAGTGCAGAGACGGGTTCACAGGTAAGCTATTCACAAGTGTACATTTGTGTCAGATTTTTTATTGCTGAATGCATAGATATAAGTTGTACTCCTATACCAGCATCAGGCACATTCTAAAACAGTTGGGCAAAAGTATGTTACAGTTGAATCAGAGGCGGGATAACATGAGCTTGTGGCAGATCCTTTATACAAGTGGTCAAGCACACACACACACACACTTGAAAACTTGATAAACATAGGTACAGAAACAGGACCCTATGAGTGTAGGTGAATAGTATAATGAGTATGTGTATATAGTCAATGAGTATAGGCCTGTGTATACTATAACAAGGTGAATGAATGCACACTTTCCCATGATATAGGGAACACGTTATGTAGCAATGATAGTGTAACATTTCTAGCATGATTTATGAAAGATTTTACATATGATCCATTGGTTCCTTATGTATTGATTAAACATTACCACTTGTTTTAACACTGAAAAATTAAACCAGGCGGCAGGAAAACTTGTAACATTACCACTTTGTTTAAACATTGAAAAATTAAACCAGGCGTTGGAAAAACTTATCGGGACTTGTCAGTGAAAGATTTAACTATTCATCTATTGGTCCTTTATATATTGATTAAACATTACCATTTGTTTTAACACTGAAAAATTAAACCAGGCGGCGGGAAAACGTGTCGTGACGTGAACGAGTGCCTCACCAACAACGGCGGCTGCCATCGCGACGCCCAATGCATCAACACCGACGGCTCCTTCAAGTGTGTGTGCGACGCCGGCTTCCGAGGCGACGGGTCATTCTGCGAGGACGAGGACGAATGCACACAGAACCCAACTTTGTGTGAGAACGGCCAATGCCTCAACTACCCGGGTCCTTCCAGTGTGACTGTGAGATGGGCTTCATGCATCCAGATCCCCACAATGAGCAGGAGTGTGTTGATATAGATGAGTGTGACATGTTCAGTAACCTGTGTGTGTATGGCCAGTGCGAGAACATCTTTGGTATGTTCCGTTGTATCTGTGACGGGGGTTACCACCTTGATGAGACCGGAGGTAACTGCACTGACATCGACGAGTGTGATAACCCTGATGTTGCCGGTATGGAACTTGTATCAACCAGCAGGGAGCCCACGAGTGCGAGTGTCCTCCTAACCACGAACTGATCCACTCCGGTGACGGCTGTGTCGGTGAGTGTTACATGCAGTTGTTTTGGAGGCGCTTATTTCAGAAAGTCGATAAGCGCCATTAAAAAAGAAAAAGAAAATGGCTTCAAAATGTTTCAATGTTCAAAATGTCCTATCTTTGGAACAATGAAACATTTTGAAGCCATTTTCTTAGTTTTTTATTGATGGCGCTTATCGACTTTCTGAAATAAGCGCCTCATTGGATCTAGTCATGCATGATAGCTTTTTTTTAATTTTTGATCTAGCAATAGTTTGTGTAAGGGTGAAATATTTATCTTTAGTTAAAAGTGAAAAATACAGCTCCAGGGATCCATAGATAAAAAAAAGAAAGCTGGCAAAAAATGGGTAAATTATACAATAGGACCACTGAGTTTGTTGCTGCTGTACAATTTCTTTACAAATTTTTATTCCCCATTTTTGGTTATTGCATTATCACCAACGCTCATCATGAAGCTTCTCTTGCACTGATTGGATGGGCAAGTAAAATGAAAACACTTAAATTTCTTGATACCCATCCATGAGTTTATCCAGCCTCCTTTTAAAGCTCCCTAATGACTCACTCCGCACTGACCACCTGTCTACTGAGTCCATTCCAATCATTTACCACCCTATTTGTGAACCAGTTTTTCCCTATTTCCTTTTTAAATCTACACTATTCAGCTTGAATCCATTACTTCTATGACTCCTCAGCAAGCCACTGTCCTCCACAGATCGGCGCGAGGGGGAATGTTTCTTGGACGTCGTGAGTGTGAGGGAGAGTCATGGCATCTGT
>JACEEZ010007455.1:67500-112500 GCA_016584305.1 Chionoecetes opilio
GTGCGAGAATATTGTGGGCAGTTACCGTTGCTCATGTCCCACTGGGTACAGAATCAACAGGCTCACCAATAACTGTGTGGGTAAGTTCACTAATACCTAGGTGGTGCTGCAAAGATGAAGGTGTGATGCCTCAGGAAGTTCACACACACACACACTAGTACTGCTAAGAAAACACCTACTACTACTATACGTTTCAGGGGCTGACACGAATTAGGTCTGGCCACGACAGAGCTAGCCTCGCGCCGTGAATCTCTATATCTGCCGGGTTTTATCCTCACGTTACTCTTCTTATTATCCTTAATTATCCAGATTTGGTGATAAACAATAATGACGCCAATTTTGGTCGGGGTCTCAAACATTCTCAGCCAAATTTTCATCCTTTTCTGACGCTTAATTAAGATGTTATTGCCGAAAAACAGTGTGACAGCCCCTGAAGTGCATAGTAAATATCTGTATCCTTTATCTACCCACATGTGGTGTAGGACATTTTATAGCGAATTTCTGTTAGTGCTGGTATAGACATATTTAGTATATATGAATGATGCAATACCTTCAATATTTTTGGCTTATTAGTTACTTAATATTTTGTATAGCTGCTTTAATTTCTTCCCTTGGCATTTTCTACCCATTTCCCTACACATTTTCCCTCCACACTTTTCACTTCAGAGTTAGATTCTAATCTCTTCCTGATTAATTGACTTCATGAAAATATAAAGACTCATCACTGTTAGTTCCCTGCTCAGTCACTCTAGTCACTCTGTAGTACGTATATATAACAACAAACCTAGCAGTCACAAGACACCTCCCGAACTAAATTGGCCCACCCCCAATTTCTTCATTCTCTTACTGTCTTCTTTATAGGGAATTACAACTAAACTGGCTTTTTGTTAACTCTTTTTTTTGTGTCCTTGGCCAGTCAGTCTTTTGTGATGTAAAAAAAGAAAAGAAAAAAATAGTCAAACAACATGAACCTTTTTAGAACCTTACCGGAACTACCACGTGTAGGTCTCGCGGCCTCTTGTAGCTTCCTTATTTTCTTATGTTCTTTTCCCAGACATTGACGAGTGCGACCAGCAAGGCGTGTGTCAACGGGGCGTGTGCAACAACTTCCAGGGGAGCTTCCAGTGCATCTGTGACCCCGGCTATGTGCTCACCGCCGACCGCTCCTCCTGCATCGACCTTGACGAGTGTGTGCGCTCACCCACCATCTGCAACAACGGCACCTGCATCAACTCCATGGGCTCCTTCCAGTGCCAGTGTTACCGCGGCTTCAAATTGGACCTAACCGGGATTGCATTGGTAAGATGACAGTCTGTATGTACATTGTCACAACCTTTGGAGGCTGGATAATTCATGGATTGGGATGAAAGGTGGATGTATGTAGTGTTAAGTAACAGGAACCACCACGTGTAGGTCTCGCGGCCTCTTGTAGCTTCCTTATTTACTTATGTTCTTTGAAGTATTTATCAGTTAACCGCGGCTTTAAGATTGGGCCTAACCGGGACTGTATTGGTAAGATGACCGACTATTAGTTATGTACATTGTCACCACCTTTGATTCTTTGAACTTTTTTATTTTACTTTACTTTTGAGCCTATAGCGACTGTAGGCTATTTCTTTTTTTTTTACTTTTGAAGGCTAGAATACTGGTTGTATGTCTCCCATCTAACTGAATGACTTCCTCTGTTGTATAAAGTTTCCTATCTCTTTATGTGAACCTGTACTCAGTCACTCACTATACGTACATAAAATCATTACAGCATAATCCATTTCTGGGGAAGAGAGGTGGATGTAGGTAGTGTGAAGTAACAGGAACTACCTCGTGTAGGTCTCCCAGCCTCTTGTAGCTTCCTTATTTTCTTATGTTCTTATATTTCAAGGGACTTTTTTGTTTATATACTGGTGCATATCTCTTTCTGTACCACCCTCCCTCACTCCCTTTAGTATTATAGCTGTCCTTCCTTCCACTTCTTCCACTTCATACGAGGCTTTCCACTCATGTCTATGGCACAGTCTTGACCCACACACACCCTCTCTGTTACCCCATTCTCTTTCGTTCATCTCCTTTTTAAGAACATAAGAAAATAAGGAAGCTACAAGAAGCCGTGGGATCTATATGCGGTAGTTCATGTTTATTCGTCCCAGCCACATTTATCCACATTTCCATCCTCAGTCCCATCCACATTTATTTCACATTTATCCACATTTCCATCCTCAGTCCCATCCACATTTATTTTACATTTATCCACATTTCCATCCTCAGTCCCATCCACATTTACTTCTTTAGCCCAGTCACACATGGCTTTGTACAATTAGCTCCTACCCTACATGGACATACAATCCAGTGTCACTTTTCTCATGTTTTATTGATATGCCGTATACAAGCTATCTTCCACTAAAACATAAATCTTGTCTCACTTTTCTCATGCTTTATTGATAGGCTGTATACAAGCTATCTTGCACTAAAACATAAAACATAAATTGTAGATCTCTCAGCCTCTTGTAGCTTCCTTATTTTCTGATGTTCCTATGTTATGTTCTAAATCTTTCCTCATTTTGACAGACGTGGACGAGTGCCTCATCAACGTGGGTTTGTGTGTGAATGGCCGCTGCCGTAACACTGAGGGATCTTTCCAGTGCGAGTGTGCCGATGGCTACACCCTCACGCCCGACGGGGAGCAGTGCCGGGACATCAACGAGTGCTCCGAGGTAAGCAAGGGGTTCTTCAGCCTCACTCAGACCTGTTTCAACCCTTTCACGCCCAGATCTTTCCTTTGCTATATAAAATTGTCTGTTGTTAGCCATAAAATTACGAAAAGTGACTGAATATACCAAATTAGCTAGTCGAAAAGGATACTAAACAGGTCATATCTATAAAATATTGCTTATATTCACTAAAAATTGTCTAAAGGTACCCAAATTACAATGGAAATTACGTTCTGGGTCTTATGGGGTTAAAGAGGTAGAGGGTTATTCAAGAGGGAAATAAGAGAAATGTGTAATAGATGATAATAGTAGTAGTAGGGATAATGATAGTAGTGGCAAGAATAGTAGTAGTAGGGATAATGATAGTAGTGGCAAAAATAGTAGTAGTAGTAGTAATAATAATAGTAGTAGTAGTAGGGATAATGATAGTTGTGGCAAGAATAGTAGTAGTAGTAGTAGTAGTTGTAGTAGTAGTAGTAATAATAGTAGTAGTCACAATAGTAAAAATATACATAGTTAAATAAAAATGCATTAGTTATTCATTACTATGACTTGAATAAATACCAGTGAATATGTGTTTAAAGAAAGCAATCTGTTAATTCAAGTGTAAATATGAAATCATCTTTATCATAATTAGATGATCTTTGTAGTAAAGTATATTAATTGATTCATGTATATGGAATGGACAGGTAGTCAGTGCGGAGTCAATAGGGAGCTTTAAAAGGAGGATGGATAATTTCATGGATGGGGATGAAAGATGGATGTAGGTAGTGTTAAGTAACAGGAACTACCACGTGTAGGTCTCGTGGCCTCTTGTAGCTTCCTTATTTTCTTATGTACTACTACCACTACTACTATTGCTACTACTACTACTACTGCTACTACTGATGTTCTTATGTACTTATGTCCTCCCATTGCTCTGTGCAGCGGGATGCGATGTGTCCCGCCCCTGGTCGCTGCCAGAACCTGATGGGATCCTTCATCTGTGACTGTCCCGAAGGCTTTACACTGTCCAGGGACGGAATGTCGTGTATAGGTGCGTCCTAACACCCAATTGTCTGTGCCCATCACACTGGATATTCCTTATGCAATCAGATTATAAAGCTTGCTAACCATGTCCTAGATGTGTTTCCAAGGTAGTAGATCAGCACTATTATTCAGAGGTAGTATTAACCCCTTCACGCCCAGATTTTTCCTTTGCTATAAAAAATTGTCTGTTGTTAGCCATAAAATTACGTAAAACTAACTGAATATACCAATTCAACAAGTGTACAAGGATACTAAACAGGTCATATCCATAAAACATTCCTTATATTCATTAAAAATTGTCGAATGGTGCCCAAATTACAATGGAAATTACGTTCTGGGTCGCAAGGGGTTAAGTAACAGGAACTACCTCGTGTTGGTCTCTCGGCCTCTTGTAGCTTCCTTATTTTCTTATGTTCTCATGTTCAGACGTGAATGAATGCCGCACGGTGGAGGACATCTGTGAGAACGGTGACTGTATCAACCAGAAGGGAACATTCCAGTGCATCTGTCCCCCTGGCTTTGAGATCAGCCCGGATGGAACCAAGTGTGTTGACTATCGCCAGGAGGAATGTTATCAAGCATATGAGAGGGGTGAGTTTGCTTCAGGCTCGGCAGATATAATGGATAGTGGGTAGTGTTGACATAAAATTACATACCTGTATTAATTTTCAGAAATCATTGTTCTTTATTTTCAAGCATATTCTTTTTGAGGATGGCACATGACTTGACCAAGATAAAACTAAGAGAATAGTGCATGTACCTGGTAAAAGAATAACCTTGGCTACTCCACACTTGTTACCAGGTTTACGAGGTTACGAGGTTTAGTAGGATCGGGAAGGTTACGTCATTAATACTGGTCGTCATTCAGGTATTTGCCTGGACCCTCGGCCGGTGAGGATCCTGAGGAAGGAGTGCTGCTGCTCCTCGGGGGCTGCTTGGGGCATCAACTGTGACCGCTGCCCTCCCATCAGCACCCGTGAGTCTTTATGTCCATTAATAAACATTATGGGAACATTAGAAAACATAGTATTTTGGCCTATGTTTTTATTTGATTCATCTCATTTACTTAATACGTACTTCATAGCATTGTTTGACTTGCACTTTCTCAGCTTAACATATGTTATGTTATGTTAATGAAAGTTATAATAATAATAATGTACTTGGACAGCTACCGACCTCCTAATGTATTTGTTTTGTGACTATTCACCTCCTTCTATGAACCATCAGCTGGATTTGGAGCGCTGTGCTACCCGGTGTGTAGATCGGCGCGCTGATGCATCATCATGCGGCTCGGTGTGAGGGGTGGATTGTAGCCTCTCGCGATGTCGAGGCTACGTCCTGGACAGCTCCGGACGCCGCTGTATTGGTGAGTTTGGTTGTTGTTTGTCTGTTGTTTTGCCTTTGCTACTATTATTTTGTTTGTTGGTTATTATTATTGTTATTGGATTATTATTTAGGTTATTATTGCTTGATTATTATTAGTTTGTTGCATGCACACCAATATTCCTGCGACTGTATTTAACACTACTACTTCAACAAACAGCAATGATCATTTCTTTTCTCCAAGACATTGACCAAATCCTGCCGGACCATGTCACATATTGACTTGTAAATATTTCTAAAGGAAGTTTTAGGGTTAAAGGACATTTAGCATTTTATAAAAATTGATGATCAGTGTGATAGCTGGTAGGCAATATCTTACAGAATACTAAATGCTCATGTTTTGAAAAATTTTAAACTTCATAATATTCATTTGGTTTTGAAGTTTTATTATAGTTCTGTTTTAGCAGCCTTTCATGCAAACTTTGTTGAATTAAATCCTGTATATTTCTTACGTAGATGAAAATGAGTGTGCGGTGGCCAACATCTGCGGCAACGGCACGTGCAGCAACGTGGACGGCGGCTTTGACTGTAACTGCCAGAATGGATTTACTCCAGGACCCATGCAGGTAATGCTGATCACTGAGCTATTCCTACAGCTTCATAATTGGTTTAAAGTGAACTTTTAATAATAATATAATGTATGGTTGCTTATGTATTTTTAGATTTTTTTTGTAAACCCTCATCAATGACGCTCTTGCTTCCCCCAAGAACCCATCATAAGGATTGGTTATGACACAAACTCTGGAATTCCGTCCATAGGAATGATTATTAGTTTGTCTATATCAGAGTCGCCTCCGTGGTGCAGTGGCTAGCGTGCCTGGCTACGAATCTGCGGGCCCTGGTTCGAATCCGGGCCAGGGCAAGTCGGCGACCAGCCAACCCAGCTGTTCTTACTTCCTTTCTGGGTTAATAAATGGGTACCTGGGGTAACCCGGGGAAGGTAACTGGTATCCCGGGTGTCACACAGCCCTGTGTCCCGGGGTAACGGGTCCTCACCCACCACAGGCTCGAGGGCTAATGCCACGGAGATGAGCACCGGATGCCACGCGCAGCTTAGCGTATGCTCCCATCTTTACCTTTTATCAGATAAATAGTTGCAGAGACCCGTCTTCAAAAGTTCGTAGCAGAGCTTGATGGTGGTTAGTTAGTAAGTCTGATAATTATTTAAGTAACTGTCCTATCATGTATCAGTGATGATGAGTGTTTCTTTGTCCCTAGACCTGTGAGGACGTTGATGAGTGTGAGGAGCTGGGTCATCAGTGTGCCTTCCGCTGCCACAACATGGCGGGCACTTTCCGCTGCATCTGTCCCTACGGCTACACGCTCGCCCCCAACGGCCGCCACTGCCAGGACGTCAACGAGTGCGCCACGCCCGCCAACAACTGCAGGTTCCTGTGCAAAAACCTCATTGGGACCTTCATGTGCATTTGTCCCGATGGCTACCAACAGGTAAGTGTATTCATTAATGCTCCCTCTTGTGTGTGACTTCATCTCCATCATCTTTTATTGTAATGGATGGGGATGAAAGGTGGATGTAGGTAGTGTTACGTAACAGGAACTACCTCGTGTAGGTCTTGCGGCCTCTTGTAGCTTCCTTATGTTCTTAATGGCATCCTTACTATGGCTTGTGTGGAATTTGTTGGTTCAGTACTGTCACTACAGCAGTACATTGCCAAACACTCTTCAACAGTGGGACTGGATCCACACTTCTTACCATCACCTTGGTCTCTAGGTAGCCAGTCAAAGACCTTCATCAAGTGAATAAACAATATGTTTGCTATGTGCATGCCAAGGGTCATGTCATGAGCCATTACTGAGGTGGTGTGTGTGCGCGCTGCTCTTTTTTAAAGCGTAGATTTGAAAAAAATAGGGAAAACTGGTTCACAAATAGGATGGTAAATGATTGGAATGGACTCAGTAGACAGGTAGTTAGTGCGGAGTCATTAGAGAGCTTTAAAGGGAGGCTAGATAAATTCATGAATGGGGATGAAAGGTGGATGTAGGTAGTGTTAAGTAACAGGAACTACCACGTGTAGGTCTCACGGCCTCTTGCAGCTTCCTTATGTTCTTATGTACTGCAGGTTGGCATGACTGACGACTGCAAGGACATGAACGAGTGTGCCCTGGACCCCAACATCTGCAAGAGTGGCCGCTGCATCAACACCAAGGGCTCCTACCGCTGCGACTGCTACGACGGCTTTGTCTCCAGCAGGGACGGCAAGCAGTGTGTTGACCAGAGGGAAGGCTACTGCTTCAGGCAGCTCGTCAGTGGCATGTGCTCTGCATCGGGTGACAGCCTGGTCAAGGTACAAAGTGTCTTCAGCTGAAGTATTATATTGTTTGTACTTTTACTTAGTTCACCAATGATGAACCAATACATTGCAGAGGGTATTAAGTTTAGTTCAGAGTTTAAAAGTAAAGGGAAAGTTGCATGACTGAAGTAAACGTGTATTGTTGAAGGTGACGAAGGCAGACTGCTGCTGCACCATGGGGCTGGCCTGGGGGCCCATGTGTGAACACTGTCCACGGCGAGGCACTCCAGAGTATGACGAGATCTGCATGGAGGCAGGCTTCTCCATTGATGGCCTGGATATTGACGAGTGCCAGATGCCTAATCTCTGCCGCAATGGCAAGTGCATCAACACTATGGGATCGTACAGATGCATCTGCGACAAGGGCTACAAGCCAGACCACTCCGGGACGCGTTGTATCGACGTCAACGAGTGCGAGGGCACGCCGTCGCCCTGCAAGTTCACGTGCCAGAACACCGAGGGGTCGTACCGCTGCGCCTGCCCCCGCGGCTACACGCTGAACGCCGACGGCATCACCTGCCGCGACCTTGACGAGTGTGCCACGGGACAGCACACGTGTGAGAACGAGTGTGTCAACACCCAAGGCTCCTACAAGTGTACCTGCGCCCAGGGATTCAACGAAGTGGGTCAACAATGCATCGGTGAGTCAGTCATGAGTGCCATTACTACAAGTGTGCTCTTGTTCACAGGGCTGCAGGGTAACTCATTTAATTTAATTGGGATTGTGTGAGGGGCAGCTTGTATCAAAAAGGGTTATTATAAATGAAGCAGCAAAATTGGTCTTATATTGGTCAAGTACAGGTCAAGGAAGGAGGAGGAGGCAGCCATGCACTCCACAGGACAATAACTGTTTCATGCATTGTCTGCCCCAATGACGCTGTTATAGTATGGCATCATTATTCCATCATTTAGCTAAAATAGGTTTTAAATTAACATTTTCGGTTTGTGTGTTCTATTATACAGCTGTAGAGGATAGTCAGAATTTCAATAATTTATATAACCAGAAAATTTTGCAATCTTTTTAATCTTTCAAAATTGAACGAGTTTTTAATTTCAGAATACTTATAACACCTGTTTCACTTGCTGTTCAAAAGCACAAATTAAGTGTTCAAACTTAATTCATAATGTTGAAATTGAACATTTTCACAAATACAATTTTATTTGGTTCTAACAAGGGAAAGTGTTCATCTCACTCCCAGTAAATCATGACGTCCATGTTTCCAACAAAGCCTCCCGTGCCCCCCAGACATCAACGAGTGCCTGGAGCAGACGGGCCTGTGTGGTCCCCTGGGCTCCTGCCTCAACACCCGGGGAAGCTTTAGGTGCATCTGTCCCCGAGGCTACAAGCTGGACCCATCAGGGACCATGTGCATTGACTCTGACGGCTTTGACGGCTCAAGTGACGGAGGATGTGAGGTAAATATTTAATAATACTCACTTCGACTTTGTGTCGCCTCCGTGGTGTACTGGCTAGTGTGCCTGGCTACAAACCTGTGGGCCCTGGTTCGAATCCAGGCCAGGGCAAGTCGGCGGCCAGCCCAAACAACTGTTCTTCCTCCCTTTCTGGGTTGATAAATGGGTACCTGGGGAAAGTAACTGTGGTAACCCGGATGTCACACTAGCCCTGTGTCCCGGGGTAACGGGTTGTCACCCACCACAGGCTCAAAGGCTAATGCCACAGAGATGAGCACCGAGGCCACACGCAGCATAGCGTATGCCCCATCTTTACCTATTTACTTTAATGCATGTTAAATTTTTATTCATTATCATTTTACTTTATTCCTTTATTTTAATGTCTGGTTTTTTTTATAAATGTCTAATGATTTATTTTGTCTCAGGACGAATACCTGTGTGGCGGCGGCTGCACCGACGGTTACCGCCAACACCCCTTCTACGGCCAGTGTGTGGACGACGACGAGTGTTCTCAGGTCAGCATGTGTGGCTCGGCGGACTGCCAGAACACCCTCGGCTCCTACACGTGTGGCTGTCCCAACGGCTACTCCTTCAACTTTGCCCTCCTCGTCTGCATCCAGGTGGGTCACGTGTCCTGTAATGCATGACTCATCTTCAATGTTTTGTTTGTTGACGCTCGGCTACCTTGAAGACCATGAATTTTCTGAAGGAAAAATTGAAGTATATTTTAAGTATTCATTTACATTGATTTACAACAGAATCTCAGTAGTATGAGTTTAATAATTTCATTCTTAATTTCATTCAAGACATTTGGTTACACAGCAATAGTTACAATTTGTTTATATTAATTTGTGTTGCCATTCTTATCAATATAAATGTATGCATTGTTTTGCCTGTAACACATAAACGGCTGTATAACGCAACGTACATGTCTGTAATGGATGCCCCCCCCCCCCGCCAGGTTGACGACAACTGTGTGTCCAGTCCGTGCGCCTACGGCTGCAACGCCCTCGGGGACGACAGTGTGGCCTGCGGCTGCCCCTCCGGCTTCTCAAGGATTGGCTCGGTAAGAAAAAGAAATATATATTGATTGTAGCAGTGATCATGTTTTGAGGGAAAAAAGATTAACTACAAATGAATTGAGAAGAACAAATCTTAATATATTTCATTTTGCTTTCTCCAGGGCCACTGCATGTCCACCCTCAACCCTCCTGTGGGCGGCTTCCAGAACGGCCAGTTTGGCAACGGTGGCCTGTATGGCGGCGGCGGCGGCGGTGGCTACGGTGGCGGTGTGGGTGGTGGTGGCGGTGGCTATGGCGGTGGTGTAGGTGGTGGTGGAGGTCGTGGAACTCCGGGTGGATTCATCAGTGGTGGTGTTAGTGGAACCAGTACTGGGTTCACAAGTGGTGGAGGAGGTGGTGGTGGATTCCGGCCTGGTGGTGGCGGAGGAGGTGGTGGATTACGATATCCTAATGGAGGAACTGGTGGAGGATTCCAGAATGGTGGTGGAGGTGGATTCCAGACTGGTGGTGGAGGTGGTGGATTTCCGAGTGGTGGAGGAGGTGGTTTCCAGACTGGTGGTGGCGGAGGTGGATTCCCGAGTGGTGGTGGAGGAACTGGTGGATTCCAGACTGGTGGTGGTGGAGGGGGCTTCCAGAACGGTGGTGGAGGTGGAGGATTCCAGAACGGTGGTGGAGGTGGAGGATTCCAGAACGGTGGTGGAGGTGGAGGATTCCAGAACGGTGGTGGAGGTGGAGGATTCCAGAACGGTGGTGGAGGTGGAGGATTCCAGAACGGTGGTGGAGGTGGAGGATTCCAGAACGGTGGTGGAGGATTCCAGAACGGTGGTGGAGGTGGAGGTGGAGGATTCCAGAACGGTGGTGGAGGTGGAGGTGGAGGATTCCAGAACGGTGGTGGAGGAGGTGGATTCAGATTCCCTAATGATGGTGGTGGAACAGGCTCAGTCTTTCCTGTTGGTGGCGGTGGAAGCCTTGGGCAAGTGCCTGGTGGATATACTGGAGGTGGTGGTGTAAATGGGCAAGGCAGCTATGGTGGAGGAGGCAGTGGTAATGGGCAAGGTGGCTATGGTGGAACCAGAGTTGATGGTGGCGGTGCAGGTGGAGCCGGAGGGACAGGCGGAGGCAGAGGTGGAGGCCTGTATGGTGACTCTGTATCGGGTGGAGGCGGTGGAGTAAGTGGAGGCAGTACGAGTGGAGTGTATGGTGAGGGCTATGGTTATGGGTACACCTCCACCTCCACTCAGTATGACCTAGGCGGCGTCCCAACTTCCCCATTGGACAACAAGATCCTCACGGCAACAATGAAAACATCATCTCAACGGAAGGATGCTTCTCTTGTAAGGTAAGAGTGATCGGCAAACAACATTCAGTCTTGCAACAGTTCTTCAATAATGCATTAATCTTTTTATCTATTTACAGTACCGTCAATAACACTATAGTCGCCACTGCACTAATGTCATCAGGCGTCATATATTAGGAATTTTAGCATCACTACAGACTTCTATGTGCCACTAAAGACAGGTACATAATATAAACTACTGTGCACGCTTCTTCAGTGGCACATACAAGTCTGTAGTGATGCTAAAGTTCCTAATATAGGGTGCCTGGCGACATTAGTGCAGGGCGACTATAATGTTGTTGAGGGTAGGGCAGTTAAGATAAAGAAGGCAATTCATGATAGCATAACAGTGTCAACATTAACTTATGTGATGAGACATGTATGGAAAGCCACACAAGGAAGACTCATAAGTACTTTTATGTCTATTATGTTCCCATATATATTTTTAACCTGTCACAGAATCAGACTATTTTGAGTAACTAAGCCACCAACGCACTCAGTACCTAGCTCTTGAATAAACAAAACAAATCCTTAACCCGTTGAGGCCCAGAACATAATTTCCATTGTAATTTACGTACCATTAGACGATTTTTAGTGAATACAAGCAGTATTTTATAGATATGACCTGTTTAGTATCCTTGTCCACTAACTAATTTGGTATATTCAGTTACTTTTCCGTGATTTTATGGCTCTATTATTTATCTAGCCTCCTTTTATAGCTCCCTATCGACTCCGCACTGACCACCTGTCTACTGAGTCCATTCCAATCCTTTACCACCCTATTTGTGAATCAGTTTTTCCCTATTTCCTTTTTAAATGTCAAAGAATAAACATAAGTCCTCCAGTGCAACAAGGGCACATCAGTTCACCACTAACCTATCTACCCCTTCCCTCAACAGTTCAATGGCCAGAATGCGCCGGCCGGCAGGAGGCGACGCTCGGTCATGTCCGAAATCGTCAGCCCGATCCTGCTTGCACCACTTTCTGCCAACTTCACCGATAAAGAAGTGGTGCTTGTACATGCCTATAACCACACACACAGGGTAAGTTCGTTATTCAAGTACGTATGAGTAGAGGTCATTTATAAAGCCTGAGTGTCCATCCATGACGCATCCTACTGTAGTCATAGGAGGGCATTAGAAGTCCCACAGGATTGCTATAGTATTCTAGGTTTTTATAAGTACTTTGACAATCGCATGAGTGGCTCAAATAGGGATTACTGATAATATTACTAATACTGAAAATACTATTACTGATCATTGTATTGAAGTAATGATTAATCTAGCAATTCCTATCATATTTTTATGTCTTGTAGTAAGTTTTGTCTAATTTGTGATTTTTAAAGAATATCTGGAAGTATCATGTCATTGTGAATTGGCTGAAATAGGGACTTTTAATCATTGTAACTGAAAACTGACTCCAAATTCGTTTTCAGCATGCCCGAAAACTGCTAGGAACTAATTTTCAAGCAAATCTATTTTTCAGAAAATATTGCAAAATTTGCAGGGCATACCCCTTGCAAATTTTGCAATATTTTTTGAAAAATAGATTTGCTTAAAAATTAGTTCCTAGCAGTTTTCAGGCATACTGAAAACGAATCTGGAGTCAGTTTTTAGTTACAATGATTAAAAGTCCCTATTTCAGCCAATTCACAATAACATGATACTTCCAGATATTCTTTAAAATCACAAATTAGACAAAACTTATTACGAGACATAAAAATATGATAGGGCATTGCTAGCTTAACTTTTCATGCTATCTTTGGGGAGGCGGTAGCAGAGTGATTAGCATCTCCGAGTTGCGTTCTCGGTGACCCGAGTTCGATCCCCGATGAGAACTAAAATCCACTAAAATCTTTCTGCATCGTCGAGTGGCCTAAGAACACCCACATGCTGCCCATTAACTCTACCTTCGATTGCGAGTGCATCGGAGGACACGGAGGGGCGGCATGAGCCTCTAATCACAGGCGTCACTATAATAATCCTGCCTGCGCCACCACGGGCGAGGGCCAACCATCACAGCCCTCAAGTGAACCTCCAGGGCCTGCCATCCCACCCCTGGAGCTCACTGCCTACACGCGCTATAGGCACAAATGTAAAAATAAATAAATAATATTAATTACATAATTTACAGCGCGTGTAGGCAGTGACTTCTAAGGGTTGGATGGGAGGCCCTGGAGGCTCACTTGAGGGCTGTGATGGTTGGCCCTCGCCTGTGGTGGCGCAGGCAGGATT
The DNA here is from genome assembly GCA_016584305.1 of Chionoecetes opilio. Classification (NCBI taxonomy): domain Eukaryota; kingdom Metazoa; phylum Arthropoda; class Malacostraca; order Decapoda; family Majidae; genus Chionoecetes; species Chionoecetes opilio. The sequence continues at coordinate 80,935 of JACEEZ010007455.1, forward strand.
GTTATAGTGACGCCTGTGATTAGAGGCTCATGCCGCCCCCCTGTGTCCTCCGATGCACTCGCAATCGAAGGTAGAGTTAATGGGCAGCATGTGGGTGTTCTTAGGCCACTCGACGGTGCAGAAAGATTTTAAATGGAGTTTTTTTCTCATCAGGGGTCGAACTCTGGTCACCGAGAATGCCACTCGGAGATGCTAACCACTCTGCCACCGCCTCCCCAATTTGCCTCTTAACTTGCTAAATGTTTAATTCAATTTCTATCTTCCTCTTCAATGATTTCACAATTCAAAATTTCCAACTCGATCCAATCCTTTTTTATCTGAAGATTCTTCTACCTCTTCCACAGGTTGAGTTCTAGAAGTTAAAAAATAAAACAGTTATATACTTTTCAAAAATTAACTTTTTGCGCTCCAGGCACTACTATGTGAATATATTTGACGAAATGTTGCAAACTATTGTACTTAAAAAATAATTCCCCCACACAGCTGGTGAAAAGAAGTTTGGAGACAGAGTTGAGGCGGCAGGAGAGCATATTGCAGAAGGCATCCAAGAATCCCGTTGTTCTGAAAGTCTCCCTTGACCAGACCAGACACAGGACAAGATTAATCAAGCTAAAGCCAGCCATTACCTTCCTACAGGTGAGTGTCACGACCATAGCAGATCATAAGGGATTCTCAGATTGATATATAATGACCTGAGTGTGCAGCTTGTTGTGTATTCTGTATCTTATGTGTTTTATCTTATATTCCTTGCGTGTGGTCGCTTTCAAGGCATTGGTATCTATATAAACAACATTTGAAAGAGAATGCTTCAAGTAGTGATGTGTAAAAGTTACGTAAGTACAAAAAAGAATGAAAAACAATAGCTTAAAAAGAATGAAACACGAAAAAACATAGAACAAAAAGTATACAGTATTTCCCCACCACCAGTGAGTCACTAACTCTTGTTTACATATTGTGTGGGTTGTCACCGGGAGGCGACCGTAGTGTAACGGTAGCACGTCCGCCCGGCAAGTGGAAGGTCTCGGGTTCGATCCCCGAGCGGTGCCTGCCTTTTCGGTGAACTCCCTACCTCTAACACATATACACCCATGCCTCGTCTAACACACCAGTTACATTCCAGGAAAATCATCCATTATACGAAAAACGTTTTAATTCAAGGAATCTTATTATGTTCCCATTGATTTCTCATATAAGAATAATTTTGTGCATACAGGAATTTACAATTAAAAACTCTATTAAAAACTTGTGTCCTCTTCTCTAAAGCATTTGTCACCTTAGATATTACCATGAATCGAGTGAGAGCAGTGGGCATTCAGTCGTGGCCTCCAAGAGATGTTGGGACTATTATCGTGGCCTCCGAAAGATCCTGGCCTGTCTCGAGTTGAGGACATCACAAGAGTAGGCGGATTTTCAGGTCTTCAGTGTATTGAAATGTTGCACTCTTACCCTTACCAATATCGGGTAATAGTGCAACATTTCAATGCACTGAAAACCTGAAAATCCGCCTACTCCTGTGATGCCACAAACGCGAGACACAGGCCAGGATCTCTCGGAGGCCACGGTTCAGTATGGTGAAGGTGGCTAATCAGGTGGTTCTAATATAGTCCACTAAGTTAGGACCTACGGTATCATACTAGGTAATAAAATTAACAAAAATTAATAAACGGATTTTCAAGATGCCTAATTCTTTCTTCTCCGCAGAACAACATGAGATATGACATAGTGCAAGGCAACGAGGCAGGTGTGTTTGAGATGCGGTCCCACCACCACGGCACCGCCTCGCTCCACTTCCGCCGCCGCCTCCACCACCCGGCCACCTACGACATAGAAATCACCGGGCGCCCCCTTGACTACTCCCACCTAAGTGATGAGGCGCACAGTGATCTAGACATAAACCTTAGAATTATTGTGACACACTAACTATCAGAAAATCTAGAAATGTCCTTCATAAGCAGTGTGTCTTAATATGAATGAGGTGTGTGTTTGTGTTAGTGTGTTGTGTGTGTGTGACAAGTTAGTGTGTGAATGAAGCAGCGGCATGCAAGTGTGTGTGTGTGTGTGTGTGTGTGTGTGTGTAAAGTGTGACATGTGGTCTTAAAATATCTCAAGTCTTCCAGAGTTTTCAGTAATTTATTTCATGTTAACTGAGCTGAACTGAATAACTTTATAACTGACAGAATAAAGGCAGTAGGTTCACAGCAGAGAAAGAGAATCACAACTTCTCAACTTCAACGAATGCAGTGTTTTATACGCTTATACCTTGTTTAACACCAGTTAGGTTCCTGGAAAATTGTGTGTTAGAAGAGTCCGAAGTTCCAATTGATTTCTTTAAATCGTAGAACAATTTTGTGCATGACTTAATTTCTCATGCGTTAAGCAAAATTATATTTTTCATACAAAATTACAACATTTGTACAAATTTTGTGTGACTGAATTTTTGTAAAGCGAGGATGTGTTAGACGAGGTCTAGGTGTCCTTGACAGGGATCTACGTGTCATTCCCATCATTCTACATGTATTCTGTAACTGGGAAACATTAAAACACTATCTGACTGCACTTAAGAATTCTTCACACAATGAACTTGAGTCATATAAACACTGAGGTCCATTATATGGATTTTCCCCACTTTGTTATATGTACATTGTTGTGTACTTAGTAGATATTAGAATGTTCCTTCCTGTCCGCTATTGATGTTAGTGGTGAGCAAAGCTAGGAATTATGATGCAGTATGGTGAAGTTATAAAACTATTTGATGTGGTGATATTTATGAAGGTGCTGAATACACTTGGCTATGCTTGTACTCATACGTCTGTAGTAAGTGAGGGATGACTACCTTACAATAACACATCATCGAGGGAATGCACTGTGGTGGTGCATTCAACCGGCACCGTAGCTGCCAAACGAGCTTGTACTAAAGAGTTAGCAGGAATATTCTACCAGGAATCCTTTCATATCTGCCCAGTGATAAAACACCATTGCCCACCACACACTTCCAACAGATCCGGCTCACAAACTTTGAACCCCCTTAATATTGAGTACTTTTAAGGTATTACAGGTTTTTGAAAGTAAGCAATCACAGTATCTGTACTATATGAATTTGTTACAAAATTTTACACACTGTCTCGTCTTAGTTGTGTTTGTTACCACTCGCCTTCATTACAAACCGAGTGGCGTGTGTGTGTGTGGTGGCGGGGTGCTCTAGCGTGTCCACCGACAGAACAATACATTAGGCCTCCTTTGTGCACAGTCTTGATCAAGTCATGAAACTTCAAAAATAAATTCTTCACTGTACACTGACACAAAACTTATAACACATGACTTAGTACTAATTTGTCTGAACTCAGATTTGTAGTTTTGAAGGTTTCAGGCCATCCATGAATTTGATGAAAGGTTTTTACAAATGATGGCCGATGGAGAAAACTGTTATATGAATACATACCTGTCAAATGCTAATGTCATGAATGCCTGTCAAATGAAAAATTATTATTATAATTCCATGTTTGTGTTATGCTTCCTTATATATTACGGTACATCATATTAATGAGCTTGAAGGCAGCCTTTTAAAAGCAATACACCCTGACAGTCTTATTTTGCTGCCTATGATAAAAAAAAGAATGTTTAGCAAGTGAATATAGTGCAATTACTACACAATATAATAACTATGAGCTTGTAGCAGGACTGTGCAGTACCTAGATTGGCATCACATATGTTCTGTCTCACTGCCAAAGGACACTGTCTAATACAGAAACACTAAAAGATAACTCACCTTGGGTTAAGTGCCTCATAGTGTAGGCTGCAGGGGGAGGATGCACCATACACGTGTTGCACATTGTCTAGTGCAGCGCTTCTTAACCTTCCTCGTCATTCTCCATCTCGTCATTCCCTGCAAACACAAAGGGTTACTCAGCATCCCTTCCATCAGGTTAGCTATTTGTAGCTTAAAAGATGCAAAACTTAATTTGTAGTTACATTATGTTGCTGTTGTAGGGTGGTCCGTCTCACATCAGGCTACAAAATTACAATGAGAACCCCTACCGAGCACTTACTCTTACTGGAAAACCTTGCGCCACAGTCTTGCCTCAAAGCAAAGACTGTGCATGTAGATTAATCAAACTAAGAAATAATTAATGAAGTATAATACTATAATACCAGACAGTCATGTAAAGAAGGGTTTGCTGTGGCACCATAACCACCAAAGCCTCTACTGACATTACACATTTTGTTGGCTTATTAGACAAAAGTACTCTGCATCGTAGTGGAGATTCCTGTCTCCTTCCCAACCCTGGCAGGCTCTCTCTTCTCTTATACTGATCACACATTCCAATACGTAAGCATTACATTCTTGATGATGGCAAACAAACTTGGAAGTCAAGCTGTGTACAGTGCATATATAAAACCAGGGAACAATGATAATCCCTTAATTCTGAAGAAAAAAAAATCTTGAAAAAAAATGTCAAGCAAGACAGAACTTTATTTAGTCTACTATAAAAGACTAATAACCTTGCATAGCTATACATTATTTTTAGTCATATCTGCAACAATTAGAATGTGGGATATATATTGACAACTGCATATTACAAATTCTATAGGTATAAAATCAAAGCTTTAATTATACATGACACCATTAGTGGCAAAAAATAACTTAATCTGTATAGAACTCTTAGCATTAGTGCCAATTTGCATTCAGTTCATAGACAGTGGTTTTATGTGTGATTTTTTATGTTATACTGGATGTTAGGAGGAGTTACTTTTAGACTATTTATAATGATTGCTACCACTACAGAAATTGTCTAATATTAATATCTGTTCAGACTATTCATCATGAGCAACAGTCGCCTTAGTAAACACTGCCTTAGAATTACTCTCCACCTTGCCTTAAACTGCCTTAGAATAATTACTCTTCCTACACCTTGCCTCAAACTGCCTTAGATTATGACTCCTTCCTTATGACCTTGCCTTAAACTGCCTTAGATTATGACTCCTTCCTACACCTTGCCTTAAACTGCCTTAGATTATGACTCCTTCCTTATGACCTTGCCTTAAACTGCCTTAGATTATGACTCCTTCCTACACCTTCCCTTAAACTGCCTTAGATTATGACTCTTTCCTTATGACCTTGCCTTAAACTGCCTTAGATTATGACTCCTTCCTACACCTTGCCTCAAACTGCCTTAGATTATGACTCCTTCCTTATGACCTTGCCTTAAACTGCCTTAGATTATGACTCCTTCCTACACCTTCCCTTAAACTGCCTTAGATTATGACTCCTTCCTACACCTTGCCTCAAACTGCCTTAGATTATGACTCCTTCCTTATGATCTTGCCTTAAACTGCCTTAGATTATGACTCCTTCCTACACCTTGCCTTAAACTGCCTTAGATTATGACTCCTTCCTTATGACCTTGCCTTAAACTGCCTTAGATTATGACTCCTTCCTACACCTTCCCTTAAACTGCCTTAGATTATGACTCCTTCCTTATGACCTTGCCTTAAACTGCCTTAGATTATGACTCCTTCCTACACCTTGCCTTAAACTGCCTTAGATTATGACTCCTTCCTTATGACCTTGCCTTAAACTGCCTTAGATTATGACTCCTTCCTACACCTTCCCTTAAACTGCCTTAGATTATGACTCCTTCCTTATGACCTTGCCTCAAACTGCCTTAGATTATGACTCCTTCCTTATGACCTTGCCTCAAACTGCCTTAGATTATGACTCCTTCCTTATGACCTTGCCTTAAACTGCCTTAGATTATGACTCCTTCCTACACCTTGCCTCAAACTGCCTTAGATTATGACTCCTTCCTTATGACCTTGCCTTAAACTGCCTTAGATTATGACTCCTTCCTACACCTTCCCTTAAACTGCCTTAGATTATGACTCCTTCCTTATGACCTTGCCTTAAACTGCCTTAGATTATGACTCCTTCCTACACCTTCCCTTAAACTGCCTTAGATTATGACTCTTTCCTTATGACCTTGCCTTAAACTGCCTTAGATTATGACTCCTTCCTACACCTTCCCTTAAACTGCCTTAGATTATGACTCCTTCCTTATGACCTTGCCTTAACTGCCTTAGATTATGACTCCTTCCTACACCTTCCCTTAACTGCCTTAGATTATGACTCCTTCCTACACCTTGCCTCAAACTGCCTTAGATTATGACTCCTTCCTTATGACCTTGCCTTAAACTGCCTTAGATTATGACTCCTTCCTTATGATCTTGCCTTAAACTGCCTTAGATTATGACTCCTTCCTTATGACCTTGCCTTAAACTGCCTTAGATTATGACTCCTTCCTTATGACCTTGCCTTAAACTGCCTTAGATTATGACTCCTTCCTTATGACCTTACCTTAAACTGCCTTAGATTATGACTCCTTCCTTATGACCTTGCCTTAAACTGCCTTAGATTATGACTCCTTCCTACACCTTGCCTTAAACTGCCTTAGATTATGACTCCTTCCTTATGACCTTGCCTTAAACTGCCTTAGATTATGACTCCTTCCTTATGACCTTGCCTTAAACTGCCTTAGATTATGACTCCTTCCTTATGACCTTGCCTTAAACTGCCTTAGATTATGACTCCTTCCTACACCTTGCCTTAAACTGCCTTAGATTATGACTCTTGACCTTGCCTTCACGTGTTGTTATGACCTCGATTTTGACCTACTTAGATGTTGACATTTTATATTTCATGACTTTCAATTTATTTTCAGATTTTTCTAATAGTATTTCTAACCTAACTTTCTTTGTGTGTGTGTGTGTGTGTGTGTGTGTGTGTGTGTGTGTGTGCAATCTACTCAATCTTTCGCTCCAGTCAACTTTCCATAAGGTATATCAATAATAGCATAACTGATCTAAATAAAAAAAAACTGCTTGTAAAAATATTTCATAATAAATATCTTCTAAGAACTGAATTATTATTACCATGTTTGTGAAACCTGGCTGGCAAATGTGGACGATGTGCAAACTAAATTGTGAAGAGACGAGGATGATTAAATGCCACTGATATACGACACTGGCTATAGCTGATGCTGCTGATCTGACATTATGTAAGGTAGACAGATAACGAGGCAACAGTTATTACTTTGCAGGGAGGACTAAACAACCTCAAATCACACGTAAGCCCCCCCTCCCTCCCTCCCTCCCTCTCTCTCCCACTCCCAGTCGCGCCTCCAGGACATGGTGACTGGGGTGGCCAAGGTTAGACACAGATCTAATGTGGGGTGGCCATGACATAGCAATACAAAATATGGTTAAATTTTCATTAGACATTCGACTGGGATCATGGGTGGCCAGTGATACTTCAGGAGCCCCATAGATCCGCCACTGCCCACTCATTCCTCTCACTCTCTCTCCCACTCCCTCCCTTTCTCTCTCTACTACCTTGCATTGCAGAAATATGAAGAAACGCAACAAAATAAAGCGTTGTTTGGCCAAAAATCCTCTGCCTCCTCCCAGCTGCCTGCGCACACACGTCCTGCCTGATCACTGGCGCGCCCTCGACTGTCGCTCGTACTGGATTTCACAAGCAGCTCAACTCTGCTCAACAGTGCTTCGAAACACTAAATCTTTCCCTTATTTCCTTCCCACGCCTTTATATATTGACCTTTGACCAATAATTCTTGACCTGTAACGTTATCTAAGTCTTAAATGTTAGTAAATATCAGTTAGTAATGTGTTGGTATAGTTTTGTAATATTATTTATATTTTATATTGATATTGCTAGGGTTCTTTAGGGCATTAGTGCTTCGAACTCGTTAACAGCGTCGCAGAGGATTGTTGGGTAGGATATCTTTTTTTTTGCTTACGTAGTTTGTGGGTTGTTAAAGGACTGGATTGCTTTGTTAACAGTGGCCTAGCTAGGTATCTATCAATGGGGGGTGGGGCACCTGGGGGGCACTAGGCAGGCGGAGCGCAGGGGCCACTCTGATGCCACTTAAAAGGGTAGCTATAAGAGCATATTCTAAGATCAAATCAGTGATGCGTGCGTAATAGAGCATTATACAGAATACGGCAGCCATGGCCAGTGGGGGGTACCTGGGGGCACAGGATTCTCATGGGGGGGGGGGGGGGGCACAGGATTGCCCCCCGTAGCTATGCCACTGCTTCACACCCAATCTTGTGACATTTGTTGCTGCTATAATGAGAGGCAAATGATTAAATTACTTTGTCATTACTGCCCATCATTACAGCAACAGACTAGACGTGAGCTATAAGACATAAAAGACATAAAACTCAAAAATAAAAACCTCGCTTCACTTGTGTCTTTAATTTTGTGATATTGGATTTTGATATTACATGCTATATATTTCAGTGAATAGTTATAATTACGATCTCCCAGCCTTGCCGTACATAGTTTAATGAATTACGAATAAATGCATGTTCACCAGGTATTTACTAATGTTCTAGGAGTCCATTAATTCCCCAACACGATCCTCGAGTATTCCAAAATTGTGCAAGTATTTTCACACTCGCGCGGGACGGTAGCATCCTCCTCTCATTAAGGTCTCGCGGGGCCAGAAAGTTTGCTAATAAGTCTTCCAGAAATGGGAGTTGCGTTCACCTGTGCGAGGGAGGCAATTAGCTGTTTCTCAAGGGAGGACCTTCAGGTGTGTGTGTGTGTGTGTGTGTGTGTGTGTGCGTATGTGTGCGTATGTGTGCGTATGTGTGCGTATGTGTGCGTGTGTGTGCGAGAGAGAGAGAGAGAGAGAGAGAGAGAGAGAGAGAGAGAGAGAGAGAGAGAGAGAGAGAGAGAGAGAGAGAGAGAGAGAGAGAGAGAGAGAGAAAAAGAAAAATAGGCATTGCACGTCACGGCCAGATGTTATGGTGGTATCAGTGGCCTGGGTAAAAGTATTTCGGACAACTTTTCACAGATAAGTCTATCTTCCTCTTGTGTCCTTTCCCTAATATATATATATATATATATATATATATATATATATATATATATATATATATATATATATATATATATATATATATATATATATATATTAATTATATAATATATATTATATATAATAATATATATATATATTATAGATCATATATTATTATAATATATATTATATTATATGTAAATTGGTACATTCTACATTGGCAGCTACATTGAATACACTGATGTATATTTTAAACATGCCAGGGAAATACATGTGTAAATATAATTGATACCTTTCTTTTATCACGAATCACCCTATTACGATTACTTAACAACCACCACTCATTCCCTATATTGGTGTTATAACTACCGGGCGTCACACTAGTTATATTATTGAATTGATTAATAAATCCATATAAAAAAATAGCTTTTCCTAAATATACCTACCGTAGATAACAGTAAAGTTGCCAGAACAACTTTTTTTCTGTTTACAGACGTGTGGTGGCGTTAATACTTACATTTCTACATCCATGATTTCAGGAAAGTTAGAAGGGGCTATCTGGAGAGTCTGTGTCATTTTGTGTCTTCATCTGTGTCATATTAGGGCTATAAATGAACAAATGACAAAAATATCTACAAAGTGGCTACCAACAGTAGAGTCGCCATCTAGTGTTTATTTACTGTGTGTCCTACCGCTGTCGTCGTCGCCCGAAAAAAAAACGCGTAGTGAAATTTGAAACCGTATATACTTGCAGCTACAAAGCATAAAACAACGCTGAAACAGGGTAGATTATACAGTCATGATATAAACTACTGTGTATCATCTTCAGTGGCACATACAAATCAGTAGTAAAGCTATAATTCGTAATATATGGCGCCTGGCGACATCACTGCAGGTGGCGACTTTACTGTTATCTACGGTACCTAGAGAAAGACAAACAGGGCAACAAGCCATCAGTTTTGTTTTTTGAGCGTGGAAAAGAAAAGAAAATATCGATACTACATTCAGTTGTTGTCTAGGTGGCTCGTTGAAGACATCGCGGAATTTATGACTATAGGATACGAAAAAAGTGACAAGTTGAGAGCTTATATAACTTTCCAGCCACCCACCACGCCCACGCCCGCCCGCCACCCACCACGCCCGCCCGCCAGCCACCCACCACGACCGCCCGCCAGCCACCCACCACGCCCACGCCCGCCTGGCTCAAGGGCGAGTGTGCATCTATAATAATTAAACTTTTTACTTTCTTCCAAGACAAAAGTTTGGGTTGTTGTCTGCCGCGTCGAGAATATTTCCTTTGGCTCCGCGACTCCCGACACACGCTGATTATTGAAAAACTTGTGCGTTCTCAAAGCCATAATGAGCGTCGGGGCAATAAAAGTTATTTAATACTTTACATCCACTGGCAGTTTTTTCTGAAGTCGAAGTTGGTGGTGCGACTTGGCTATATTGTGTCTCCTCAGGCGGGGGGAAGGAGGCGGGGGGGAGGGGAAGGAGGTGGGGGAGGGGGGGAAGGAGGAGGGGAGAGGGGGAAGGAGGGGGAAGAGGGGAAAGGAGGTGGGGAAGAGGGGAAGGAGGAGGGGAAGGAGGAGGGGAAGGAAGGGGTAATGGAAGGGGGGAAGGAAGGGGGAAAAGAGTAGGGGAAGAGGGGGAAGGAGGGAAAGGAAGGGGGGAAGGATGGGAGAAGGAGGGGGGAAAGGAGGTGATGGGGATGACCTAAGTTTGTTTTATTAAGGCGAAACGTGTTTGTTGGTCATGTCACCCGTGTAGAGTCATGTCTTTTATGAGCTGCCGTGTGTTGACCTGACCTCATGTGACATACGCGGAAGTAAATTTGTTTCCAGGATATCACGAAAAGTTGTATATAAGCTTAAGTAACTTTCCACACCACGGTTGGCTCAAGGGTGAGTTGGCCTCCTTAATAATTAAACTTTGTATCGTCTTAACTGCCAAAAGTTCCGCGCAAAATAAACAGATAAATAACAATAATAATAACCGCGGAAAACAAAGAAGACAAATGAAACAACTGTGTCTCATATGATTTTGAGTGAGCGCTGCATTTATTTCCTTGTATAAAAAAAAAAGGCTTACATGCGCTATAGGCTCCAACGTAAAAAAACAACAACAAAAACAACAACAACAACAACAACACCTAATAATAATGTGATTGAGTTGGAATATTTCGTGCGCAGAAGAGTTGTATTACAGTTATCAAAAGTATGTTATCAATATAGCAATACAACCAACAGTGTATAATCATCATTACGTTCTGAAGTTCTGTGATTACTTTTAATTTCCCATGTAACAAGTCAGTCAGTCCCTCAGACCTCCAGAAAAAATAAATTTGTCGCATCAAAATCTGAGATAAGAAAATGACGCTTGAAATCCTATCTTCGTGTTTGTTATCCTAACTTTTGTTCTATTTTTAGCACTTTTTTTTTGAACCCCCTGATGAGACCCAGAACTTAATTTTCATAGTAATTTGGGTACCATTAGACGATTTTAATTAATATAAGCAATGTTTTATAGATATGACCTGTTTAGTACCCTTATCCACTAGGTTATTTGGTATATCAACTTATTTTTCGTAATTTTATGGCTAACAACAGACAATTTTATGTATATCAAAGGAAAGATCTGGGCGTGAAGGGGTTAATGGTTAATTCACAATATGCGATTTTTCCTTCACTCACTTTCCGTTTCTGTTCATCGCTATCCTACTTCAACTGTTTCCGTGATAATGAAATGAAAAAAAATATAATGATTAACCAACCAATCAAATAGGGACAAGCAATACAACAGCATACCTCTCTCTCTCTCTCTCTCTCTCTCTCTCTCTCTCTCTCTCTCTCTCTCTCTCTCTCTCTCTCTCTCTCTCTCTCTCTCTCTCTCTCTCTCTCTCTCTCATAAGAACATAAGAAAGTTACAAGAGGCCTATATTTTTCCAATTATTCTTTTTTACCTAATTTTGGGTTATTTCTTAGGTTCCTAGTCTCTCTCTCTCTCTCTCTCTCTCTCTCTCTCTCTCTCTCTCTCTCTCTCTCTTCTTCTCTCTCTGCTCTTCTCCACGATTCTCTTCTCTCTCTTTTCTTCTCTCTCAGTAACCACGCACGAGTAGTTATACACGGACTTTAATACAGAAACTAAACAACACTTACTTTTTTTGCATTTGTTTTTCAATAATTCCACAACAGCAATATAGAAAATGGTCGGTCATGAGGGAAAAAAATAGGGCAGTGTAAAGATTCTTCTGACAACCCTTGAAAAGAAGTTGGTTTGCCTCGTTTGTCTTTTATTGGTGATGGGAGACTTTAATAACCAGCAGAGATGTCCTGTAAACCATTCTTATCCTTCCTCCCGCGGCCCTAGTGCGGGAGGATTCCAACATTTACTACCGTCAATAACACTATAGTCGCCACTGCACTAATGTCACCAGGCGAATTTTACAGGCGAATATTACGAATTTTAGCATCACTGCAGACTTGAATGTGCCACTGAAGACACGTACATAATATAAACTACTGTGCATGCCTCTTTATTGGCACATACAAATCTGTAGTGATGCTAAACTTCGTAATATATGGCACCTGGCGACATTAGTGCAGTGGCGACTATAGTGTTGTTGACGGTGGGCTACAAACTACCTACTACATAAAGTCATTCCTAGTTTTCCACTACAAATCTAACACACACATTCTCGATCCTTTCTCACGTTCCTTCGCGTTCTCATAAAAGTAATCTTGAATGCGTCCAGAAACCTTAGCAGAAAACATGAGTTGTAGTCCATTTTCCGTCGTAATACCACATTTATTATAATTATTTCCCCCAAAAATAGAGATTCCATGCGTTGTTCCCACGACTCATTATCACTGCGCGGGATTTATGTGATGGAAATTCGGCGCTAAATTCAGGAAAATTTGGTGAGTTATCTGAGCGTAAATTTCGGCTTATTCATCGTGTGTTGTTTCTCACCTTCCTTGGAATATTGTGGACAAGCGTAAATACATCATCCCTTCCCTTGCCTTGCCTTGCCTTGCTCTCCTCTTCCTCTGCCTTCAACTCCATAAACATTCTTTTTACCAGTCTACAGTCTTTTTACCACAGTCTACACTCTACAGTCTTTTTACCACAGTCTACAGTCTTTTTACCTCACTTCTTTTTACCACAGTCTCCTTACAGTCTCTTTTTACCACAGTCTACATCTTTTTACCACAGTCTACAGTCTTTTTACCACAGTCTACACTCTACAGTCTTTTTACCACAGTCTACAGTCTTTTTACCACAGTCTACACTCTACAGTCTTTTTACCACAGTCTACAGTCTTTTTACCAGTCTACAGTCTTTTTACCACAGTCTACAGTCTTTTTACCACAGTCTACAGTCTTTTTACCACAGTCTACAGTCTTTTTACCACAGTCTACAGTCTTTTTACCACAGTCTACAGTCTTTTTACCACAGTCTACATTCTTTTTACCACAGTCTACAGTCTTTTTACCACAGTCTACAGTCTTTTTACCGCAATCTACAGTCTTTTTACCTCACAATCTACAGTATTTTTACCACAGACTACATTCTTTTTACCTCACAGTCTACGTTTTTACCTCAGTCTACGTTTTTACCTCACAGTCTACAGTCTTTTTACCACAGTCTACGTTTTTACCTCACAGTCTACAGTCTTTTTTCCTCACAGTCTACAGTATTTTTACCTCACAGTCTACAGTCTTTTTACCTCGCAGTCTACAGTATTTTGACCTTACTAGACTTACTAGACTTACTAGAGGAAAGGAAAAAATGAAAATAATCACCATCCTATCCATCTATCTCCTCTAATTCTTCTCTTCTTCCCTCTCTTTCCTTTCTCGCTCCTTTTCATCATGTTTCTCCTCTCTCTCTTCCTCTTCTTTCTACTTCTCTATATTTTCCGTCAAACACAGATCTATCGACTTTAATGCTACATTTTAGTGAGATAAACTTCCTTATATCTTCTTTACCTCCTTCATTTCCTCTTCCTGTCCTGTTCTTTTCTCTATCTCTTCATTTTCTCTTCCTCTGGTTTTATTTTATTTTCTCAGACTGCGGCAGAGACTAAATTATTCATGGTTGCAGCTCCGCATCCGATTTAAGTCTTGCTAAATCTTCGTCTCTTGTTGTCATCACATCCTACACATTGTTTACTTGTATGCTTGTGTCTCTGTCTCTCTCTGCCTCCATATGCCTGTATCTGCCTGTTTGTATGTCTCTCCCTGCCTCTGTCTATCTATTTGTCTGTCTGTCTGTCTGCCTACGTCTCTCTCTCTCTCTCTCTCATCTCATCTTCTCTCCTCTCTCTCTCCTTCTCTCTCTCTCTCTCTACTCTCTCTCTCTCTGCCTCCATATGCCTGTATCTGTCTGTTTGTATGTCTCTCCCTGCCTCTGTCTATCTATTTGTCTGTCTGTCTGTCTGCCTAGCGCTCTCTCTCTCTCTCTCTCTCTCTCTCTCCTCTCTCTCCTCTCTCTCTCATTCTCTCTCTCTCTCTCTCTCTCTCTCTCTCTCTCTCTCTCTCTCTCTCTGCCTCCATATGCCTGTATCTGTCTGTTTGTATGTCTCTCCCTGCCTCTGTCTATCTATTTGTCTGTCTGTCTGTCTGCCTAGCGCTCTCTCTCTCTCTCTCTTCTCCTCTCTCTCTCTCTCTCTCTCTCTCTCTCTCTCTCTCTCTACTCTTCTGTCTCTCTTGTATTCCTATGCCTGTATCTGTTCTGTCTTCTGTATGCTTACCTCCTCTCTCTCTCCTCTCTCTCCTCTCCTCTCCTCTCTCTCTCTCTCTCTCTCTCTCTCCTCTCTCTCTCTCTCTCTCTCTCTCTCTGATTCCATATGCCTGTATCTGTCTGTCTCTCTGTATGTTACCTCTCTCTCTTCTCTCTCTCTCTCTCCTCGCTCTCTCTCTCTCTCCTCTCTCTCTCTCTCTCTCTCTCTCTCTCTCTCTCTCTCTCTACTCCATATGCCTGTATCTGTCTGTCTCTCTGTATGTTTACCCTCTCTCTCTCTCTCTCTCTCTCTCTCTCCTCTCTCTCTCTCTCTCTCTCTCTCTCTCCTCTCTCTCTCTCCTCTCTCTCTCTCTCTCTCTCTCTCTCCATCTCTCATTTACGTCGTTACACAAAAAGTAGAGCCACGCATTTCTCTTGCCACCCTTCCTCCCCTCCCCTCACCACCACGCAGCCCAGTTATTACATGCCTTCCGCACTCACACCTGCACCGCCCCCCCTCCCCTGCCCCAATGTATCCCTATCCGACGTAAATTTACTGCACTTGCCACACATTTCTTTTTTAGCCCTCTTTCCCTTTAAGCCTTTCCCATATCTCTCGGTACAAGACTCATTCTGCATCGTACCTTTCAAGAAAATACACACGCACCTATACAAGACAGAAGAAAACACACACGCACCTATATAAGAAAAAAGACAAAAGCAAGTACATACGCACCTATATACAAGAAAGAAGAAAAGAAAACACGCACGCACCTACAAGCAAGAAGAAAATAGAATACTCACGCACCTACAAGAACCACCTACACCGCTTTCTTCCCTATAGACCCTACCAGATCCCTTTCCCTCTTATGAGAACCAACTATAAGAGATTCAATACCATAAAAGATCCTATAAATAGAATCACATGTCTTACAGGAGATGAACATAATCTGACTGAGCTGCCGACAAGTGTCTTCGAATACGGGGTCTGAAGGAAGATGAGAAGAACGAACTACGTATTTACATCAGCTACAGCCAATACATAATAGTAAATGTACCGATTCTTTCTGTGGGAACGAGGGAATAGATGGACGGGACTGTTTCTCATTGTTGTGGGTTTGTCCTCAATGCTCCTACGGACTCCATTCGCCTTGTCTTACCCGGAGGAGGGAAATAAATAAAGCAGGTACCCACAAAGGCAAGATTGTGGACCTTAATGCTTAAAAGTTACCGAGTGTTGTGAACCTGTTGTTATGGAGACTACAAAAGTTACAAAACACAACTTACAACATAATTATGAAATGTTACTGAATATCTGACAAACGAAAATGTTACTAAAAAAAATAAATGTTACTAGAATATCAGACAAACGAAAATGTTACTAAAAAAAATAAATGTTACTAAAGAAACTAAAGAAAGAAATGTTACTACCGTAGATAACAGTTAAGTCGCCAGGACAACTTTTTTTTTCTGTTTACAGAGGTGTGGTGGCGTTAATACTTACATTTCTACATCCATGATTTCAGGAAAGTTAGAAGGGGCTATCTGGAGAGTCTGTGTCATTTTGTGTCTTCATCTGTGTATGGCTATAAATGAACAAATTACAAAAATATCTACAAAGTGGCTACCAACAGTAGGGTCGCCATCTAGTGTTTATTTACTGAGTGTCGTACCGCTGTCGTCGTCGCCCGAAAAAAAAACGCGTAGTGAAATTTGAAACCGTCTATACTTACAGATACAAAGCATAAAACAACGCTGAAACAGGGTAGATTATACAGTCATGATATAAACTACTGTGTATCATCTTCAGTGGCACATAAAAATCAGTAGTAATGCTATAATTCGTAATATATGGCGCCTGGCGACATCACTGCAGGTGGCGACTTTACTGTTATCTACGGTAAAGAAACTAAAGAAAGAAACGTTACTAAAATATCAGACAAAAGAAAATGTTACTAAAAAAAGAAATGTTACTAAAGAAACTAAAGAAAGAAATGTTACTAAAATACCAGACAAACAATAAAGGTGTTAATATACTTGGAATCTACTTTTGAAATAAGATCTTTTTTCTCTCTCTCTTAAAGAACTGGCAAGGGAACGAAAGCCCCTCCTCTACATTCTTACTTCTTACGCATGAGTAACATTTTACCAGTATAAAATTGTATCATTCTCTAAATATTCCTGGCGCCGTGCTTCACCGCTGATAAGGAAAGTTGAAATATATTCTTAAAATGTAGACTTGTAAGGATTCAGAATAGAGAGCGCGTATGTTAGCATGAAGTAAAGATCCCTTGCTGCTGAATTACCCCCTCTTCCCCCTCCCCCTTCTTCCCCCTCCCCCTTCTTTTCCCCTTCGCCCCCCTTTCCTTTCCCCCCTCCTTCTACCTCTCCCTGTCTTCCCCCTTCCCGTCTTCTCCTCCTTCCCCCCTTCCCCCTCCCCCTTCCCCCTTCCCGTCTCCTCCTCCCTCCCCCCTTTCCCCCCCTTCCCCCCCCCCCTCCTCGACCACAATTCTCCTCAGCCTCCATTAAAAATAAACCTTCTTTCGCCAGTTTCTCCATTCGCTTCACCCAACAATATGAAGACATTATACTCTGAACATCCAGAAATTGTACCAGTATAAAGAGTCCATGTTAAACCTAAAATTAGTTCAAGTACCTATGAAGAAAATTAAATATACGGTCGGTAACTGAAGCCAAGTGAAAATGCTAACAGGGCACCATAATGTATACAGCGACAACGCCTTTAAACAGAAATAACAGTGTAATATAAGTACGATAATGTAGCTACATGGGCCATAAGTATTCTAAATGGACTCTAGTATGTGTCCTTAGCCTCAGATAACATAACATAAGATATCTGTCTCGGTGTAACTAAAAATGATTGATAATAAGGTAACCCATCCGAGAAAAAGTTAATCATTTGTCGAGAATTTTGAGAAGGAAGGAAAGTCCCCCACCACAAAAAAACCTCCACAAACAGTAATCCCGCGAATCACCTTCTTAAGTTCAATTACCCTTTTTTCTCTTCGTCCAATGGGTCTCACTCTCTCTCTCTCTCTCTCTCTCTCCCTCTCTCTCTCTCTCTCTCCTCTCTCCTCTCTCTCTCTCTCTCTCTCTCTCTCTCTCTCTCACTTATCCCTCATGACGTCTACAAGTCTATGCGATGAGATTCTACACCAAATTTTGTGGGCACGAAAAGCTTGAGGCATTTAGCGGAACGTGTTATGGGCCGAGGTACGTGAGGGAGGAAGGAAAGGGAGAGTGCGGTAAGAAGGGAGAAAGGAAGGAAGTCAAGGGGGAGGGGAGAGAGAGGAAGATATATTATGTCGGAGCTAAATGGCTTGGGAGGACGAGAAAAGGGGTAAAGAAGGAGTGAGGGAGGGGAGAGAGGGAAGGAGGGAAGAGGGAAGGGAGAGGGTAAAGAGAGAGAGGGGAGAGGGTACAGAGAGAGGGAGAGAGTGAGGGAGGGAGGGGAGAGGAAGAGAGGGAAGGAGTGAGGGAGGGAAGAGAGGGAAGGAGGGTGAGTGGGAGAGGAGGGTGAGAGAGGAAAGGAGGGAAAGAGGGAGTGAGGGAGTGAGTGGAGAGGTTTAAAGAAGGAGAGAGGGAGGAACAGAGGGAGGAAAGAGGGAGGGAGGGAAGAGGGAGGGAGGGGAGAGGGGAAAGAGAGAGAGAGAGGGTGGGAGGGGAGAGGGTGGGTAGTGTAAGGCGGGCTGATGGGAGTGAGAAAAAGCCAACCAAGAAAAGTTGGAGCGATTCAAGGAGGAGAGAGAAGGGTTAAATGGAGAGGACGTAATGAATTGGGACTAAGAAATACTGGTTGGAAAATTGATGAACACGTATATAGTCCCCCCACCCCACGCCTACACCCACACACACACCCACACCCACACCCACACAGACACACATAACCCCCTCCCCCCCCACACAAAATAAAATCCTTAGAGAGCAGGAAGTATAATAACAGTAATGAAAGGAAACATCCTGGTCTTGGAAATTTATCTTAATTGTCAAGGTCTTTTATAGTTCGTAACAAAAACACTTCTAAGTTTCTTCAATTACTAAGAATAATAACACAGACCAACTGGCAGATGAACGCAGCGAGATACATAAATAAAGAAGAGGAAAGTTTTGTACACGTGGGAATAAGAGGAGAGAATCATATATCCCGGGGTCGAGAGAGAGAGAGAGAGAGAGAGAGAGAGAGAGAGAGAGAGAGAGAGAGGAGAGAGAGAGGAGAGGAGAGAGGGGAGAGAAGAGAGAGAGAGAGAGAGAGAGAGAGAGAGAGAGAGAGAGAGAGAGAGAGAGAGGAGAGAGAGCGAGAGAGCGAGAGAGAGAGAGAGCAGAGAGAGAGAGAGAGGAGCGAGAGCGGAGAGGAGAGCGAGAGAGAGGAGAGGAGAGAGAGAGAGAGAGAGAGAGAGAGAGAGAGAGAGAGAGAGAGAGAGAGAGAGAGAGAGAGAGAGATAATAAAAAATCCAGGAGTAGGGGAAGCGGCTGGGACTAGAGGGAGGAAGATGAGATACATTGTTTTTTTTCTTCGCTGACTGACACACTGGCGACGCTGCGATCATAACAACAGTGTAATATAAGTACGATAATGTAGCGGAAAGTACGAGTGAAATTAGATATTGGTAAAGTAAATACAAGCTGAAGTATACCCTTATAGGGAGTCAATGGGGAGCTTTAAAAGGAGGCTGGATGGGGATGAAAGGTGGATGTAGGTCTCTTGTAGCTTCCTTATTTTCTTATGTTCTTATGTTCTTATTATGCAAGTGATATAGGATTCATGTGATTGTTTAGGTTAAAAACACGACTATTCTTAAAGATTCGATGTGGTTAAGGTTTGTGAGTGTAGGAGCGCTGTGGCTGAGGTGATGGCAGTCAAGTTTACAAGTTTACAAGTTTACAAGTTTACAGGTTTACAAGTTTATTAAAGAAAAGGGGGGGGGGAGATTGCGTAGAAGTTGGGGGGGGGGTGTATAAGAATAGAAAGAACACAGAAACACAGAAATACAGAATAAGGTACATTAACCGCCACTAAGACACAACCTTTCGACAGAGCTCGCCGTAACACTATACCGTCGCCGTCACATTATACCGTCGCCGTTACACCACCGTCGCCGTAACACTATACCGTCGCCGTCAAACTACCGTCGCCGTTACACCACCGTCGCCGTAACACTATACCGTCGCTGTCACATTATACCATCGCCGTTACACCATCGTCACCGTAACACTACCGTCGCCGTAATACCACCGTCACACTACCGTCGCCGTAACACTACCGTCGCCGTTATACCACCGTCACCGTAACAGTATACCGTCGCCGTAATACCACCCGTCACACTACCGTCGCCGTAACACTACCGTCGCCGTTATACCACCGTCACCGTAACAGTATACCGTCGCCGTAACACCACCGTCACACTACCGTCGCCGTAACACTCCCACAAACCTCGCCATTTTCACCAACATCCTCATCACCACCACCATCACAGCCTTATCTCCAATGGCCTTCCTCCTCTCTCCTTGCCTCCCCGCTGCGATCCTGGCTCCAGTTTATGAATGTTCAGACGACGAGACGGGTCCGTTCAGCTGGAAATGAGGTGGGTTACGCACTTTAAACTTCTTCCAGAGAGAGAGAGAGAGGAGACGAGAAGAGAGGAGAGAGAGAGAGAGCATTAGAGAGAGAGAGAGAGAGAGAGAGAGAGAGGAGAGAGAGAGAGAGCAGAGAGAGAGAGAGAAAAGAGAGAGAGATGAGAGAGAGAGAGGAGAGAGGATGAGAGAGAGCAGAGAGAGAGAGAGAGAGAGAGAGAGAGAAAGTTGGTTATTATTAGTTGGTGGAACACGCTGATATCACAAAGAGAATTTAACGGAGTGTCCAGGAATTCAAAGTGATGAACAACTGGTTGCTGGCCAGGGCTGAGTGATAGTGATAAAGTGACTATTATAAGGACCAGAGTAAGACTTAAAGATAGGGAGCATGAAGAATGTAACCTTTAGTCTGTATGTTACTAGGCTATAATGTATGTTTTAATGTAACTTCTCTGTAAACTGTTAATTTAGAGAGAAGAGAGAGAGAGAGAAAAGAGAGGAAGAGAGAGAGAGAGAGAGAGCAGGAGAGAGAGGAGAGAGAGAGAGAGAGAGAGAGCGAGAGAGAGAGAGGCAGAGAGAGAGAGAGAGAGAGCGAGAGCGAGAGCGAGAGAGAGAGAGAGTATATCGGGCGAGTGCACGTAGTATGTAGTCTTCTCACAGCACTTCCAAAATAATTTACCTCTGCATTTTTT
The DNA here is from genome assembly GCA_016584305.1 of Chionoecetes opilio. Classification (NCBI taxonomy): domain Eukaryota; kingdom Metazoa; phylum Arthropoda; class Malacostraca; order Decapoda; family Majidae; genus Chionoecetes; species Chionoecetes opilio. The sequence continues at coordinate 101,825 of JACEEZ010007455.1, forward strand.
TCGTTCATTCTCCAAGCTGGCGACAAAATAAACAGAGATAAACGACAAAATTAACAGAAGCAAATAAAACTACAACTGTCCACTGATGGGAAACTGACAATGACAAGTTTACATCAATATGCTTTTCAATTGCGTGTGATAAAGAAGAACAGAAAATAAACAAATGATAATTACTCTGTTAATGTTATCGTGCTGCTTTGTTACTGATGTTACTATAGTATTATTCTTGTTGCTTCGTTGTTGGTGGTAAGGAATTTTTTGTCGGTATATATATATTACACACGAACAATCTGATGTCCGTCCAATTACGGGGCGGCTCGTTCCTTGGGCTGTGAAGGGACGCCCACGCCCATTAGGTGTAGAGAGGGTATCAGATTTCGTTACCAAGAAAACACTACGTCGCAACAACTCCATACAGTTACAGTATACCTTTACCAGCAGAACAAACTTTCCATGGCTTCACGGGGAAAACCAAAAGAATTATCCCTATCTGGAAAGCCGCTGATGCTGATAAATTAACATTCCTTTGACATATTCGTGTTGTGGCAAGGAGGATGCTAGATCAATAGACTTTTTATAGTATAGTCTATCCGCTGTTGAAAGGCGGAAGAAGCCCCGCCTTCCCTCCTCCCCCTAAACACCTGAGATTGGCTGGTAGGATGGTGGGCGGTGTGGTATGCTTTTTAGAGATAAATAAGGAGGGGGTGGGAGAGGAGACTGCTACTATTTTTTTTTTTTTTCTCTCTCTCTCTCTCTCTCTCTCTCTCTCTCTCTCTCTCTCTCTCTCTCTCTCTCTCTCTCTCTCTCTCTCTCTCCACCTCCATGTCCCCCCACCCCAACCCTCGCCACCACCAACATGACCTCCGGCTAAACACCTGTACACGTGACCCCGTTATACCCATTCATTGTCCTTCCTTCCCCCTCCCTCCTCTCATCTTATATCAGTCACCAGCACCCATTTCCCAGCATTCATTTTATCTTATTTTTTAAGTATGACCGATATAGAGAATATAATTATTATGTACGTATAATGTGTGTGTATGTGTGTGTGTGGGTGTGTGCAGTCTCCACGTATACCTCAGTGACCTGACCTCGCTTGACAGGACAGGGCCGTGGCAACAATGGTGCCACTTGCCCACCCACGACCTGTTTTCTAACCTCAAAGTTATCATTACTATTTGTCTGTTCTGATAATATGGCTTCTTTCATCTTCACAACTTTTTCTTTATCTTTGTGCACCTGTGGCACCGACGCTGTTACGTACTGGCATAAACACACACACACACACACACACACACCCATGCACACGTGCACACACACACACATATATATATTCAGGAGAGGGAAGAAGAGAAGGAGGAGGAGGAAGGGTGGAATGTTATTATAGGTCAGGTCACTAATTTGGCGCGCTCAACTGCGTTCGACTATTGAGATTGACATGGACTTTGGACCGAAATTAGGAATCTTGAGTTAATCATACATCATGCAAGTGTTCATATTTTCATGTTTGATAATAATCATGTGACCGCGTTTTCCTCGCTGCAATATTATGATATTAAATTGTATAAAATATTGCAATATAAACTAAGTCACTGAAAAACGTATCGAATGATTTTCGTCCCATGGGAGCCCCAAAGCTGCCTTGGCCAGCACTGTCACGGCAAGACAGCAAACTCATGGATACTATCAGCCAATCAGCATCGACGGAGTCAAGATGCCCAAACTCCATCTCCTGAAGGGAGGAGCTCTTCCGCCTTCTAAGATTGAATAGACTATAGTTAATAATAGTAGTAAATAGTTAGTCAGTTAATCTTGGGAGGATGTTTGGTAAGTGGCGATGTTAATGAAAACAAGATGAGTCCCAGAATGTTTGTTATCCAGAATACACAGCGTAATATTTGGAAAACCTTACTGACCACCTTTGAGAACACACCAGCCATTGTAGCGACTCTCTCTCTCTCTTCAACACCCTCATCGTCACGGACTCCATGACTGCCATAGTTTCCATCAACAAGCAGGACACTGAGAATATCCACTTGACACGCGCCATTCGTGCGGCAGTCGCCATCCACAACATGGGCAGGAGCGTAACCGTCACCTGGGTCGCCTCCCATGTTGGCATATCAGGCAATGAGGAAGCGGATGCCTTGGCCAAGCAGGCGACCATGGATGAAGCAGTGACTGCCGTTATTCCCAGGACCCTCCAACAGCTGCGGGGCACAGTGAGGCGCCAGGCAGAGGGACAGAGACGGAGGGTGCAAGACCAGGAAGCATGCCGCGGCAGCGCGAGTGCCCGATGGTACACCGATGTGGCCGCTGGGTGCCCGCCCCCACCACCACGCCCCCTAAGCCGGCTGTGCGAGGTAGTGAGATCCAGGATCAAACTTGGGTACCCTTATGGATGGGAAATCGGCATCAACACGCCGGAGGAAGGGCGACGCTGCAGACTGTGTGCAATTGAGGATGGGCACACCCTTGCTCACTACCTTCGTGACTGTGGCCACGTCACCCGCCAAAGACAACAGTGTTCTGTGCCCACACCCACCCTTGCTGAACTTGCGCTTCACTTCATTAATCTCCTCCCACAAACACTAACTGTACATCCAGAATTCTGTGCCATTAGGGGATTAATCTAAGGTAAACAAAAACTATACTGATCTTCGTCTGTGCCTCCTCTTATCGGTGTAGCTTACTAAAACTCAACACCATTGTCACTCATATCGATGTACTTGTTTCATCATCAGCCAATACTATGTATACCGAGATAAGACTCTTCTCCTGAAACAGTCTTTTTTACAAATGTTAATTCAATTGTGAATAAAAGTATTGAATCTGAATCTGATCTGAATATCTCTCTCTCTTCTCTCTCTCTCTCTCTCTCTCTCTCTCTCTCTCTCTCTCTCTCTCTCTCTCTCTCTCTCTCTCTCTCTCTCTCTCTCTCGACACACTCAGTCCAACGCCTCGCATTCAACACACGAACTCGGAGTAAAAGAAAATAAACGCAGGCGTAAGGGACACTCGAGGCCCAATGTGGTACGTGTCTCAGGTGAATGCAGCTGCAGAGGCGATCGGGGTGCAGCTGGAGGACATGGCACCGCTGCTACCACTACACCGCTGCTATATAACTCTGTACCGCTGCTATATACCTCTGTACCGCTGCTATATACCTCTGCACCGCTGCTACTTATGCACAACTGTTACCTATGCACCGCTACCTATCTCTACCTCTGTACCGCTGCTATTTCTACCTCTGCACCCCTGTCACCTCTGCACCGTTGTTTCCTCTGCACCGCTGCCAACACTATATTACAATTATGTAAGTGTTTCACGTGCAATAAAATACCATTAGTTTTTTTTATTTGGCAATATTGTAGTTTGTAATGGTGATGGAATGCAAGCACGCACGCATTCAAGCACGCACACACACTCACGCGCGCACACACACACACGCGCGCGCACACACACACGCGCACACACACACACACGCACACACACACACACACACCGCACACACACACACACACAAAACACGCACACAGTTGTGTTTTTTTAAGTGCTCTCTCCAATTTTATTTCGCAGTTTCATTTTTTTCCTTTTCCATTCTGCCATTGACATAACTAACCCGCGCACTATGTAGGTACTGTACTATGCTTGAAAAGAGATTGCAGACCACCAATTAATGAACCAATACTAATTTTTATATCACTTTTTATATCACTAGGCGTAAAAAAAAAAAAAAAAAAAAAAAAAAAAAAAAGCTAAGAAAACCCCTTATCATTGCTACTATTATTACTATTATTATCATCATTACTAGCAGAAGTTACCCGTAATAAGTATGATGCTTAGAAAGAACCAGTGCCTATTATATATATCACACACTTTTAATTAGTTCTTCATGCTCGACGCTACTCTTAAATACCTCATCAAAATATCAAAAACCTTTCACACTATTTCCATATTATTCATGAAGTGTCTCAAAATCAAAGGTTTCAATGTGTCAATCTGTCTATAGTCTATTTTTTTGAACGAGGCAAAAAATCCATTCTATCTTGTCTCATGCTTAAAATGATGCATATGTTTGCCTGATAATATGGTTAACTATGATCAAATACAACTGCAATTAAGAAGAAGCGTAGTATTTCCTTCTCCTGGCATCAAATATCAGTCAGTAAGCAGCAAGGGGGCAGGATTTCTCCCCTCGTTAACCCCTTCACGCCCAGATCTTTCCTTTACTATATAAAAAAAAAGTCTGTTGTTAGCCATAAAATTACGAAAACTAACTTAAAATACCAAATTAGTTAGTCAACAAGGATACTAAACAGTTCATATCTATAAAACATTGCTTATATTCACTAAAAATCGTCTTATGGTACCCAAATTACAATGGAAATTACGTTCTGGGACTCAAGGGGTTAAAATTATGCCTATGTTTACCTGATAATATGGTTAACTATGATAAAATAAAACTGAAATGTAGAAGAAGCGTAGTATTCCCTTCTCCTGACATCAAATATCAGTCAGTAAGCAGCAAGGGGTCAGGATTCTTCCCCTCGTTAAAAATAACAGAGTACAGGCTTATATTTACATGTTGTGTCTCTGCTCCTCGTGTTTGTGGACGTGATTAAAGACCCTCTGTACGCCCGTGTGTTCGTGTGTCTCCTTTACGCAGCGGATGTCAAACACAAAATTAAAAAAATGAGTTAATTACAGTGAACTCGTCATTCTGTCGTTGAGTTTAGAGAAGTTAAGTCTAAAGGACGTCACCTTTCTTGTCGACAGAGGCCCTTTGATGTGCTGCCCCCTTGGCTCCTTTTCTACCTCTCCTTCTCCATTAGCGTCTCAACCTCCTGCCCTCCCCCCTCTACTGCCCTCTGCCCCCCTCCCCCCTCTCCTGGTCCCCCTCCCTCTCCTGACCCCCCTGTCCCCCCCTTAGTCTCTCTGTACTCGCTCGTGCCTCGGGATATCTTCTCTCTCTCTCTCTCTCCTCTCTCTCTCTCCCTCCCTATCCTCTCTCTTCTCTCCTTCTCCTCTCTCTCTCTCTCTCTCTCTCTCTCTCCTCTCTCTCTCTCTCTCTCCATTAATACTCTTTCTCTCTCTCCATTAACCCCTTCACGCCCAGTTCTTTCCTTTGCTATATAAAATCGTCTGTTGCTAGCTATACATTTAAGAAAAAGTAACTTAATATATCAAATTAGCTAGTGGACAAGGATAATAAACAGGTCATTATCTATAAAATATTGCTTATGTTCATGAAAATCGTCTAATGGTGATTATATTACAATGAAAATTACGTTCTGGGCGTAAAGGGGTTAATACTATTTTTTTCTCTCTCTATTAATACACATACTCTCTCTCTCTCTCTCTCTCTCTCTCTCTCTCTCTCTCTCTCTCTCTCTCTCTCTCTCTCTCTCTCTCTCTCTCTCTCTCTCTCTTGTCTCTGTCGTCTGTCTGTCTGTCTGTCTCTCTATTAATACTTTATCTCTCTCTCCATTAATACTATTTTTCTCTCCTTTAATACTCTCTCTCTCTCTCTCTCTCTCTCTCTGCTCTCCTCTCCTCTCTCTCTCTCTCTCTCTTCTCTCTCCTCTCTCTTCTCTTCTCTCTCTCTCTCTCTCTCTCTCTTCTCTCTCTCTCTCTCTCTCTCTCTCTCGTTATCCTTTATCCATTTAAAAATTAATTCTTTCGGATGCTTGCGCTACAGCCTCGTATTTTCTTTTCGTGTCTTTTCATTTCAAACTTTTATTGAGTCTCTAGTTTCCTTCCCTTATTTGAACTTTATTGCCTTACTATCTATATTCTTATTACTATCTTATTCTACTATATTATCTATTCTTATTTGCTGTCTTATTCACTTTATGTCCTTCACTATGTCATGTTTCTCACTCGTATTCTCACTGCATCCTTCTTGCTTCAGTTACTTACCGGGTTAACTCTCTCATTCTTGCTTCAGTTACTCTCCCAGTTACCTCTCTCTCTCTCCTCTCTTTTCTCTCTCTCTCTCTCTCTCTCTCTCTCTCTCTCTCTCTCTCTCTCTCTCTCTCTCTCGCCTCCCTTACTTTGCTTTCAGTTACTTACCGGGTTACCCTCTCATTCTTGCTTCAGTTACTCTCCCAGTTACCTCTCTCTCTCTCTCTCTCTCTCTCTCTCTCTCTCTCTCTCTCTCTCTCTCTCTCTCTCTCTCTCTCTCTCTCTCTCTCTCTCTCTCTCTCTCTCGATGCCCTTACTCTCCAGGTTACCTCTCTCCTTCATGGCGATTCATTTCCCATACTGTCATTGACATAACTAACACGCACACTATGTAGGTACTGTACCGTAGATAACACTATAGTCGCCACCATAACCCTACTAACCATAGCCATAATAGGACACAGATGAACACACAAAATGACACAGACCCTCCAGATAGCCCCTTTTAACTTTCCTGAAATCATGGATGTAGAAATGTTATAGGTATGAACGCCACTAAACGTCTGTAAATCGAAAAGAAACATTTCCCTGGCGACTTTAGTGTTATCTACGGTACTATGCTTAAAAGAGATTGCTGGTCACCAATTAATGAACTAATACTCATTTATATATCACTTATCTTTGTTACTATTATTACTATTATTATTGCTATTACTATTATCATTACTAGCAGAAGGTACCCGTAAGAAGTCCCCCTGTTATCTTTACCGTGTTAGTTAATGTTAACGAAGCCAATACTCATTTATATATCACTTATTGTTACTATTATTACTATTATTATTGCTATTACTATTATCTTTCCTAGCAGAAGGTACCCGTAAAAAGTCCTGTTATTTTTACAGCGGCAAGGCAAGAAGAGCCATCAAAGTGAACTCCCTCCCTCACGAACCATTACTCATTTATATATCACTTATCATTGCTACTACTATTGTTACTACTATCATTATTGCTATTACTATTATCTTTCCTAGCAGGAGTTACCCGTAAGAGTCCTGTTATTTTTACCACGGCAAGGCAAGAAGAGCCATCAAAGTGAACTGCCTCCCTCACCCACCTTCCACCAGGCATAATTCAATAGTCGGCAGAAAGTTGCTTAGGTTTTAATACTTTAAGCCTTCAACTTCCTCAACTTTCCCTGCTTTGAGGCAACTTGAAAAACTATTTCAGCCTTACATGAGGTGGAGGTTGAAATGATGGTGAACTTTTAGCACTCGCCCGATGGAATTTCATATTAATGCATAAAAAGAATGATATCGTCTTTCTAACTCACCGCGTCAAAGTTTTAAATGATGTGAGGATTTTTTAATGATATCGCGCAAGTAGCGAGAGAGGTGGTTACTCTGAACTGTGTGGATTTTTGATGATGTCGTGAGTGTGTGGAATAGTGTGTGGTGGTGATGGTGGTGGTGGTGATGGTGATGGTGGTGGTAGTAATGGTGGTGGTAGTAATGGTGGTGGTGGTGGTGGTAGTAATGGTGGTGGTGGTGGTGGTGGTGGTAGTAATGGTGGTGGTGGTGATGGTGGTGGTGGTGGTGGTGATGGTGATGGTAGTAATGGTGGTGGTAGTAATGGTGGTGGTGGTGGTAGTAATGGTGGTGGTGGTGGTGGTAATGGTGGTGGTGGTAGTAATGGTGGTGATGGTGGTGGCAATGGTGGCAATGGTGGCAATGGTGGTGATGGTGGTGGTGGTAGTAATGGTGGTGGCAATGGTGGCAATGGTGGCAATGGTGGTGATGGTGGTGGTGGTGGTAGTAATGGTTTGACAGAGTTTCAAGTTTCAGTAAGACTCTTCCTTCACTATCGATCCCAATAAAATAAAAGAATACACCATTACCGTCAACAACAGTATAGTCGCCACTGCACTAATGTCGCCAGGCGCCATATATTACGTATTTTAGCATCACTACAGACTTGCATGTGCCACTGAAGACACGAACATAATATAAAATACTGTTCTAAACTTCTGTAAAGTCAGTAGTGATGCTAAAATTCGTAACATATGGCGCCTGGCGACATTAGTGCAGTTGCGACTAGAGTGTTATTAACGGTAGACACTTGGCAAATCCTTCACTATCGATCCCATTAACCCCTTGAGGCCCAGAACGTAATTTTAATTGTAATTTGACCAACACTAGATGATTTTTAATGAATATAAGCAATGTTTTTATAAATATGACCTGTTTAGTATCCTTGTCGACTAACTAATTTGGTATTTTCAGTTTCTTTTCGTAATTTTATGGCTAACAACACACGATTTTATATATTAATGAAAAAATCTGGGCATGAAGGGGTTAAATCAAAGAAAACTCCACGAAACACTTGGCAATTCCTTTACAACTACATAACATAGCTCGTTAAAAATGAACGCTACATCTATTTCCTGTAGCAAAGTCATTAACGATACTCCCCTTAATGACACAGAGCCAGGACTCACTCCATTAAATTTTCAGTGGAACCATTAATATGCTAATGTAACCAGCAATACTGTGTAGTAACGTGGCATCACATTTAATTCCCGGTGGCGACATAAATAACCCACCGTGACCAAACCATTGCGTTCTGTCAGCACGTCGTCGTTATTATGCTTTACCGAGGCAATAACATCCCTCCTGTGCCTTGTGTCAAAACTATTACGAACACTCATAACAATAGAGTGAAAAAAACGATGATATACTCAGGAACATCATATTTTACATTAACCCCTTGAGACCCAGAACGTAATTTCCATTGTAATTTGGGTACCATTAGACGATGTTAAGTGAATATAAGCAATATTTTATAGATATGACCTGCTTAGTATCCTTGTCTACTAGTTAATTTGCAGTGGTGGGCGCCGTTAATCAAAAAGTTAACTTCGTTAACCGTTAATCCGTTATCCAAAAAATTTACTTCGATAACCGTTAATCAGTTAATTCTTTAAAAATGTAACGGAAGTTATCGATAAACCGTTAACGTTAATATTTATTCTAGAAAAAAAAAAAAAATTGTTTTTGCTCTAAAACCACCTAAAAACACCTTTGAAAAGTGCCAAAACTATAAAATCAGCCTTTATGGGTTTTTTTTAAGGGCTTTAGAACCCCAAAACTATATTTTTTTTTTGCTTTAGAGTTAAAAAAAGGGCAGATTTTATAGTTTTAACTTTAAAAAAAACCTAAAAAAGGCAGATTTCATAGTTTTGGCCCTGTTTTAGGTTTTTAAAGGCTTCTAGAGCCAGAAAAGGGTGAAAAAAAACAGAGTGAAGTGAGTCCTCTTTCTACTGGCACTTCCTTTATATATAGCGCTGCGTTGCGTGCTATGGTGCAATATCTTATTTGTTTATTAAAGAAACTTTACATGATCTACGTATTAATAGAAAATAATTGCTTAAATATCGAATACATAAAATATAATTTTGAGCTCACAATTCGAAGTTTAATTGGAAAGGTATTTATAATAATAAGTGGCGTTATATCGGGGTTGAAAGAATGACGCGTACAATATTAAATATGCTAAGACTCTACATCTGTATTGAAAATCTGAAAATAATAGAAACTTTTAAACGTTTACCGGTTTTTATGAATTTTTGGGCTAGCGGACTTGAGTTAACGGAAGTTAAATGTAACGGAAGTTAATTAGTCCGATAATGATTTCCATAGTTAACTTAAAAGTTAAATCGTTAACGAAAATGTTAACTTCGTTAATTAACGATTAACGGATTAACGGTTTGGTGCCCACCTTTGTTAATTTGGTATACTCAGTCACTTTTTGTAATGTTATGGCTATCAACAGACGATTTTATATAGCAAAGTAAAGATCTGGGCGTGAAGGGGTTAAGTTTGAATAGAAACTAATCTGAAACCAATGTTAATGGCGAAAAAAATAACATCCCTCCTGTGCCTTGTGTCAAAACTATTACGTCCACTCACAACAATATAGCGAACAAACGATGATTCACGTAGCAATATTATATTTTACAATAAATCTGAATAGAAACAAATCTGAAACCAATGTTAATAGCGAAGAAAACATGGCTACCTTTACTGCTATTATATATTTTCTTGTCCTATATCCTTTTCTATATCCTTTCCTTGTCCTTTTATTTCCTATATGAGAAGCTAGTCATGTTAAATAGCTAGAAAATAATATGTACTAAGAAATAAATGCATATAAACAGCTCAAAAAACATCTAAAATCATACCTTGTGAATAAAGCACATATATAGTTTGTCTTTGGAGGGAATAAACACACATTTCCTAGTTACTATCAGATGCTCCTATGTTAAAAATAGCTTGAAAATAATATATAGTAAGAATTAAATGCATATAAACAGCCCAACAAACATCAAATCATACCTTGTGAATAAAAAGGACACACACACACACACACACGAGAGAGAGAGAGAGAGAGAGAGAGAGAGAGAGAAGAGAGAGAGAGAGAGAGAGAGAGAGAGAGAGGAGAGAGAGGAGAGAGAGAGAGAGAGAGAGAGAGAGAGAGAGAGAGAGAGAGAGAGAGAGAGAGAGAGAGAGAGAGAGAGAGAGAGAGAGAGAGAGAGAGAGAGAGAGAAGAGAGAGAGAGAGAGAGAGAGAGAGAGAGAGAGAGAGAGAGAGAGAGGAGGGGAGAGAGAGAGAGAGAGAGAGAGAGAGAGGAGAGAGGAGAGAGAGAGAGAGAGAGAAAAACCAAAGAAACAAAGACAATAATGAAATAAAAGAAAATCGGGAAGACGAAAAAAT
>JACEEZ010007455.1:115000-120000 GCA_016584305.1 Chionoecetes opilio
GTGTGTGGTTGGGGGTATGTAGTTTTGTGGGGGGTCTGTGTGTGTGTGGTTGGGGGGGTATGTATGTGTGTGGGGTTCTGTGTGTGTGTGTGGGGGGTATGCATGTGTATGGGGGGTCTGTGTGGTGTGTGTGTGTGTGTGTGTGTGTGTGTGTGTGTGGGGGTTTGTGTGGGGGGGGTATGTATGGTTTGGGGGTATGTGTGTGTGTTGTGTGTGTTGTGTGTGTGGGGGGGGGGGGGGGAGGGGGTCTATGTGTGTGGGGGTATGTATGTGTGTGGGGGGTCTGTGTGTGGGGGGGTCTGTGTGTGTGTGTGTGTGTGTTTGTGTTGGGGGGTATGTATGTGTGTGGGGGTTCTGTGTGTGTGTGGGGGGGGTATGTGTGTGTGTGACTGTGTGTTGTGTGTGTTGTGTGTGTGTGTGTGTGTATTTCATTTTTTGTCTTTATAGGGACGTAGATCAAGCTGGCTGCTTGTTGAATTTTATGTGTTTAGTAGTTATCGTAGTAGTAGTAGTTTTAGTAATTATTTTTGTTGGACTACAGTTTGTTACTCAAAATTTGTGGGAATGTTCATTTTTGGACATTAAGTGTTTTGTCTATTCATTAATGATATTATGTGTAATTTATGTATAAAGCTGTGGTCAATAAATATCTATCTATCTATCTATCTATCTATCTGTGTGTGTGTGTGTGTGTGTGTGTGTGGGGAGGGGGTCTATGTGTGTGGGGGGAATCTGTGTGTGTATGTGTGTGTGTGGGGGGGGGGGTCTGTGTGTGTTCAAGTTCAAGTTCAAGTTCAAATATTTTATTGCCATAAGAATACACACAAATATTAAATCCATCATTAACCTTTCGTGGAAAAGTCTGCTGAGAAAACTCGTTAGCAGACCCAGTTATTAAGCAAGGTAATATGTGCACATTCCAGAGCGAAGACTATTATATCATCTCTATGTAGTATTCATACAAAACATCTGTAAATATCCTTACTCATACTAACGTATACTATCTATATAAACACACACACGTACTCATACAAACATATTATTATATAACATATATACATACCATACATATGCAAAAACATATAAGATCATACAGTAAATATATTCATACACATAAAATAGATGAAACCACACACACACACACACACACACACACACACACACACACACACACACACACACACACACACACACACACACTCATCCACACACAATGTACACATACACAACATAATCATTGAAATTTACTTGAATTATCTAAATATTAACAAAGTATACAAGTGACCCTTACAATATGATATCATATATGTGTTGTGTGTGTGTGTGTGTGTGTGTGTGTGTGGTCTGTGTGTGTGTGTGGTTGTGTGTGTGTGTGTGGGGGGTGTGTGTGTGTGTGTGTGTGTGTGTGTGTGTGTGGGGTGTGTGTGTGTGTGTGTGTCATGACCATTACCAGGAAGATACACAGGAAATTACTGCAGTGGACACGACGTTATGTATATCAAGAAAACATATAGTAGAATACCAGACTCACTATTTATTTGTGAGGAGGAGCATGACGAACAGAATACAGTCCCAGAATACATCGCTTTCTCTCTCTCTCTCTCTATCTCTCTCTCTTTCTCTCTCTCTCTCTCTCTCTCTCTCTACACGAAAGGTCGCTCAGAATCCAGTGTTTTTCCTTTATATATACTGCGAACATGCTATTCCATTTAAAACATTCACTGTCTATACATGCGTCTAAATAATTAAGCGGATACACAAGTTACAAATATAATGTAAGGTTAACTGCATGACAAGGAAATTTCATGCTATGGTTCTTGTAAAATGACATATTTACAGGGAGAAAAAAATTACGTCTTATCGACAAAATTACGTCTTATCGACAAAATTACGTCTTATTGACAAAATTACGTCTTATTGACTAAATTACGTCTTATCGACAAAATTACGTCTTATTGACAAAATTACGTCTTATTGATAAAATACGTCTTATTGATAAAATTACGTCTTATTGACAAAATTACGTCTTATTGACAAAATTACGTCTTATTGACAAAATTACGTCTTATTGACAAAATTACGTCTTATTGATAAAATTACGTCTTATTGACAAAATTACGTCTTATTGATAAAATTACGTCTTATTGACAAAATTACGTCTTATTGATAAAATTACGTCTTATTGATAAAATTACGTCTTATTGATAAAATTACGTCTTATTGATAAAATTACGTCTTATTGATAAAATTACGTCTTATTGACAAAATTACGTCTTATTGACAAAATTACGTCTTATTGACAAAATTACGTCTTATTGATAAAATTACGTCTTATTGACAAAATTACGTCTTATTGATAAAATTACGTCTTATTGACAAAATTACGTCTTATTGATAAAATTACGTCTTATTGATAAAATTACGCCTTATTGACAAAATTACGTCTTATTGATAAAATTACGTCTTATTGATAAAATTACGCCTTATTGACAAACTTACGTCTTATTGATAATATTACGTCTTATTGATAAAATTACGTCTTATTGACAAAATTACGTCCTACTGACAAAATTACGTCTTATTGATAAAATTACGTCTTATTGACAAAATTACGTCTTATTGATAAAATTACGTCTTATTGATAAAATTACGTCTTATTGACAAAATTACGTCTTACTGACAAAATTACGTCTTATTGATTAAATTACGTCTTATTGACAAGATTACGTCTTATTGACAAAATTACGTCATATTGACAAAATTTACGTCTTATTGACAAAATTACGTCATATTGACAAATACGTCTTATGACAAAATTAGTCTTATTGATAAAATTACGTCTTATTGATAAAATTAGTCTTATGACAAAATTACGTCTTATTGACAAAATTACGTCTTATTGACAAAATTAGTCTTATTGACAAAATTACGTCATATTGACAAAAATTACGTCTTATTGACAAAATTACGTCTTATTGACAAAATTACGTCTTATTGACAAAATTACGTGTTATTGACAAAATTACGTCTTATCGACAAAATTACGTCTTATTGACAAAATTACGTCTTATTGACAAAATTACGTCTTATTGACAAAATTACGTCATATTGACAAAATTACGTCTTATTGACAAAATTACGTCTTATTGACAAAATTACGTCTTATTGACAAAATTACGTCTTATTGACAAAATTACGTCTTATTGACAAAATTGGGGTGTGAGAAACCACCCCCACCAACCACACAGTCTCCTCTGTCTTGTATCCATAACCTCAAAAAAGAAGAAGATACAATTAGCATAAGGTAGAGAGTAGCCGTTCAGCAATAGTAACACATGGTTTGAGGAGACTCTTACCAGACTGATATAAATTCAACGTTTAACAATAACGATAGATTAACGGCTAGGCTATGCAACTATAGAGCCGTAACCTGACCTCGATATAAAACAAAATCCTACTTGAAAAATATGCAAACAACCGCAACAAGGAAAGAAAAACTCCAGCCCAAGCTATAGAAAAGTCCCAGACAACAAGGATTACAAATATACGAGTTTCGCAACGTGGAGGTCACACAAAATGTTAAGGATGCTGCTGTTAAAGAGGAAGGAGGAAATGGGTCGAGTCAGCGGGAAACATATTGGCGCATAGCGAGGGATGACTGCATGGTATGAGGAAACTAGACTATAAACTATAAACTATAATAATGAGAAAACTAGACTAAACTATAATGATGTGAGAAAAGTAGACAAAACTATAATGATGTGAGAAAACTAGACAAAACTATAATGATGTGAGAAAACTAGACAAAACTATAATGGTGTGAGAAAACTAGACAAAACTATAATGATGTGAAAAAACTAGACAAAACTATAATGGTGTGAGAAAACTAGACAAAACTATAATGATGTGAGAAAACTAGACAAAACTATAATGGTGTGAGAAAAGTAGACTATAAACTATAATGATGTGAGAAAACTAGACAAAACTATAATGGTGTGAGAAAAGTAGACTATAAACTATAATGATGTGAGAAAACTAGACAAAACTATAATGATGTGAGAAAACTAGACAGAACTATAATGATGTGAGAAAACTAGACACAACTATAATGATGTGAGAAAACTAGACAAAACTATAATGATGTGAGAAAACTAGACAAAACTATAATGATGTGAGAAAACTAGACAAAACTATAATGATGTGAGAAAACTAGACAAAACTATAATGATGTGAGAAAACTAGACTATAAACTATAATGATGTGAGAAAAGTAGACTATAAACTATAATGATGTGAGAAAACTAGACAAAACTATAATGATGTGAGAAAACTAGACAAAACTATAATGATGTGAGAAAAACTAGACTATAAACTATAATGATGTGAGAAAAGTAGACTATAAACTATAATGATGTGAGAAAACTAGACAAAACTATAATGATGTGAGAAAACTAGACAAAACTATAATGATGTGAGAAAACTAGACTATAAACTATAATGATGTGAGAAAAGTAGACTATAAACTATAATGATGTGAGAAAAACTAGACAAAACTATAATGATGTGAGAAAACTAGACAAAACTATAATGATGTGAGAAAACTAGACTATAAACTATAATGATGTGAGAAAACTAGACAAAACTATAATTATGTGAGAAAAGTAGACTATAAACTATAATAGTGTGAGAAAACTAGACAAAACTATAATGATGTGAGAAAACTAGACAAAACTATAATAATGAGTAAACTAGACAAAACTATAATAGTGTGAGAAAACTAGACAAAACTATAATGATGTGAGAAAACTAGACAAAACTATAATGATGTGAGAAAACTAGACAAAACTATAATGATGTGAGAAAACTAGACAAAACTATAATGATGTGAGAAAACTAGACAAAACTATAATGATGTGAGAAAACTAGACAAAACTATAATGATGTGAGAAAACTAGACAAAACTATAATGATGTGAGAAAAACTAGACTATAAACTATAAAT
>JACEEZ010007455.1:122500-150000 GCA_016584305.1 Chionoecetes opilio
CAGTTCTTGCGATTATTTCTGTTAAACTCCTTCAGACCCAAAACGTAATTTCCATTGTAATATGGGTATCATTAGACGATTTTTAGTGACTATAAGCAATATTTTATAGATATGACCTGTTTAGTGTCCTTGTCCACTAACTAATTTGGTATATTAAGTGACTTTTCTTAATTTTATCGCTCGACAAGATACAAATTTTTATATTAAGGAAAGATCTGGGCGTGAAGGGGTTAAGGAAACACATATATCTTAGAGCGTCCTCAGTAGATCACGCCTTTCAGATTACACTAACACGAAATCTATTGCCGGAACATGACAATATTCCCTACACATCATTCAGTACACCATCACTTGTTACATTAGGCGTTTTCTGCAGGGGATTTTTGGTTGCAATCGGAAAATTTTCGATTGCAAACGGTCACAACAACAACAACAAATGATTGCGGGTCGGGCCAATCATCTTCCCTGGATGGTTGAACAGGGATCGAAATTTGAGCAACCGAAATTTTTTCGGTTGCAATCAGGATCCCCGCAGAAAACACCTATTATCTCGCGCTACACCAGCTCGGATTCAACACCATTTTGGATCAACAGCAGCCTCGGCACAGCTGTTACATCAACACCGCTGCTGCATCACGTGTTGGATCATCTTTTACAGCATGAGTTACTGGATCACCTGTTGAATCTAACCTAATTTGTAACCTAATAAAATAGTCTGAGGACCTGTATTTGTTCACTATATTTTGAAGTGAAATTCAGGTTAGTTTGATTCTTTATTGATATTAGACAGAAGGCAAGGTTGTGATGGACGGAGATTTATGTTCGATTTTCACCTCAAGGTCATTCGTGTTTCGTTGTGTTGTGATAATTTGGAAAACGAGTCACTGGGAAACTTAGGTAGGTAGAATAGAGTTAGAGATAGATAGATAGATAGAGGTATTAGAGAGGTAGAGGTATAATAGAGATAGATAGATGGGTAGAAGAAAGGGTAGAATAGAGTTAGGGGTAGATAGGTGGGTAGAATAGAGTTAGGGGTAGATAGGTGGGTAGAATAGAGTTAGGGGTAGATAGGTGGGTAGAATAGAGTTAGGGGTAGATAGGTGGGTAGAATAGAGTTAGGAATAGATAGATGGGTAGAATAGTTAGGGATAGATAGGTGGGTATAGTATAGTCAACCAAAATGTTCAAATGATAAAAGCAAGACGGGTACATTAAAAAAAAAGAGGAAAATGAGCAACTGTGTTAAGTCAAGTAAAATTTTCAAATGATAAAGGCAGGACGGGTAGTAAACATTACATTACTACATTACATTACCTACGTATACTACACATTATACAACCTATACCATACATTACATTACCACTACATTACACTACCCACATAAAAAAAAAGCAGGAAAATTACCCAACTGTATTAAAGTAATCGTCCAGACCATTTCATCATTCCTGATTTAATGCAATCAAATCATAGCCATTAACGAGTATATCAACAATACGTCGTCACTTTTTGTATCCAGTCAGCCGTTTTTAAATAATCCGCAATCAAAATCTGCAAATTCCCCGAGTTTTCAAAACACTCTCAAGGTTTGCAGACGCTCAGGCTCAGGCTCGGTGACGTAGCATCAGGGAGGCTCATCTTCCCGCGCTGATCAGAGGCACGTAAACACAGAGATAAATATAGTACTTGAAGATATGTGGGTGTTTCTGATAGATTTTTTTTGCTATATGCCACATGCATGCATCCTTTATGGGTGCAGCAAGACAGCTGTGCCTTTCGAGAAAAGTTTTCACACGGAAAGGAGTGGCGTGTGTAGGGTGATACACGCCTATAGTGTATTAATATATTGTATAGTTAAGGTTAGGTTAGGTATACTTTGTGGTTAAGGTTATATTAGGTTAGGTTAGGTTAGGTATACTTTGTGGTTAAGGTTAGGTTAGGCTAGGTTAGGTATACTTTGTGATTAAGGTTAGGTTAGGTTAGGTATACTTTGTGGTTAAGGTTAGGTTAGGTTAGGTATACTTTGTGGTTAAGGTTAGGTTAGGTTAGGTTAG
The DNA here is from genome assembly GCA_016584305.1 of Chionoecetes opilio. Classification (NCBI taxonomy): domain Eukaryota; kingdom Metazoa; phylum Arthropoda; class Malacostraca; order Decapoda; family Majidae; genus Chionoecetes; species Chionoecetes opilio. The sequence goes on from JACEEZ010007455.1 coordinate 124,552, forward strand.
GTATACTTTGTGGTTAAGGTTAGGTTAGGTTAGGTATACTTTGTGGTTAAGGCTAGGTTAGGTATACTTTGTGGTTAAGGTTAGGTTAGGTATCCTTTGTGGTTAAGGTTAGGTTAGGTATACTTTGTGGTTAAGGTTAGGTTAGGTATACTTTGTGGTTAAGGTTAGGTTAGGTATACTTTGTGGTTAAGGTTAGGTTAGGTATACTTTGTGGTTAAGGTTAGGTTAGGTATACTTTGTGGTTAAGGTTAGGTTAGGTATACTTTGTGGTTAAGGTTAGGTTAGGTATACTTTGTGGTTAAGGTTAGGTTAGGTTTCATTAAAACCTATAAGGTTATGCATAAATGCTTGCTTGGTATGCATTTAATATAGGCGGCCTGATTCAACTGGTGGCCCGAATCAACTGTATTCGTTATAGTGAGGTTAGGTTAGTAACTTTTAGGGGGTTATAGTGAGGCTAGATTAGCAACCCTTAGGGGGTCCATGGGGGGCGCAGCCCCTTCTGGCTAGAAAGGTTAGGTTTTTCTTTGACCTCCTATGACCAGCAAGCATGGTGGCCTTATGGAAAACTTGGGTTTTTGGGTAGGGAAGGCAGACACGACTCATTTATGCTCTCCCAAAATTGTCCAAATCTATACATATATCATTAAGGAAAATTCCCTAGCAATGGGTATCTAGGGAAATCCTAATTTAGGGAATTCCCTAGATTTTTACATATAGTGACTTTGATGATTTTTTTTGGGAGCCATAAATCACTTATATTTGCTTCCCCCACCCAAACACCCCGTATTCCCGCCAGTTCCCCAGGCTTGTTGGCTATAGGGGGAAGAAAAAAAAGATAGGGGTGAAGGACTTCTTCCAAAGTTTTACCGTGCCAGTCCTCCTGCTGAAACCTCAGGCTCTGCTAACACCTGTTCATCCACCTCGTACTCGGGCTCAAACATATAGGATCCCATGACAATCTGAGGTTCGTTTTCCTCATAGTATACGCGACCAGCGTAATTTCTTTCGGTGTCAGATTGAGCATCGTACTCTAAATCTGTCACAGCGACAGATTCACTGTCTGACACCGAAGTACAATCGCTCATCATAACATTTGCCGACAGGTGTCAGACAGAGTGTCTGCGGGCGTCCCTGTTCTGACGTCATCAATAACAGTCGTAGCCCTGTTGGAGGGAAGATTTTTTTTTTCGCGCGCTTTTTACAAAAGTCGTGTTTTTACGGAAATAAGGCCTGGAAATCAATTATTTTTGGTGGATTAGGTGTTTTGAATGTACATTCAACATAATTCGGCAAAAAAAAAATGGGTCTGGACGATTACTTTAAGTCAAGCAAAATGTTCAAATGATAAAGGCAGGACGGGTAGGAAACATTACATTACTACATTACACAACCTATACTATACAGTACATTACCACTACATTGCACTACCAACATAAGAAAAACACAGGAAAACGAGCAACTGATATAGCCAAGTAAAATTTTCAAATGATAAGAGGCAGGACGGGTAGGAAACATTACATTACTACATTACACAACCTATACCATACATTACATTACCACTACATTACATTACATTACCACTACATTACACTACCAACATAAGAAAAACACAGGAAAACGAGCAACTGATATATTCAAGCAAAATGTTCAAATGATAAAGGCAGGCCTGGCACATTCACCTTGGCTTATCGCAACACAAATGGGAACGGGCAGGCGAGGGAAGGCGAGGCGCGAGAGGCCCCATAAAGTTGCACACCAGACCTCCCCAGGGATTGCACCACGACCTCAGCGCTCCTCCTTCCCTTCCTCGACCTTCGTTCCTTCCTTTCCTTCCCAGCATAAACATTTAATCCTTTGCAGACCAGACGACGCAACACAACTTTGCACCGCATGAAAACCAATCCAGTAACACCAACTCTCACCAACACAAAACTGTAATACATTCAAATCCACGACTTGCTTGTATTGAAACCACTGAATCGTCATTTTTCAGAATATTTTTCCGCAATATCTCTACACTTTTCCCTCCTGACAAGAGAATACTCACTGCACAGTTCCACAAGGCAGGGAAACTTAGGTAGATAGAATAGAGTTAGAGATAGATAGATAGATAGATAGAGGTATTAGAGAGGTAGAGGTAGATTAGAAATAGATAGGTGGGTAGAAGAAAGGGTAGAATAGAGTTAGGGGTAGATAGGTGGGTAGAATAGTTAGTAGATAGGTGGGTAGAATAGAGTTAGGGGTATATAGGTGGGTAGAATAGTTAGGGGTAGATAGGTGGGTAGAATAGAGTTAGGGGTATATAGGGGGTAGAATAGTTAGGGGTATATAGGTGGGTAGAATAGTTAGGGGTAGATAGGTTGGTAGAATAGTTAGGGGTAGATAGGTGGGTAGAATAGTTAGTAGATAGGTGGGTAGAATAGAGTTAGAGGTAGATAGGTGGTTAGAATAGTTAGGGGTAGATAGGTGGGTAGAATAGAGTTAGAAGTAGATAGGTGGGTAGAATAGTTAGGGGTAGATAGGTGGGTAGAATAGAGTTAGGGGTATATAGGTGGGTAGAATAGTTAGGGGTAGATAGGTGGGTAGAATAGTTAGAGGTAGATAGGTAGGTAGAATAGTTAGGGGTAGATAGGTGGGTAGAATAGAGTTAGAGGTAGATAGGTGGGTAGAATAGTTAGGGGTAGATAGGTGGGTAGAATAGAGTTAGAGGTAGATAGGTGGGTAGAATAGTTAGGGGTAGATAGGTGGGTAGAATAGAAAGGGTAAAATAGTTATGTTGCGATGGAGAAGAACGAAACTCTACCACGACCTTCTCTCTCCTTGGCCTGTCAATAACTATAGTTCACCACGCGCTGTTTTGTATCGTGTATCGTGTATCCATTAATGCGTTCTCATATTTACATTCTTGAAGTGTTGCAGCGATAGAGACATTCTGTGAAATACGACGCTTTAGGCTTTTCAGATATTCCGTGCTGCCAACCCCGCGGCCTTGAATGTCGAGTGGCTTTTTATTTTTGGCAGACTTTTGGGATTAATACTAAAAAATAACCTTTATAGCTTGGCACATAGCCTTCCTTGTTTGTTCATGCATATTGGTAAACACACACACGCACACACACACACACACACACACCACACACACACATACACACACACACACACACACACACACACACACACACACACACATACACCACACACACACACACACACACACGAGTAACTTCCATCAACTTTATTACGAGTCAAACATCAATATGAAGAAAAAAAGGGAACAAAATATCGCTGGTGCCACAACATGACACCTTCTCCTCTACCTCCTTTCCCTGCTTCTCTCTCCCTTCCTTTCCCTGCTTCTCTCTCCCTTCCTTTCCCTGCTTCTCTCTCCCTTCCTTTCCCTGCTTCTCTCTCCCTTCCTTTCCCTGCTTCTCTCTCCCTTCCTTTCCCTGCTTCTCTCTCCCCTTCCTTTTCCCTGCTTCTCTCTCCCTTCCTTTCCCTGCTTCTCTCTCCCTTCCTTTCCCTGCTTCTCTCTCTCCCTTCCTTTCCCTGCTGCTCTTCCCTTCTTCCTGCTTCTCTCCTTTCCCTTCCTTTCCCTGCTTCTCTCTCTCCCTTCTTTCCCTGCTTCTCTCTCCCTTCCTTTCCTGCTTCTCTCTCTCCCTTCCTTTCCCTGCTTCTCTCTCTCCCTTCCTTTCCTGCTTCTCTCTCCCTTCCTTTCCCTGCTTCTCTCTCCTTCCTTTCCCTGCTGCTCTCTCCCTTCCTTTCCCTGCTGCTCTCTCCCTTCCTTTCCCCTTCTCTTCCCTTCCTTCCCTGCTGCTCTCTCCTTCCTTTCCTGCTTCTCTCTCCCTTCCTTTCCTGCTTCTCTCTCCCTTCCTTTCCTGCTTCTCTTTCTCCCTTCCTTTCCCTGCTTCTCTCTCCCTTCCTTCCCTGCTTCTCTCTCCCTTCCTTTCCCTGCTTCTCTCTCCCTTCCTTTCCCTGCTGCTCTCTCCCTTCCTTTTCCTGCTTCTCTCTCCCTTCCTTTCCCTGCTTCTCTCTCTCCCTTCCTTTCTCTTCTGCTCTCTCCCTTCCTTTTCCTGTTTCTTTCTCCTTCTTTCTACCTCCTTCCCTTCCTTTCTCGTTCTCCATTTTCATCCTGCTTCTTTCCCTTCCGTTTCCTACCTCATTTCCCTTCCTTTCTCTTTCTACTTCTTCCCCCTGCTTCTCTTTCCCTTCCTTCTTCCTCTCTCCTCCTTCCTCCCATCACCTGCGTCACACCTAGCTGCCACACACACCCGGGATACGAGGGAAATATTCTGAAGGAGCAATATTATGTGCCATGACGTCGTTCTTTCATGCCCTCTTGGCCTTCTATCGTGTTGACGCACTACCAACTATTCATCGCTCGCTTTCCTCTTCATCTTCAGCTCTTTTTTGTTTCGTCTGTCCGCAAAAATAGTGTTCCATGAGCTCATTATCCTTTCTTTTCCCCATTATTTTTTGTTATTATGAGGCAGTATGTTTCTTTTGGTTGTTTATCGCGTGAGTTCATTGGCTCCTTTTCCTCTCTTTTTGTGGAGATCGAGTCAGTCTGTTTCTTATGGTTGTTTATCGCGTGAGTTCATTGGCTCCTTTTCCTCTTTTTTTTGTTATTATGAGTTAGTATGTTTCTTTTTGACGTTGTATATCATCTATATTTTTTCTTCTTATATATTTTGCTTATTATTGCTTTGCTGACGTTCTGTGTTCAGTTTGTGGAATCTTCAATAATATGATTTTTTTTTATGAACGAACAGCAAGTCTTTTCAGCATGATATTTTCGTTTATATTACTTTTTTAATATCAAGTTTTTATATTTGGTTTCCTATCCACGCTTACGCACACGCACACGCACACACACACGCACACGCACACGCAAACACACACACACACACACACACACACTTGTATTACGTTTATTTATGGAAGCGTCTAATTAGTGGCTTCTTTTATAAATAGCAACTTTTAAAAACTTATCATAAATCTTTCTTTCCTTTTGACCGCAAATCCGTCTTCCTTTTATGCTTGTTATTACACTTTTTCTTCTCCGATTCCTCCTTTTCCTCCTCCTCCGACCTTCTCCAATTTTTCTTCTTTCTCTACCAACCTTTCCATCTCTTCCTCCTCCTGTTTTTTTTTTTGTTTTTTTTAGCTCTATCCAACTTTTCCTCCTCCTCCTTTTTTCATCATTATTTTCTCCTTCCTCCTTTTCTCCTCCAGCTCCTCTTCCTGGTTTTCTCTCTTTTCTCTACCAACTTCTCCTTTTTTATTTCTCCATTTCCTCATCTTGATTTTCTTCCTTACTACTATTCTCAGTCCTCCATCTCCTCCTCCTTACTCTCATTTCCCTCCTGTTTTTTTCTCCTTTCACCACTAACTTTCCTTCTCCTCCTTTTCCTTATCTTAACTTCCTTCCTCCTTTTCCACATCTTAACTTTCTCCCTCCTCTCGTCTTCACAGTTCTCCTCTATTCTCTCCTCCTAACTCATTTTCTTCCTGTTTTTCTCTCTTTCTCTAACAACCTTACCTTCTTCCTCCTTTTCCTTATTTAGATTTTCTTCCTCCTTACTCCTATTCTCAGTCCTCTATATTTCTCCTCCTCCTCCTAACTCATTTCCCTCCTGTTTTTCTCGCCTTTCTTTACTCTACTTTACTAACTTTTCCAACTCCTTTTCCTGATCTTAACTTTCTCCCTTCTCGTCTTCTCAGTTCTCCTTTCTCCTCCTCCTTACTCTCATTTCCCTATTTACTTTCTCCAATTACTCTCCTACTCCTTTTCTCTTCCACCATCTATTTTTCTCTCCATTATCTACCAACCATTTACTCCTTTTCCTCTAGATAATTATCGTCACCCTCCTGCGTCATTCATCATACTCCTTTTCTCCTCCTCCTTACTACTCATTTTCCCTTTTTACTTTTTCTCCAATACTCTCCTACTCCTTTTTCTTCGTCACACACATCGTACTTTTTCGCGCAGCCAAATTCATCTCCAACCATTTACATTCCTTTTCCTTAGGATTTTTATACCACTCTTCCGCCTATCTCTGTTACTCCTTTTCTCCTTCCTCCCTGTACTCAACTTTCCCTATTTGACTTTCTCAATATATCTCCCTACTCTTATTTTATTTATTATCCATATCTAAGCACACCATTCTACCTTCTAACTTCTGAATCGGGTCCAATTAATACTACCACACCATCTTAATCGACTTCTTCCTGTACTACGAATTTCCTTACTCTCGTCTTCTCAGTACTCCATTCTCCTCATCCTCATTCTCATTCCCCTTGTTGCTCCTTTTCCCTTTACCATATCATATTATTTCCCTCATGCTTTTATCTTCTTTCTCTACCAACCATTCCTCCTTCTCCTTTTCCTCATCATTACTTTCTCCCTCACTCTCTCGTCTTCTCAAATTATCCATCTTCCTTACTCTCATTTCCTCCTTTCTCTTTCCTTTATCCACCAACCATCCCTTCTCCACATCTTAATTTCCTCTCTCCTTACTCCTATTCTCAGTTCTCTATTCTTCTCCTCTCTCTCATTTCCCTCCTTTCTCTACCATTCCTTCTCCTTTTCACTTTAACTTTCTTCCTCCCTTTCTTCATCTTAACTTTCTCCCTCCTCCTCGGCTTCTCAATTCTCCATTCTCCTCCTTACTTTCTCATTCCCTTATTGCTCCTTTTCCCTTTCCCATATCAATCCCGTTGTTGTTATCGTCAGGCGGTTAGGGCGGGATACAGATAGTTAGCAGCACCTTCTTATCTGGTGTGTGTGTGGGGGGCAAGTCTTCCTCAGGCCGCGGCTTGCTGGAACCTGATATTACTTCTCCAACAAGATTTCATCCGGGAATTGCACTGCGGCTGCGGGTTCCTTTGTCGGGGGAATTCCTGACCTTTACTCCTTTACCTCTGGGTCTCTTGTGTATCATTTGTTGGAGCATTATTTTAGCATTATATATTTTAGCATTTTATTATCATCTCATTTTTTTTACATTTTCGTTCTACTCTTCATTTTTTTCTTTATAGGAATTTACTTATGACAGTTTTTTTTAATGTTCGTCCGTTTCCCTTCGTCTCTCTCTCTCTCTCTCTCTCTCTCTCTCTCTCTCTCTCTCTCTCACACACATACACACAAGCGCCCCTTCCCTTCCTTCCTCCCCCCCCACCCTACCCCCTTCCTCCTTCCACCCACCCATCCATCCTCTACTCCCCTTCCCCTTCCCCTCCCCCTCCCACACACGCACCCCATTTCATCCCATCAAAACCCTTCACATTTATAAACCAAACACAATATTTAATTTTTTTTAAATTAAAGAGTACAGAATCACAACTTACTGCATGTTTTCCCCAGCGACGAGCACTCACAAGGACACACACACACACCTCTCTACACACACACCAGCGCGCGCTACTGTGGCTCTCGAGGGTGTGAGGACTGTGATGGGTAGGCAAAGATTCACCCCGAGTACCGAAGACTCACTCACTCGGGTCACCACCCCCGCGATGCCACTGCCACTATACCTGCTACCTGCCCTGCCTTAACCTTTTCCCACGTTTGAAATGCTTATAGAGTGTCTTGAGATGTTAACTAGTAATGACGTGGGCTTATACATATACTTGGTAGCATATTATAGAGGAATAACATAGAATAAACATAGAATAAAAGATCGACTCCACCACACATACGATGCCACTACCCCTACCTATCCTGCCTTAACCTTTTCTCACGTTTGAAATGCTTATAGAGTGTCTTAAGATGTCAGCCAGTAATAACGTGGATTTAAAACACAGAGAAATAACACAGAATAAATGTAGACTAAAAAGGTGAGAGTCGATATGGAAAGGAACGTAGCGACACTTGGTAACTCACGAGCGAGCCTCAACCTGTTTCCTACGTTCGTAATGTTAAATGGGGTCTTAAGATGTTAACTAGTAATAACGTGGGTCTTATACATATACTGAATAGCATAAAAAACATGGAATAAACAGACTAAAAAGGTGAGGGTAGGTATAGAAGGATAACATAGCGAGCAACTATCGATCAAACCTTACATTTTCCCTCATTTGATATGCTAAAATGGGGTCATAAGATGTTAACTAGTAATAACGTGGGTCTTATACATATACTTGATAGATTAAAAACATAGAATACACAGAATAAAAAGGTGAGGGTTGGAATGGGAGAGTAACATAGCGACACTTGGGAACTCATGAACAAACCTTAACATTTTCCTCCTTTGAAATGCTAAAATGGTGTCTTAAGATGTTAACCAATAATAACGTGGGTCTTAAACATATACTTGATAGCATAAAAATCGTAGAATAAAATAAACATAGGTAATGAGATAGCATAAAAATGGGAGGGTAGGAAGAAAGTTAACGAAATTTTCTCCCACCTTTGAACGTTTAAATGGTGTCTTAATTAAGGTATCAATTAATAATAACGTGGGTCTTATACATATACTTGATAGCATAAAAATCGTAGAAAATTAACATAGAATAAAATAGCATAAAAAAGGTGAGGGTAGGAATGGAAAGGTAACGTAATTTCTTCTCCCACCTTTGAAACGTTTGAATGGTGTCTTAATTAAGGTATCAATTAATAATAACGTGGGTCTTATACATATACTTGATAGCATAGAAATATTCCCATCTAATAAAGGTACTTCATAAGGGAGGTATGGAAGGGTAACGTAGTGAGCCTTGGCAACTCACAAGTGAATCTTCTGAACCACGTATTCGTAACTCCCATTATAAAACATTCCTTACATGTATTACTCGACAATGTTTTCTGTATTATTGAGGAAGACAACTCACAATATACTGAATTAAGAACACTCGTATAACAGACATTTTGTATTACATCTTATCGCAACTCAAATTTGGTCTTCAGTACAACACAAGATTCATGATGAGGTTTCGATTTGTGAACGTATGTTTGGACGTGTGTTACATCTGGTGTTCTCAGGCAGCTCCCCCAAAACACCCACCTTCGCCGCGTGGGGAATATTATAATGAACTTAATACATAAAACATTACACTAAATACATTAAATACATTAAATACAATAATAATATAATATCAAATAACATACTACATTAAATCACAGGCGTCACTATAAGAATCCTGCCTGCGCCACCACGGGCGAGGACCAACCATCAGAGCCTTCAAGTGAACTTCCAGAGCTTACCATCCGAGCCCTGGGTCATCACTGCCTACAGCCGCTATAGGCACAAATGAAAAAAAACAAAAAACAACAACAACAACAACAACGCCACTGCAATTAGTCAGATGGAACATGATGCTCTTATTAATTAACCCTAAGTCTGTTTTTCACCTCCCTTGTTCAACCGTCGCTAAGATCATTGCACAAGCTATTCACTGAGCACTTCCCAATACTCTTTAGTCACTTGATGTAATAATCTTTCACGATACAAGGCTTCACAATAATATAAAGCTGCACTTATCCATTGCACATAAATACGATACATTGTTTGAAGCAAGATTATCTCCTTCAAATTCTTCTATCATCAGGGATTCTATAAACTAATCCTATCCACGAGAAGTAAATTTAAGCACTCTTCAGGGACACACTGCTAATACTAACCCTTGCTTCACCTCTTTGTACACACCGCTAGTCATTTATGTTACTGAAAGAACAAGGAATGTAGGACGTTTTGGCCACGGACGTTTTGGTCAAGGGCAAAAACTAACCGTCTCAATCAAACGAATCAATCTCAACCAATCAATCTAACCGTCTCAATCTCAAGCTAACCACAATCCTAGGTCTCTAAAAAACCTAACCTGACCTGATCTAACCTAATCTAACCTAAACTAATGGCTAAAACGTCCAGTTACCAAGAAAAAATCCCCTCGCCTTCCCCACACAAAGTAAGGGAAGGACTCACACCACGGGCCATTTTTGCCTTCTCCTCACTGCCAAAGCCGTCTGTATGTAACAGACAGACGGCTTTGTCACTGCCCCACAGTACTTCTATAGGGTTCCTCCCACACTAAGGGGCGGGGAGGAGGAGGAGGCGAGAGAGAGAGAGAGAGAGAGAGAGAGAGAGAGAGAGAGAGAGAGAGAGAGAGAGAGAGAGAGAAGAGAGAGAGAGAGAGAGAGAGAGAGAGAGAGAGAGAGAGAGAGAAAAAAAACATGGTCGTTAAATATACATACAGTACGTCAAATATTTTGCCTCATCTGCATTCGACCCAAGCTAGAATCTCACGGGCAAATAAATTTAAAAACGTTCTCTTTCTCTCACACACACTCTCTCTCTCTCTCTCTCTCTCTCTCTCTCTCTCTCTCTCTCTCTCTCTCTCTCTCTCTCTCTCTCTCTCTCTCTCTCTCTCTCTCTCTCTCTCTCTCATTGCGTATTCATCATGATAGCTGAAATAAAAAGAATGCGTTAGCCTTCAAAGAGAGAATATTGTTGACGGTTTAGGTCCTGGAAACGATATAGATCTCGCAATTTCTCATATTTTGTTTCTCTATGTTTATTGCGTCTCGAAGCAAGTGGAGATTTAAGACCCGCCTTAGAAATAAAATGAAGAGAGCGACGAGAAGAAAATAAAATTGGAGGAGAAGGAAACAAAAGTGAAGAGGAGGAAAGAATGAGGATAAGGGAATATAAGAAAAGATAAAAGAAGAAGGAAGAAGAGTTGCGGAAGAATGGAAGATGTGCAGAAGGAAGGAAAGGATAAAGATGATGATGGAAGGAGTAGGAGGAAGAGGAGGAGAAAGAAAAGGAAGAGGTAAAGACGAGGAGTGAGATTCAAGATATGAAATAGTGTAAACGAAAGTGTAGGAATGAACAATGTAGAAGCAGAAGATCAGGCTGTAAACAAACAACACAGGATATATGAATGATGGAAATGTGGAAAAAGAAGAAGAAGAAGAAGAAGAAGAAGAAGAAGAAGAAGAAGAAGAAGAGGAAGAGGAAGAAGCAAGAAAAATGATGATGATGATGATGAGGCCATATTAACTAATCTAATCTAATCTAATCTAACCTAACCTAACCTTAAATCCAATGCATTCAAATAATCCCTACCAAATGACCCCTCTGCTTCAAAAAAAAAAATGTCGGAGTCCACTTTTCATACTAGTGTGTGTGTGTGTGTGTGTGTGTGTGTGTGTGTGTGTGTGTGTGTGTGTGTGTTACTTCCACAATTCCCTCTGTCACACTCACCCACATTAAGCTGAAGGTCCCTCTTCTATATACACACTACTTCCTCTTGCCTCTCTGTCAAACATAGGCATAAAACACCATAGCATTACAACTCCCTTTACTCAAATATCATTACGTCTGTGTGTGTGTGTGTGTGTGTGTGTGTGTGTGTGTGTGTGTGTGTGTGTGTGTGTGTGTGTGCGTCCATGGCTATAAGAGTGACCCTATGAATAAGATACAAGAGGCGGCTTACTCTTAGTGGCGTTGTTTCTCAGACACATATTTCAGAGGCTTTTCTTGCTATCATCTTTGGGTGTTTCTCTGCGGGGCCATAACTTTACCCATTGTTTATGTTACTGCCCACAAACACACAAACACACAAACACACAAAACACACAAATAAACCTCCCAATATTTCCCGTCGTGAACCCCACAAAGCGCTCATACGTCGCCATTTTCCTGTTCGTATCAGCTTTTTATTATTTTACTTATGTTTCCTGACCAAATCTTTTGTTTCGATATTTGTAAGAGACCGAATGTTATAGAAATTGGTTGCATGTTTTTAATTCCTCGTTATTCTTTTGTTTATCTATTTACATTACGTTTAGTCAGTATTTCTATGATTCAATTTGACGCTGTTGTTGTTGTTGTCTATATCTTTATTTATATATTTACAGGAACTATCACATGTAGGTCTCACAGCCTCTTGTAGCTTCCTTATTTTCTGATTTCTTATGTTATGTTTAGTCATGTCTCCTTCCCTGTATTTGTCAGCTACCTAATGTTGTTTTATAAGATCATAAGAACCTAAGAACATAAGGAAGCTACAAGAGGCCGCGAGACCTACACGTGGTAGTTCCTGTTACTTAACACTACCTACATCCACCTTTCATCCCCATCCATGAAATTATCCAGCCTCCCTTTAAAGCTCCCTAATGACTCCGCACTAACTACCTGTCTACTGAGTCCATTCCAATCATTTACCACCCTATTTGTGAATCAGTTCTTCCCTATATCTTTTTTAAATCGATGCTTTTATCTTGTCATGTCTCCTCGCCTGTGTTTGTTGCGTCATCTAAAGTTGTTGTTGTTTTATCTTGTCATGTCTCCTCGCCTGTGTTTGTTGCGTCATCTAAAGTTGTTGTTGTTTTATCTTGTCATGTCTCCTCGCCTGTGCTTGTTGCGTCAGTTAAGGTTGTTGTTTCTGGTGATGTGTGTGTCTGTAGGAAGAGAAATGTGACACAACGAGACAGGAAGAGGAGTGTTCTGAGCAGGTGTTGTGATGCATTGAGAAAGAAAACTGCGTAAGGTATCGAAATGATCAATACCAGTAGATATGATAAGTGTATGAGAGTGCAATACAGATTACATATACATCGTTTTGCTGAGAGAAATGCAGACGTGAAGCCATAAATGTGTTTAATGGTATTTGAGAGGAGAAAACAAATTATATTAGAATAGAAAAACAGTGAATTGATAGTTAGTAAGAGAGTTTGTTAGGAGTTAGGAGAGTTAGGAGTTAGTTAGTAAAGACATGAAGCCGACAATGTGTATTATGGTGTGAGAAGGAAAAAAAAAAGATTGCACTAAAGTAGAAAACAGTGAATTGATAGTTAGTAAGGAGAGTTAGTTAGGAGGTTAGGGGAGTTAGGAGTTAGTTAGTAAAGACATGAAGCCGACAATGTGCTTAATGGTATTAGAGGGGAGAAAAAAGTTCCATTACAGTAGAAAAACGGTAAATTGATAGTTAGTAAGGAGAGTTAGTTAGGAGGTTAGGGAGTTAGGAGAGAGTTAGTAAAGACGGAAGTAAAGCCGACAATGTGCTTAATGGTGTGAGGGAGGGGAGAAAAAAGTTACATAAAAGTAGAAAAATGGTAAATTGATAGTTAGTAAGGAGAGTTAGTTAGGAAGTTAGGAGGGTTAGGAGAGAGTTAGTAAAGACGCAAGTAAGGCCGACAATGTGCATAATGGTGTGAGGGAGGGGAGAAAAAAGTTACATACAAGTAGAAAAACTGTGAATTTAAGTTAGTAAGGAGAGCTAGTTAGGAAGTTAGGAGAGTTAGGAGTTAGTTAGTAAATATATAAAGCCGATAATGTGCTTAATGGTGTGAGGGAGGGGAGAAAAAAGTTACATAAAAGTAAAAAAACAGTAAATTGAAAGTTGGTAAGGAGAGTTAGTTAGGAAGTTAGGAGAGTTAGGAGAGTTAGTAAAGACGGAAGTAAAGCCGACAATGTGCATACTGGTATGGGAGAGGAGAACAAAGTACAAAGAAGTAGAAAAAAAGGAAATTGAAAGTTGGTAAAGAGTTTGATATCAAGAAATTTCTAAATATGGTTAAGAGCATCAGATCAGATCAAATTATGGAGTTTGTTAAAGGATATTCGGCGGACTGAAGGCTTGTGATCTTGCTTCCCTATCTGTGAATTGATTTGATTTGATTTGATCTTATTTTATTTTATTTTACTGAATTATTTTTTATTTTTTTTATTTATTGTAGATTTTTACTCGTCCTAAAGTTCCCATAAGGTGGTGGTGATTTATTTGTTTGTGTATTCATTTTGCTGTTGTAAGGGATTTGTAACTCTAGCTGTTGTTATTGTTCCTCATGAGCTTGTTTGTGTGTGTGTGTGTGTGTGTGTGTGTGTGTGTGTTTGTGTGTGTGTGTGTGTGTTTGTGTGTGTGTGTGTACATCAACGTATCTCTTATTACCTCTGTTACCATGACCACCACCACCATCATTACCATCAACACCACCATCACCACTCCCACCACCATTACCACCAACAACACCATCACCACCACATCACCACCACCATCACCACCACCACCACCACCATCACCACCACCACTACTATCACTGCTGCATTTCCCCTCAACCTTTTAGCCTTCAAGCCGCGCCCTCATCCTCGTTTAAATCACACAGACACACGCCACCTTCATCTACATACTCGCAACACACGCACACAACTCAGCCTCTCCCATGTAAATTAGTGCGGGGGTCTTCAAACTGGGGGTCCTCAAGGGGGGTCCTGAAACTGTGGGTCCTGAAACTGTGGGTCCTGAAACTGTGGGTCCTGAAACTGTGGGTCCTCAAACTGGGGGTCCTAAACTGGGGTCCTCAAACTATGGGCCTTCAAAAAACTTCAAACTGTGGGTCCTCAAGGCGGTTTTCAAACTGGGGTCTTCAAACTGGGGGTCCTGAAACTGGGGGTCTTTAAGCTGGGGTCCTGAAACTGGAGGTCTTCAAACTGGGGGTCTTCAAACTGGGGGTCCTCAAACTGTGGGTCTTCATACTGTGGGTCCTCAAGGGGGTTCTCAAACTGGGGTCCTGAAACTGGAGGTCTTCAAACTGGGGGTCTTCAAACTGGGGTCCTGAAACTGAGGGTCTTCAAACTGGGGTTCTGAAACTGTGGGTCTTCAAACTGGGGTCCTGAAACTGTGGGTCTTCAAACTGGGGGTCCTGAAACTGTGGGTCTTCAAACTGGGGTCCTGAAACTGTGGGTCTTCAAACTGGGGGTCCTGAAACTGTGGGTCTTCAAACTGGGGGTCCTGAAACTGTGGGTCTTCAAACTGGGGTCCTCAAGGGGGTTCTCAAACTGGGGTCCTGAAACTGTGGGTCCTGAAACTGTGGGTCCTGAAACTGGGGGTCCTGAAACTGTGGGGCTTCAAACTGGGGGTCCTGAAACTGTGGGTTTTCAAACTGGGGTCCTGAAACTGGGGTCTTCAAACTGGGGGGCCTGAAACTGTGGGTCTTCAAACTGTGGGTCCTGAAACTGTGGGTCTTCAAACTGTGGGTCCTGAAACTGTGGGTCTTCAAACTGGGGTCCTGAAACTGTGGGTCTTCAAACTGTGGGTCTTCAAACTGTGGGTCCTCAAGGGGGTTCTCAAACTGGGGTCTTCAAACTGGGGGTCCTGAAACTGTGGGTCCTCAAACTGGGGGTCCTGAAACTGGGGGCACGACAAGTTCTCTAGAATGTGGAAAAATGCATAAAATTGGAGTTGTTGTTGTTGGTGGTGGTGGTAGTGCTGTTTAGTGGTGGTGGAGGAGGTGGAGGAGGAGGAGGAGGAGGAGGAGGAGGAGGAGGAGGAGGAGGAGGAGGAGGAGAGGAGAGGAGGAGGAGGGAGGAGGAGGAGGAGGAGGAGGAGGAGGAGGTGGTGGTGGTGGTGGTGGTGGTGGTGGTGAAACAAACCCTGGATCAAAGTAAGTTTCTCCACTTCCTTTCATCTTCCTCCTTCCTACACCCCTTCCGTCTTTCCTTCCTCTTCCTCCCTTTTTACCTCCTCCTCCTCCTCCTCCTCCTCCTCCTCCTCCTCCTCCTCCTCCTCCTCCTCCTCCTCCTCCTCCTCCTCCTCCATCAGACGTTGATTCTTCCTTCTTTACTCACCACCTCCTTCTTCTCCTCTTCAGCCTTTTCCTTTCACCCTCTTCGTACCTGCATCTTTAACCACAAAGGGGCCTCACCAAGGGCGATAAAACAAACTTGCGGGAAAAAGCTCGCTAAAAGCAGGTTCCTTAAAGAGAAAGTTATAGAGATCCGGAAAAAAAATGAAGGTCAGTTTCCCGCCAAAAGTGCCCTATTACCCAAGCCTTTTTCACCCCTTTTTAACACCGTAGATGATAGGCTGAGCAATAAACCGTTGTAGAATTTACGGTAAAAGGATGAAGATAGTGAATAGGCAGAGGTGCTTAAAGTTGATTTAGTGGTTTAGCATGTGGGACAAAAGTAGAATGATAGGTGCGATAGGGCTATTTATGAAGGGCGAGGAGGTAAAGAATCAATAGCCGGTACATAAACAAAGCAATAGCTATGACGGTATAAGTGGTGCAAATTAGCAACACAAAAACAGCAAGACTAACTTTTAACCCCTTGAGGCCCAGAACGTAATGTCCATTGTAATTTGGGTACCTTTAGACGCAATATTTGGTAGGTATGACCTGTTTAGTATCCTTGTCGACTAACTCATTTGGTATATTCAGTTACTTTTCGTAATTTTATGGCTCGACAACATACGACTTTTTTTTTTTTTTGAGCAAGTGAAGGGTTTTTTTGAGCAGTGAAGGGGTTAACATTTAAGTAAAGAATTCAGCTTACTTCACAGACTTCATTTCATCAGTAGCTGGTACGAAAGTAAAACAATATAGATGCAGGTTGTGGTGCAAAATAGAGACACACAAACATAACAAGACTATATAACTTTAACATACGAGTCAAATTCAGCTTACTTCACAGACTTTAACGGAGTGCGGGATGTGGAAGAAAGCGAGTAACACATACGAGGAACAGCTGGGATGTGGAAGAAAGGGATTAATAGATACGAGGAACAGCTGGAGGTGGAAGAAAGGGATTAACAGATACAAGGAACCGCGGGAGGTAGAAGAAAGCAGTAACAGATACAAGGAACAGCTGGAGGTGGAAGAAAGCGAGTCACAGATACAACGAGCAGCTGGAGGTGGAAGAAAGCGAGTCACAGATACAACGAACAGCTGGAGGTGGAAGAAAGCGAGTCACAGATACAATGACAGCTGGAGGTGGAAGAAAGCGAGTCACAGATACGACGAACACTGAGTGAAGAAAGCGAGTCACAGATACAACGAACAGCTGGAGGTGGAAGAAAGCGAGTCACAGATACGACGAACAGCTGGAGGTGGAAGAAAGCGAGTCACAGATACAACGAACAGCGGGAGGTGGAAGAAAGCGAGTAACAGATACAACGAGCAGCTGGAGGTGGAAGAAAGCGAGTCACAGATACAAGGAACAGCTGGAGGTGGAAGAAAGCGAGTCACAGATACAACGAACAGCTGGAGGTGGAAGAAAGCGAGTCACAGATACAACGAACAGCTGGAGGTGGAAGAAAGCGAGTCACAGATACAACGAACCGCGGGATGTGGAAGAAAGCGAGTCACAGATACAACGAACAGCTGGAGGTGGAAGAAAGCGAGTCACAGATACGACGAACAGCTGGAGGTGGAAGAAAGCGAGTCACAGATACAACGAACAGCTGGAGGTGGAAGAAAGCGAGTCACAGATACAGGAACCGCTTTACCCGCGAAAATACTCACTTACTTAATACTTCAATATTTACCCGCAACATAGTGGCACCAAAAGATCACAACGAAGCGCGGGAGGTGGATGAAAGCAAGTAACGGATACAGGCACAGCTTTACCCGCGCGTTTAGCCTTGCCAGGTGTTGCTCTCGGGTCTAAACAAACAGGGCGGCGTACTCAGGCTGGGGCGGAGCGGGTTTATGTACAAAGCAAGCACCGGGGAAGGGAGGAAGTAATTTACGGAGATACACAGCGTTGACTTTACTGAACTTAACTCAATATGAAGTTATGTATGTAATTATCGCGTTTAAAATGTTCCCCAGGGAGTCATTAGAGGTTTTTGGATGAGTTTTACTGTGGGAGAGGTGATATTGATGCTCCCGAGGCTGGTAACTGTATGATAATTGAGGAAATAAGGCATTGCAGACAAATAGAAAGTTATAAGAAATAGTTACAGTTATAGTTATAGAAAATTAATATCCTACACGCGCTATGGACTCCACGTAAAAAGAAAGAAAGAAAGAAGTTGTCTATTGTCCATCTAAAAAACAACACTGGACTATGTGATTCCTACTGAGAGGATGTATTTCCGAATGATGTTAGCAATGTAGCTATGCACCAACAGAACAATGGTGCTTTGTGTGCGTAAGACATCTAATTAGAGAGGACGCTCACGAGTTATGATCAGATGATGAAACTGCTACTTCATCATATTGTTGGACTTTAGTTAAAAAGAAAACGCAAAAACAGAAAATGATCAGTAAGAAAGGAGATTTAGATAAAAGTCCAAAGAAAAGATAGTACTGGAAGAAGAATTGGTGAAAATTTAAGCTTGTACGACAGCCCTGTATAAGCTTTGATAGATGGAAAAAAAATGCAAAAAGGCAGGTCTGTCGGAAGGCCTACTCAAAATTAAGCAACAACCTTTTTTTTTTGCCCTTGGCCAGTCCTTTGAGATGTAAAAAAAAAAAAAAAAAAAAAAAAATGGTGCGAGTGAATTATATGTGATCCTTCTTCAGACAAAATGTGAATTCAACAGAGATAGATACGACTCGGGAGTGAGCGACTGAGTGAGTGATGAGGGGCGACATGAGGGCTTGTGCACACTGTAAACCTAGGGAAGGAAGATAACAGAGCCTACAGGTGCTATAGGCTCCAACGTAAAAAAAAAAATAATAAAAAAAATAATATAATAATAATAAAATAAAAAAAACTCCAAGGGCCGCTCCAACGTAGAACAAAACAAACAAATATAAATAAATAAAATAACCTCCCATGGCCGCGCGGGGCAAAGAACACATCATTACGCGACATATTAATGATGGCATGCAGGATTTTGTCAATTAGTCGGAGAAAAGAATGTGGGAGTCCTGCATTTTGCAAGACTAACCTTAAACGTTTGCGTAAAGAATTCAGCTTGCTTGACAGGCTTGGGAATGTTGGAGACGACAATTACGCGCTGTGTATTTCCAACATTTGGCAAGAGTCACGAGATGAGTTGCAACTTGTGAGATTTCGACATTTTCTGATAAAAAAAAAAAAAAAAAAATTGAAGCGAGTCGAGAAATATTTTTGCTTAATTCCCGCCATAGAAGTCAGCGAAATGATGAGTTCCACGAAATAAGATAAAAATAAATAAAAGAATAAATGAAATACAAGTCTTCTGAGAGCCGCTCTGCTTCCTGACCAGCCCGAGAGCAGGTGGCGTTGTGTTCTATTAAAGTCGTGTATTATTATCATTAATTACTTACTACATCATTACTGTTATGGTACGCAGCTACTAATGATCATCATAATAATAATAATAATAATAATAATCATAATATAATGATCATAATAATAGTAATGATAATAATATCAAAAATAATAATAATGATAATAATAATAATGATAATGACAAAGTAAAAAAAAAAGACAAGGAAATTAAGTAAAATTGAATAGAAAACAAAATTTTATGATAAATAATAATTTAACTGTTTTGATTTGAGAATTACAATGTTGTGACTTTCTTCTTGAGTTGTACAATGTTGACCGATGGGGATTTTGCCAACAACTTCATACCACGGGGTAAAGAATTCCAAATAGAAGGGACTTTATATGGACAAAACGTTTCAATACAATAGTATAGTGAGCCTGAGGAAGATTTAGATAAATATTGGAATCTCTTGTTTCATAGCCACGAGTCATTAACTGAAAGGTGTTGTTTTTATTTTGAAATGTTAAGCCGCCTGCAGGAGGCAGGGCAGCCTGGAGCCTGCGTGTGTGTCTGCCTGTCACCAGGTTGGAGTTGACCCCTTCCCCCCTCCCCCCCACACCGCCAGTGTGGACCAATAGGACCAATCAGATGACAGCCGAGGGTATCATTACTACAGGACACACGCGGCCAGCAGGCAGAAAATCTAATAGATCAAAGGTTCCAAGAGTGACGTCATCTTTTCAATGTTCCTGAGCGACGCCCCGCCTCGATCGCCTCCTTGACTCGAGACACAACCCCAGGTATCTTACAGGCGACCTCTGCCCCCCCCCCAGCCCGCCTGGCTCACCCCCCCATCCATCCCTCCTCCTTTCCCTTCCCTTTACCTCGCCACCCATACATTTCCAAAGTTTCTAAAGTGTTTCCCTGACGAGCGGGCAATGACTGTCCTCCTTGAGCAAGGGGATGGGGTGTGTGGTGTGAGAGGTCGCAGCCTTACCCAGTAAATAACATCAATAATATAATGTTCATGGTACCTTTAGACTTTAACATTCAGCGAGTGGGATGTTCGTCTTTTTGGCGGAAACAATAACCTCAGTAATGTTTGAAATCATAAACATAACGCCGCATAAAATCAAAACATTACTACCACACACACACACACACACACACACACACACACACACACACACACACACCTAGCAAAGCCATCAAACCAGTAGCTTTTCCGCCTCAGTGAGTACAAAGCCTGGCGAGCAAAGACAGCACAGCGTTCATCATACACGTTCATCTTTACCTCTACTCTTACTACACTTTGTTTACCTGTTACTTTTATGCACTCATTTTAATCACTATCTCTTATCTTATTTATTCGTCTTTGCATCCTCATATCTATCTTATCTCAACGGTAGCTAATCATCATCATTATCTTTACCTTACTTTAACTACACTCTTATTTTTCCTGTTACTTTTCTACACTCACTCTTACTACACTCTGTTTCCCTGTTACTTTTCTACACTCACTCTTACTACACTCTGTTTCCCTGTTACTTTTCTACACTCACTCTTACTACACTCTGTTTCCCTGTTACTTTTCTACACTCACTCTTACTACACTCTGTTTCCCTGTTACTTTTCTACACTCACTCTTACTCACTCTGTTTCCCTGTTACTTTTCTACACTCACTCTTACTACACTCTGTTTCCCTGTTACTTTTCTGCGCTCACTCTAACTACACTCTGTTTAACTGTTACTTTTCTGCACTCACTCTTACTCATTCTGTTTCCCTGTTACTTTTCTGCACTCACTCTTACTCACTCTGTTTCCCTGTTACTTTTCTGCACTCACTCTTACTCACTCCGTTTAACTGTTACTTTTCTGCACTCACTCGTACTCATTCTGTTTTTCATGTTACTTTTCTGCACTCACTCTTACTCATTATGTTTCCCTGTTACTTTTCTGCACTCACTCTCACTCACTCTGTTTGCCTGTTACTTTTCTGCACTCACTCTTACTCACTCTGTTTCCCTGTTACTTTCTACACTCACTATTAATCACTATCTCTTATCTTATATATCAGTCTTCCTATCATCATTTTCCGTTACTTTTACCTCTTATTTATTCGTTTTCTCATTATCCTTTTCCATGTTACATTTCTGCATTCACTTTTACTCTTATCTTTTCGTCATCTTATCTTACTCCTACTCTTATCTTTATTCGTCTTCGCATCCTCATATCTATCTTATCTCAACGGTCTCAATCATCAAATCATCAGTATCTTTATCGTATTTGAGGAGTAATTATCATCATTATCTTATCTTCTACTCCCCCTCCTTCGCCACATAAACAGACCTTGTTACTAAAAATACCAGATTGTCGGTTTTCTCTTCCTGCTTTATTCCCTCTCTCTCTCTCCCTCCTTTTATTCGTCGTCCTCATCCACCTCTACCTATCTTCCTCTTCTTCTTCTGCTCCTTTTCCTTCTTATTTCTCCTCCTCTTCTACGTCTTCGTATGATATCTTTCTTTCTTTAATTCTTACTCCTTTTCCTCTTCTTTTTCCTTTACACTATCCTAATTTTTTTTCTTCACACAACATCATCATCATCATCATTTACTTCACTAGCTGTAGGTTTAGTTTTTCTTTTCTTTATTTCTGTTTATCTCTATCTCTTATTCTTTCTTCTTTCTTTTTCCTCTTCCTCTTCCTCCTCCTTCTTCTTCTCCTCCTCCATTACTGTCTTTCCATTTCCAGTCTTCTGTTCTTCTTTTCCTCATTCCTAGTTCTCTGTCTCTCATTCTTTCTTCCTTCTTCTTCTTCTTCTTCTTCTTCTTCTTCTTCTTCTTCTTCTTCTTCTTCTTTTTTCTTCCTCTTCTTCCTCCTCCTCTTCCTCTTCCTCCTCCTCCTTCTCCTCTTCCTCCTCCTCCTTCTCCTCTTCCTCCTTCTCCGTTTCCTCCTCCTCCGTTTCCTCCTCCTCCTCCTCCTCCTCCTCCTCCTCCTCCTCCTCCTCCTCCTCCTCCTCCTCCTCCAGACATGACGTGGAGGCACAGTATCTGTCACGTCACTCACCTCTTATGATGGCATGAAGGTTTTTCAAAGATATGCAGCCTTTCCTTCTATAATATTTCCTCCTTTCCACTTCTGTATAGACTTTACACACACACACACACACACACACCACACACACACACACACACACACACACACACACACACACACACACACCACACGAACATGCACACACACACTTTTCTACTTCGTTATTCCTGGCATTCATTTTTTCTGTCTTTTCTCTGCCTTCATTCTTACTTTCCTTCATTCAGCGTAGCACAGTGTTCATTCTTGTCCCTGATAAGGCGTTTTCTGCGGGGGATTTTGGGTTGCAATCGGAACATTTTCGATTGCAAACGGTCACAACAACAACAACAAATGATTGCGGGTCGGGCCACACTCATCTTCACTGGATGTTGAACAGGACAAAATTTGAGCAACGAGAATTTTTCCGGTTGTCAGGATCCCGCAGAAATGCCTTTATGTTTGTGTTCGAATATTGGTTGTTATGGTCTTGGTGTGTCCGTATGTCTGTATGTCTTTGTTTACATCTGTGTCTCTCTTGGTGTGTTCGTGAGTCTGTGTGTGTGTCTGTTTCTTTGTTTACATGTGTCTACCAGTCTCTCTCTCTCTCTCTCCTTTCTCTCTCTCTCTCTCTCTCTCTCTCTCTCTCTCTCCTCCTCCTCTCTCTCTCTCTCTCTCTCTCTCTCTCTCTCTCTCTCTCTCTCTCTCTCTCTCTCTCTCTCTCTCTCTCTCTCTCTCTTTTACCTCTTCCTCTTCCTCCCTTTGTGCCTCTTATCTCCTCATTCCATGCGCATTTATCCATATTGATCATTCTTCCCTCTCCTCTTTAGTCATTGCTAGTCCCGCCTCCGTCTCCTATATCTGGCTCTCTCTCTCTCTCTCTCTCTCTCTCTCTCTCTCTCTCTCTCTCTCTCTCTCTCTCTCTCTCTCTCTCTCTCTCTCTCTCTCTCTCTCTCTCTCTCTCTCTCTCTGTGTGGGTGCGTGTTTAAATTGCATTATTGTAATTAGCATTCAATACGTCCATTTTTTCCTCTTCACGTAATACAAGGGTCATCAAAGTATATTTACCTTCCTTCTTTGCAATAACTGAAGTGTTGTCTCCCTTCACTCGCTCTGTTCATCTCCTTTACTCCTCTCTCCATCTGTTTTACATTCCTGCATCTTTCTTATTCAAGTTTTATGCTCCGTGATCACTTTGTCATCCTTTTTCCCGCGCTCCTCCATCTCCACTCTTTCTCCGCCATGATGAGGAGCTCTACCCACTGGCAAACTCATTCCCTCTCGGCTTCAGAAACTTCTTTTATCGAGAAAATGAGGAAAAGCGACGGGTTTGTATTTCATTTGTTTACCACCGTTCGAAAGTATAGCGGAATGCAAATAGGACATGAACTGCCACTGCGGAACTTCTTTTAACGTTGACTTAAGTAGCGTTTAGTTTAGTGATGATTGATTGTATGGAGTTTAACCCTAAGGTGTTTTCATTACAAAAAAATGCTCGTAATACAGAATAAAGGCAGAGGCAACCATGGATATATCGGGGAGGCGGTGGCCGAGCGGTTAGCGTCTTGGAGTGCTGAGCTCAATGTCCCGAGTTCAAATCCTGCCGGGGGCAACTCTTTCAAGAGCCTGGTAGGGGGGCAGAAGGTCCTGAGTTCACGTCCCACCAAAGAGCAACTGTCAAATCCATCGTCGAGTGACTGAAGAAACCCGCATGCTGTTATAACCTGTTCTCCGTCTGTGTGCGCGACGAAGAAACTCCAGGGACAGCGTGAGCCTAAATTTATAACGTCAGAGAAAACGGGATCTTCACCTAAGACCACAGGTGTCAAAAAAAAAAAAAAAAAAAATTATATATGGGGTCAACCTATACTACCGAATCCCCATAACCATATTTTCTACGTTTAAGTGAGTAAATCATTTATGTCAATGCCCGTGTTGACAAATTGTTTGATACTGAATGATGGAAGTATATTGATGGACAGCAGCATGCAATAAAACGAGCATGAACCACGAAATGGCAGTGTGCTATGTTATTCATTGCCATGTAGAGCACAGCAATACTGCCTGTGATGCGTTATGCTGCAAGGCCGTTATGCTGCAAGGCCGTTATGCTGCACGATGAATGTATTACTCCTTCACTATGCATTTCTCCTTCACGAGCAGGAACGAGAGAGAGCGAGAAAGACAGAGAGAGAGAAAGAGAAAAAAGAGAGAGAGAAAAAAGAGAAAAAAAAATCGAGTCATGCAAATTACTATGAGCTAATTTAAAAAAGAATGCATAAAAGAGAGAGAGAGAGAGAGAGAGAGAGAGAGAGAGAGAGAGAGAGAGAGAGAGAGAGAGAGAGAGAGAGAGAGAGAGAGAGAGAGAGAGAGAGAGAGAGAGAGAGAGAGAGAGAGAGATTCTCTGCATAACACTTTCGCACGAATTGATCTAATTATAATTTCGCAACTTCCAAAATCAAAAGTTTCTCAATGCAGTGTCGAGTTCTCGTTCCCAGGAATGTTTCACAGAGCGGCGTTCAGTGTCCGGCGGAAAGTTGAACAGGAGAATGAAATGTTCAATCCAATGAAATATTTCGTGCCTTGAACATACATACGTAAATATCATAAAGAAATATGTTTATTCCTATATTTATAGTATATGGTTTTTCAGTCCTGTCTTATGGTTAAGGACTCTTATGGTTATTTGTGTATACATTGCCACAAGTGATGAGTGAAGACGATGGATTGCTATTGATGAAAGCCTCAGAAGTGTTACCCACGGGACTTGATAAACGAGAGAGAGAGAGAGAGAGAGAGAGAGAGAGAGAGAGAGAGAGAGAGAGAGAGAGAGAGAGAGAGAGAGAGAGAGAGAGAGAGAGAGAGAGAGAGAGAGAGAGAGAGAGAGAGAGAGAGAGAGAGAGAGAGAGAGAGAGAGAGAGAGAGAGAGAGAGAGAGAGCGAGCGAGCGAGCGAGCGAGCGAGCGAGCAGAGAGAGAGAGAGAGAGAGAGAGAGAGAGAGAGAGAGAGAGAGAGAGAGAGAGAGAGAGAGAGAGAGAGAGAGAGAGAGAGAGAGAGAGAGAGAGAGAGAGAGAGAATACAATAATTAACTTCTTAACACTGATGGTAAGGCAAGTTGCATGCATCGCAATATAAACGTGTATTTCACAACAACAATCATGTACAGAGAAACAAACGTATAACGAACATCACAAATGACTGTAGAGAAATGTAAACTGTCATGTAGGATGTCATAATAACATAAGAAAATAAGGAAGCTCCAAGAGGCCGCGAGACCTATACGATACTTAATACTACCTACATCCCCCTTTCATCCCCATCCATGAATTTATCCAGTCTCCCTTTAAAGCTCTCTAATGACTGCACTAACTACCTGACAGCATAGTCCATTCCAATCATTTACCACCCTATTTGTGAACCAGTTTTTCCCTTTTTACTTCTTCCTATATG
>JACEEZ010007455.1:155000-185000 GCA_016584305.1 Chionoecetes opilio
ATGATGATGTATACTTATTATTATTATCATTATTGTCATTTGATACTAACTTATAATCGCAAAAAAAATGATTAGTTGGCCGAGATCAGTAATATTTCTACACGATTTCACACAGCCAGAACAAAAAATGATTACTACCTCTACTACTACTACCACTACTACTACTTCTACTACTACTACTACTACTACTACTACTACTACTATTACTTCTTCTACTACTACTACTATTACTACTACTACTACTACTACTACTACTACTACTAACTACTACTACACCCAGATTACTACAGCTACTACTTCTTCTGCTACTACCACTACTTCTACAACAACAACAACACAACAACAACAACCACTACTAATATAACCACCACTACTACTACTTTTTTTATACTACCACCACCACTGCTGCTACTACTACTACTACTACTACTACTACTACTACTACTACTACTACTACTTCTACCACCACCACCACCACCACCACTACTACTACTACTACTACTACTACTACTACTACTACTACTACTTACTATCTTATACGAAAAAAATGGTCTTGGAATACATGTCCCCCCGTATTCCTTGCAGATCGTAAAAGGCGACTTTAAGAGGACACACGAGGAGGGCGAACATGGACCAACGCACACCCGCAGCGAGTGTTTTTTTCAAGTATTATTTCCTGTTTTTTTTCTTTCCGCGGCGCCTCGTGTGGGGAGAAAAATGATGCTGCTAGGTTGTTAGTAAATCGATTTTCTGATCAGTGCTGTGTTAGTTATCATTATTTTAACATTATTATCATGATTAATATTATAGCCATTATCATTATTATTACATTAGTATTTTTTTCATATTTTTTTTCTCTTTCCGCGGCGCCTCGTGTGTGTGGGAGAAAAATGATGTTGTTGGTGATATCGATTTTCTCACCACTTTTGTTTTTGTTATCATCACTACATTACTATTATCATTATCATCATTATTACTATTATTTTTGCCTCGCCCAGTCAGGAATACAGAATTTCTATAACAAAGACAAACTAGAAACAAGAATCGAGACGAGGAAAACTGAGAAAACGAAGCAATTTCATTTAGGACAAAGTGGTTGGAGCGCCGGAGCAAAACGATCAACAACAACAAACAAGGTGGATTGAGGTTGTGATAAATGTCTGGAGTGAGTCAAGATAAGATAGATGCGGAAACAATAGCTTAACGGTTATGTACACAAATGAAAAGAGTCAAATGCACATACGTATATACTATCTTTTCTTCTTGGAGGGATAGAGACAGCCTGACATTTGGCACAAGGCGCATTGAGGTTGTGATAAATGTCTGGAGTGAGTCGAGATGAGATAGATGCGGAAACAATAGCATGTACACGAGATTGGTTGTCGGGATGGCCTCGGGTCCAGATTGACTTGAATAACATATGTCTTGGGTCTCATACGACTTGGGACCGAATTGTCTTGGGGATCATTTGACCTCATTACCAATCGCTTCAGTACCAATTGACCTGCACCCTCTACACGAATGCAGAGATAATAAAATGCACGTTTAGGCTAGTTTTTGTTTTTGTTTTCCTTGGTGGGGGGGGGGGGGGGGTTGAGACCACCTGATATTTGGTACTCAATGGAAACAAGACTGGAAACATTCACAAAAGGAAAAGGATATGACTTCCGCACAAGACGACTTCCGCACATTGCCTCACGTCAGATAGGAAAAGGATATTATTTACTAAGTCACAAGAACTATAAGCATTGCCTCACGTCAGATAGGAAAAGGATATTATTTATTAAGTCACAAGAACTATAAGCATTGCCTCACGTCAGATAAAATGACTCTTCCAATTCACGAAGAAAACTTAATGAAGATATCGATAAAATAATTATAAAACAAGAATATAGATTTCAGTAAAGGAGCTTATCATACACTGAATTTCATTTCTTATAGAGCTTGTATTTACTAGGAATGATATAATCTATGCTAACACGTTCTAACCAAAAAAGAAAAGGAAAAAAAACGCGAAGGAACTTAATATCTCAGCAACGAAAAAGAAAGAAAAAATGATGAAAACGAAAATTTAAAAAAGTGATGATGAAAATAGAAAAAAATACATAATTCAATGTTCCAGATGAGACGCGTATCCGATTTATACATAACTGAAGTAAATAGGAAATCATTCTGTGGAAGTAGGATAGATAGCACTGTACCTCTCTTCACAGGAGAACGAGACAAACACAAAGACTTACGATGAAGAGGTTTCAAAGTAGCTAATACATATACACTGTAGGAGAACCAGGAAAAATAAAATCAGTAATTCATATAAACTGAGAACCAAGAAAAATAGCGGTCCAGGAATATGACATGCGTGAAAAAGTTCGCCATTACAACCACCTCAGACGTATATAGCCACGGCATGCAAACACTTCTGAACTCCTTGAACCCAGAACGAAATTTCCATTGTAATTTGGGTACCATTAGACGATTTGTAGTGAATATAAGCAATGTTTTATAGCCTGTTTAGTATCCTTGTCGAGTAACTAATTTGGTATATTCAGTGACTTTTCGTAATTTTATGGCTCAACAACAGACGATTTTTTATAGCCAAGGAAAGATCTGGGCGTGAAGGGGTTAATGTAATACTAGATAAACCTTTATATTCCAGATGAACAGGCTAAGGAGACAGGGAGGAGCTACAACATGCGCTACGGATATCCTAAAAATGCTACATTATCAAGTCAATTACCTGAGATGTGCATATTTAGTGAGTGTGAATTGAAGTTATGGAAGGAAGAAGTTACAAAGTTGGGGCATCGCATAAAGAGTCTCTGATCCGTGCAGGGAGGGCGGCGGCCATTAATACGAAGGGTACGTCATGGGAGACTTTAAGAAAATAGATACTTTTTGAAAGGATGTAGAGGGGTGATCCGGGATTGCTATATAGTAAAGGTATATTCTTGAAGGTAATTAGGGAAGCAATTGGGAGAGAGACTAATGCAAGGTTAAGCCTGGAGGACATCTTAAGTTTTCTGAATATTTACTGCCTTAACTTATTCACCTTTTAAGCCATCTGTGACATTAATAACTGTTTAAATAGAAAATAATAATAAGATGTAAGGTTAACGTGGTGATATAGTAAGTTTTCTGAACACTTACTGCCTTAACTTATCCACCGTTTAAGCCATCTGTGAAATTAATAACTGCTTAAATAATAAATAATAAAAATATGTAGGGTTAACGTGGTGATACAGTGACCAGGTAAATAAAGGTGGAAAGCCAACTAGATAGATGCGACCACAACGAGATAGAATTCAAGTTAAAAGGCGCAAAAACTTGTGACCCTGAGACGAGTGATTCAAGGAGATCAGAGAGATAAATTGTTCAAATAAAAATAATAAAAAATATGTAGGGTTAACGTGGTGATACAGTGACCAGGTAAATAAAGGTTAGAAGCCAACTAGTACAAGTATTGCTGCTATAAAGAGACATGAGGACTTGAAGAGACAAAAGCGACCACAACGACATAAAATTCAAGTTAAAAGCCTTAAAAACTTGTAAGCGTGACCTCATCCGTACATCTGCTTTTATAAGAGTGTGAATTTATAAGAGTGATTCAAGGCGATCAGAGAGATACGAGGGACGAATATAAAAAGGAAAAAAAGAGCATATAATCTACAATTGACTTCATAAATATCTCAAAAAGCTGCTTTTTATGTCAGTTGAAAATAAATCCTTACTAATAATGATGCTCCAAATCCCTTCCACTCTATTTTTTCTTTGGTATATCTAGTTACATTCAAAATAAATCTGCTAGTAAACAAAATATCAGATATCCTTCCAGAAAAAAAAGTGCATTATGTAAGCTGATAGGAAGAGAGAGAGAGAGAGAGAGAGAGAGAGAGAGAGAGAGAGAGAGAGAGAGAGAGAGAGAGAGAGAGAGAGAGAGAGAGAGAGCCAGCCAGCCAGCCAGCCAGCCAGCCAGCCAGCCAGCCAGCCAGCCAGCGAGCGAGCGAGAGCGAGAGCGAGAGCGAGAGAGAGAGAGAGAGGGGATCTAGGTATGAGTGAGTAAAGAATGCGTTACACTGAGAATATACACCACGATCCACGGCTGCATCTTCAATACACCGCAGAGAGAGACAACAAAGAGAGGCTAACAAGGGCGAGGGGAAGAGTGGGCAATAAATGTGTGGCATTCTATTACATGATGAGAATGGGAAGCTGGATAAAGACGGGAG
Source organism: Chionoecetes opilio (assembly GCA_016584305.1). NCBI lineage: Eukaryota > Metazoa > Arthropoda > Malacostraca > Decapoda > Majidae > Chionoecetes > Chionoecetes opilio. The sequence continues at coordinate 159,227 of JACEEZ010007455.1, forward strand.
GTATAAAGATAAAGAAGATGAAAGATAAGATGAAGATAAAAGATGTAATACGAAGAGGAGGAGGCGAAGAAGAAGCAAGAGGAGGCGAAGAAGCAGCAAGAGGAGGCAAAGAAGAAGCAAGAGGAGGCGAAGAAGACGCAAGAGGAGGCGAAGAAGAAGCAAGAGGAGGCGAAGAAGCAGCAAGAGGAGGCGAAGAAGCAGCAAGAGGAGGCGAAGAAGAAGGAAGAGGAGGCGAAGAAGCAGCAAGAGGAGGCGAAGAAGAAGCAAGAGGAGGCGAAGAAGAAGGAAGAGGAGGCGAAGAAGCAGCAAGAGGAGGCGAAGAAGCAGCAAGAGGAGGCGAAGAAGCAGCAAGAGGAGGCGAAGAAGAAGCAAGAGGAGGCGAAGAAGAAGCAAGAGGAGGCGAAGAAGAAGGAAGAGGAGGCGAAGAAGCAGCAAGAGGAGGCGAAGAAGCAGCAAGAGGAGGCGAAGAAGCAGCAAGAGGAGGCGAAGAAGAAGCAAGAGGAGGCGAAGAAGAAGGAAGAGGAGGCGAAGAAGCAGCAAGAGGAGGCGAAGAAGCAGCAAGAGGAGGCGAAGAAGAAGCAAGAGGAGGTGAAGAAGCAGCAAGAGGAGGCGAAGAAGAAGCAAGAGGAGGCAAAGAAGCAGCAAGAGGAGGCGAAGAAGCAGCAAGAGGAGGCGAAGAAGAAGGAAGAGGAGGCGAAGAAGCAGCAAGAGGAGGCGAAGAAGAAGCAAGAGGAGGCGAAGAAGAAGGAAGAGGAGGCGAAGAAGCAGCAAGAGGAGGCGAAGAAAGCAGCAAGAGGAGGCGAAGAAGTAGCAAGAGGAGGCGAAGAAGCAGCAAGAGGAGGCGAAGAAGAAGCAAGAGGAGGCGAAGAAGAAGGAAGAGGAGGCGAAGAAGCAACAAGAGGAGGCGAAGAAGAAGGAAGAGGAGGCGAAGAAGAAGCAAGAGGAGGCGAAGAAGCAGCAAGAGGAGGCGAAGAAGAAGCAAGAGGAGGCGAAGAAGCAGCAAGAGGAGGCGAAGAAGCAGCAAGAGGAGGTGAAGAACCAGCAAGAGGAGGCGAAGAAAGAAGCAGAGGAGGCGAAGAAGAAGCAAGAGGAGGCGAAGAAGCAGCAAGAGGAGGCGAAGAAGCAGCAAGAGGAGGCGAAGAAGCAGCAAGAGGAGGTGAAGAAGCAGCAAGAGGAGGCGAAGAAGAAGCAAGAGGAGGCGAAGAAGCAGCAAGAGGAGGCGAAGAAGAAGCAAGAGGAGGCGAAGAAGAAGAAGAGGAGGCGAAGAAGCAGCAAGAGGAGGCGAAGAAGAAGCAAGAGGAGGCGAGAAGCAGCAAGAGGAGGCGAAGAAGAAGCAAGAGGAGGCGAAGAAGAAGCAAGAGGAGGCGAAGAAGCATAGGAAAAGAAGCTTCGAAAGGAGGCGAAGAAGCAGCAAGAGGAGGCGAAGAAGCAGCAAGAGGAGGCGAAGAAGCAGCAAGAGGAGGCGAAGAAGAAGCAAGAGGAGGCGAAGAAGAAGGAAGAGGAGGCGAAGAAGCAGCAAGGGAGGCGAAGAAGCAGCAAGAGGAGGTGAAGAAGCAGCAAGAGGAGGCGAAGAAGAAGCAAGAGGAGGCGAAGAAGAAGCAAGAGGAGCGAAGAAGCAGCAAGAGGAGGCGAAGAAGCAGCAAGAGGAGGCGAAGAAGCAGCAAGAGGAGGCGAAGAAGCAGCAAGAGGAGGTGAAGAAGCAGCAAGAGGAGGCGAAGAAGAAGCAAGAGGAGGCGAAGAAGAAGCAAGAGGAGGCGAAGAAGCAGCAAGAGGAGGTGAAGAAGAAGCAAGAGGAGGCGAAGAAGAAGCAAGAGGAGACGAAGAAGAAGCAAGAGGAGGCGAAGAAGAAGCAAGAGGAGGTGAAGAAGAAGCAAGAGGAGGCGAAGAAGAAGCAAGAAGAGGAGAAACAAGAGGAAGATACAAAAAATATTAAATGAAGAGGAACGACTAAAGGAAAGTAAAGAAGAGCACGAAGACTGTCAAGAGGGATGTAAGAGGAGACTTAAAGAGAGGTTGTCGGCGTCTTAAAGGAAAACGTAACCGAGAATCTCAAGTAAATAGAAAAAACAAAATACGTGGAGAAGTGGGATTACCGGCGATTATTTACACACACACACACACACACACACACACACACACACACACACACACACACACACACACACACAAACACACACACACACACAGACGCACACATACACACACCAGCTGATCACTTGCCCCGCTATGGAGAACGGATTCCTCTCCACCTATATTCTCCATCCGGGTGGTATGGGGGGGGTAGGGAGGCAGGGGTAGGCAGGCAGGGAAGCAGGGGGGGTAGGAAGGGAGGTAGGGAAACAGGGGGGCAGGGAGACAGAGGGCTGGGGTAGGAAGGCAGGGGGCAGAGGAGGCTGGGAGGCTGGAAGCAGAGGGGTTGGGTAGGAAGGCAGGGAGGCAGGGAGGTAGGGAGGGCAGGCAGGTGGCAGGGAGCAGGGGGTTGCAGGTAGGGAGGCAGGGGTTTGGGGGCTGGAGGGCAGGGGTAGGAAGGCAGGGAAGCACAGGGAGGCAGGGAGGCAGGGAGGGGGCCTGACTGAGTCTCTGCACGGCACAGGTGTGAATTAGGGCCGGATAAATGTCCGTTCCCTGGCAAGTGTATCCCCGCCGTGCCGACAGTAACCCGCCCCCGGGGAGATAATAATACCCCGGGGGAGGGAGGGGAATGAGAGGGGAGAGTAGGAGGGGTGTAAGAGGGGAGAGTAAGAGGGGAGCAGACACAGAGGGGAATAAGAGAAGGAATAAGTCTTTGATGAGTCGCTGTCTTTGTGTGATCTTTCCTCCATCCGTCGAGGGAAACAGGGAGCTTATTATCCTGTGCGAGTCCCTGGCTTCTCCCTTCAGGGTTTAATTTAATTTATGAAGGGAAACTTGTGGACTCTTGATGCAAATGAAACGGGAGGAATAGATGGAAGGCTTTACTGATGTCTCCCTCCTTTGTTATTACCCTCAGTGTATTAGGGTCATTTGGAGTCTTTTGTCTTAGTGGAGGAGCTTGGGTTGGTGCAGGAGGTGGCATTAGGTATTTGTACACCGGCATTGCTTTACTTTTTATTTTGTTGATACAGAACACACCGCCTGCAAACTTGGTCTCAATGGGGAGAATAGATCTGAGAACAATGCATGACGTAAGGGAAGCCAGGAATGGAACATGGAACACAATAGATACTTTTACATGACCACAATGTCCATATATATTCTCTCTCTCACTCACTCACTCACTCACTCACTCACTCACTCACTCACTCACTCACTCACTCACTCACTCACTCACTCACTCACTCACTCACTCACTCACTCACTCACTCACTCACTCACTCACTCCACTCACTCACTCACTCACTCACACTCTCTCCTCTCTCTCTCTCTCTCTCTCTCTCTCTTCTCTCTCTCTCTCCTCTCTCTCTCTCTCTCTCTCTCCCTCTCTCTCTCTCTCTCTCTCTCTCTCTCTCTCTCTCTCTCTCTATTCCGTCTTCTCCTCTCTCCTCTCTTTACTTTTTATATTTCACTCTACACTCACTCCCCTACTTTTCTACTGCACGTTCCCCACCACTATCTCCTCTCTCCCCTCACTCCCCTCTCTCCTCCCTCATCACTCACTCATACTCCCCTCACTCCTCACTCACTCACTCACTCACTCACTCATCTCACTCACTCACTCACTCACTCACTCACTCCTCTCTCACTCACTCATCTCACTCCTCACTCACTCACTCACTAACGCTAATCACAACCACGACTCGAGCGAGTCACTCACTCAGTCACGAACTCCACACACTCGTCCAGCTTACACTTACGACACAATACTCACAAGTAGAGGTGAGTAAATACTGAGAGGCAAGATCAGTATCAAAGGACGGGGAACTCGGAAGAGTCACTGCGACTAGGCACGTCAATAAAAACAAGGGCAAGCTAAGGCACTGAGTGAGGGGTCAAGAAACTCTCAGACGTCTAACTAATCTTCTATGATTCTCTGTTTCCATATACGTACACCGACCTATGGTCCTCTTCTCTGCTCTCTCTACTATCAACTACTTGTAAATTACCGTTGAAACTGAACCTTTTCCTTTATATTTGAAAATACAGTTTTCATTGCCACTATTTCTATGAAACGTTCCCCAACTACAACTCCCTACCACTTACCTCTTTCGTCGGACTACTCGTTCTCTCACTTCTCCCCATTTTCTTTCTCGCCTCATCTCTCTTTTCTGAATGAACGATTATGCACCGCACGAGGCGATGTAACGTCCACGAGCAAGACTCCAACAGTGTGCAGTTTTACGCAACGGTATGCAAGTTGACGGTTGAGTTTTAAAGACATTATCTTGGCAGTGAGTTGAAAGTCGAATAGGTCAGGAAGGAGGAGGAGGGGAGGAGGAAAGGAGGAGGAGGAGGAGGAGGAGGAGGAGGAGGAGGAGGAGGAGGAGGAGAAGAGGAGGAGAAGAAGAAGGAAGGAGGGGGAGGAGAAGGAGGTAAAGGAGAGAGAAGAAGAGGGAAGGAGGGAGAGGATTTTACATAGGATTACATAGGAATAACAGACACCAGGAGACCTATTGGTTCATGACGAGGGTATCTGCTGAACTATATACTACTATCAACTACATGTAAGAAAACAGTTGGAAAATGATACCATGTCCCTAAAGAAGATAGGAACATGGAAGTTACGTAGTGAAGAATGATAAGAGGAGGAGGAGGAGGAGGAGGAGGTAAAGGAGAGAGAAGAGGAGGGGAAAGAGGAGGAGAAGAGGGAAAGAGGGAGAGGAGAAGAGGGAGGAGGAGGAGAGGAGGAGGTAAGGAGGAGGAGGGGTGTAAGGGAAAACCTGGGTGGACTTGAGGCGGGTTTCGGGGCAAGGGCGCGCTAAGAAGAGCAAAGACGTGATCAGGTGGAGAAAAAGTGTGAGAAAGAGTCACAGAATAATAATAATGGTGGTAGGGAAGGCAGTGGTAAGAATGGATGCTACTTACTACAGGAACTACCTCGTGTAGATATCGCAGCCTCTTGTAGCTTCCTTATTTTGTTATGTTCTTATGATGCTAAAAAATGTAACTGTTACCAAAAATATATGTGTGATAAGGAGTATATAAAAAAAAAAAAAAAAAAGGGGTTAGGGTGGGGTAAGGGAGCTCAAAGAAAATTAATTTAAATAAAGTAATAGAAGAGGGGGAAACCAACTATCGTAGCTATAAAACTATCTATATAACCAACTATCGTAGCTCTAAAACTATCTATATAACCAACTATCGTAGCTATAAAACTATCTAGATAACCAACTATCGTAGCTATAAAACTATCTATATAACCAACTATCGTAGCTATAAAACTATCTAGATAACCAACTATCGTAGCTATAAAACTATCTAGATAACCAACTATCGTAGCTATAAAACTATCTATATAACCAACTATCGTATACTATGTAGCTGTAGCTTATAGTGACTGGAGTGGTTGGATGACGGGCTAATTTGGTGAACGGTAGCTTGGTGGCCGGTGATGGGTGACCGGTGATGGGTGGGTAAATGGGTGATTGGTTGAATGGATGCGTCGCTTAGTATATGTATGGGTGAATAGATGACTCAATGGGTTGTTGTATGACTTACCTGCTTAGTGGCTGGTTGACTGGTTGACTGCCCTGGTTGGTTGACTGCCCGAGTGTTGAGTGATGGTAGGCACTGTATAGATAACAGATAAAGATAAATGGATAAAGAGGACACAGGTAATGTACTCATATCTGCATTGCGGCTTCATGGGGGAAAAAAGTCATTATAGTTTTTAAGTGGCGAACCAAACCATTAATGTTAATATAATTCCCGTGAGATCCTTAACAGAGAAAAGTGGAATAAATAGTCAGGTTTTTATTTCAGTTTTTACACATTTTTACATATTTATATATCTTTTTATTCATTTCAAAATCCTATAATGAACTTTTTACATATTTATATTCATGTATTTATTTTGAAATGAATAAAAAAAAATATATATATGCAAAAATGTGTAAAAAGTAAAATAAAAACCTGACGATTTATTTATTATATGACCCTAATTAACTGAATCCAGAGTCAACTATTTGTTTTAATGGTTATAAGGTTTTTATATCTAACCAACAAGGTACGATTACTTTAACCTCAGCTAACATAAGATTCATTTATGATAATATAATGTAATCATTATGGAAATAAGCAATTTGTATTAGTAATAAAAATAAAGAATTTCTCGTGGTGTGAGGCAGCTTAAAAAGGGAAGCAAATTCTCTTCTCTCTCCTCTCTCTCTCTCTCTCTCTCTCTCTTCTTCTCTCCTCTCTCCTCTCTCTCTCTCTCCCTCTCTCTCTCTCTCTCTCTCTCTCTCTCTCTCTCTCTCTCTCTCTCTCTCTCTCTCTCTCTCTCTCTCTCTCTCACAATTAAATGTAAAAGGAAAACCTTGTCCCTCACACGTTCTAGCATTTTGTCCTTTCTGCTCCCTCCCCCCCCCCACCCCGCTCTCCCCAACCTGTGGACTCAACAACCCCCACACACAGCCCACGACAATCTCCATAATCCTTCCCACAAAAAAAACCCATCTCCTTTCCTCCCCACTGACCTCCCTTCCCGCCAAAAAACCCATCCCTTCCTCTCCACTGACCTCCCTTCCCGCCAAAAAACCCATCCCTTCCTCTCCACTAAACTCCCTTCCCGCCAAAATACCCAGTCCCTTCCCGCCAAAACACTTTATCCCTTCCCGCCAAAATACCCAGTCCCTTCCCGCCAAAACACTCTATCCCTTCCCGCCAAAATACCCAGTCCCTTCCCGCCAAAACACTTTATCCCTTCCCGCCAAAATACCCAGTCCCTTCCCGCCAAAACACTTTATCCCTTCCGCCCAAAATACCCAGTCCCTTCCCGCCAAAACACTCTATCCCTTCCCGCCAAAATACCCAGTCCCCTCCCGTCAAAACACTTTATCCCTTCCCGCCAAAATACCCAGTCCCTTCCCGCCAAAACACTCTATCCCTTCCCGCCAAAATACCCAGTCCCTTCCCGCCAAAACACTCTATCCCTTCCCGCCAAAATACCAGTCCCTTCCCGCCAAAACACTTTATCCCTTCCCGCCAAAATACCCAGTCCCTTCCCGCCAAAACACTTTATCCCTTCCCGCCAAAATACCCAGTCCCTTCCCGCCAAAACACTCTATCCCTTCCCGCCAAAATACCCAGTCCCCTCCCGTCAAAACACTTTATCCCTTCCCGCCAAAATACCCAGTCCCTTCCCGCCAAAAAAACATGTCCCTTCCTCCCCACTAACCTCCCTTCCCGCCAAAAAATCCCTGCCCTGTCCCTCCCTGCCCGCCAAAACGTTCATCAGAATGTAATCACCTGGAGTCATTACCACCTATAATGACCTTTATCGCCTTCTTAATTAAGCTCAACGACTCGCCTTGTCATCCCGGGAAACAGATGTGACGGACGCTCCACTAATCATTACATTAACATAACACACAATGCCTCAATAAATTAAAGTGCACCTTTTTTTTACCCCTTTACGCCCAGATCTTTCCTTTGCCACATAAAATAGTCTGTTGTTAGCCATAAAATAACGAAAACTAACTGAATATACCAAATTAGCTCGTGGACACGGATACTAAACAGGTCATATCTATAAAATATTGCTTATATTCATTAAAAATCGTCTAATGGTAGCCAAATTACAATGGAAATTACGTTCTGGGCCTCAAGGGGTTATCACAAAGGACTGGACTAAGGGCAAAAAAAAAGGTGTAACAAAACCCACGCTTAGTTGCCAGTCCCTATAAAGAAGACAGTAAGAGAATAAAGAAAAAGGGTGGGCCAATATAGTTCGGGGTGTCTTGTCACTCCTCTTTTGAAGAAATTTAAGTCGTAGGAAGGCGGAAAAATAGAAACAAGAAGAAAGTTCCAGAGTTTACCAGTGAAAGGGATGATGGAAGCTTGTTACTTTTAATGTTATTCTATCTTCTTTTACTTGAAATTGAAAAAAAGATGAACTAATTTTGCATTCAAGTAAGTTATTGTCATTTGCTTGGTAGGATTTTCTAGTTTTTTTCTTCTCCATAAACTTTTTTCCCCAGCTCTAGCAGATTTACTTTCATATGACTAATGAAGCTCCAGTACTTGATAACATTTTACCGAGCATACTTTGTTTCCGTTTCTTTCCTTGACTAAATGTTTTTTCCATAAAATTTTATCACAAACTATTTCTTTTCTTCTCTGTGAGTACGTAACCCTTTCTTTTGTCTAACTTTCTGATGAAGCATTTCTTTTAGTGTTTGTGGTGGAGTACGGCGCTTATATAACCCCTTGAGACCTAGACCGAAATTTCCATTGTAATTAGGTACCAGCAGACTATTTTAGTGAATATAAGCAATATTTTATAGATATGATCTGTTTAGTATCCGTGTCGACTAACTAATTTGATATATTAAGTTACTTTTCGTAATTTTATAGCTAACAACAGACGATTATTTATAACAAAGGAAAGATCTGGGCGTGAAGGGGTTAAATACAAATACGCCAACTTTCTCACGCACCTATACTTTACTTTACTACTTTACTACTTTAACATAATACTCTACTTAAATACAATACCTGAACAGTGCCTCAATGTGTAGCGAGATGTATCATAATAGCGAGATTTTTTCATGTTGCATCTTTCAGCTATAAAATATATGTTATTATCTCACTATAAAAACGATATCACTAAAACTCACTATATAAACTAAAAAAAAAAAATCCAGCCTGCGCCACTAACATTTGAGGGCCAACCATCACGACCCTCCAGAATGTGCAGGGCCAACCACTTAGACCCTCAAGGAAAACACAATAGCCTACAGGCGCTATAGGCTTATACATAGAAGAGAGAGAGAGAGAGAGAGAGAAAGAGAGAGAGAGAGAGAGAGAGAGAGAGAGAGAGAGAGAGAGAGAGAGAGAGAGAGAGAGAGAGAGAGAGAGAGAGAGAGAGAAAAAAAAACCACAACAACAACAACAACAACAACTTATGGACAATACACGTGGTTTACTGATAACTTCATTCATGAGAGGCATATGTAAGCTCGGTAGTGAGCCTCTTATTTTAGTTCTTGCGGTATGCACTATAATACGGTACTATTGAATCCTGCAAGTAAGTGTCCCTATATTTATCCCTATATAAGAATAAGTGTCCCTATATTTATCCCTATATAAGAATAAGTGTCCCTATATTTATCCCTATATAAGAATAAGTGTCCCTATATTTATCCCTATATAAGAATAAGTGTCCCTATATTTATCCCTATATAAGAATAAGTGTCCCTATATTTATCCCTATATAAGAATAAGTGTCCCTATATTTATCCCTATATAAGAATAAGTGTCCCTATATTTATCCCTATATAAGAATAAGTGTCCCTATATTTATCCCTATATAAGAATAAGTGTCCCTATATTTATCCCTATATATGAATAAGTGTCCCTATATTTATCCCTATATAAGAATAAGTGTCCCAATATTTATCCCTATATAAGAATAAGTGTCCCTATATTTATCCCTATATAAGAATAAGTGTCCCTATATTTATCCCTATATAAGAATAAGTGTCCCAATATTTATCCCTGGATATAAGAATAAGTGTCCCTATATTTATCCCTATATCAGAATAAGTGTCCCTATATTTATCCCTATGTAAGAATAAGTGTCCCTATATTTATCCCTATATAAGAATAAGTGTCCCTATATTTATCCCTATATCAGAATAAATGTCCCTATATTTATCCCTATATAAGAATAAGTGTCCCTATATTTATAAATTCACCTGTTGGTTTGTACACACGCGTTGCCCAGGTGATCTGCAGAAAGTCAATAATTACTGTGCTGATTAACGCAACAAATGGAGAGCCTGGTTGATGCCTCGCCCTTTGATGTTGTACAAATTCAGGTTAATTTGAACACGATATTTGGTCGCCTACAAAACATTGGTGATATTGTTCCAGTTTGTATAGGGCGGCCGGGCGACAACAACTTTCAATGGACAATAAAAAATCTATCTGCCTCTCGAATATTCACATTGTTTAGATTTTTTCCTTTTTCACACAAAACTGATGGTAAGTAAATAAGTGTCAGAAACAAGGTTAGGACACCAAAAGATGACATAGCATAGATTTGATAACATGAAAACATTGAGGTCAGTGAAGTAGGACACGAATGGAGGTGGTGAGCTGTTGGTGTATGTATGTAGGTTGTAGAAAGCAAGAATTCAAGAACCATGATTATATTTTTTGATATATGATAATTTAGAGAAACTGGAGCATTTGATCAACAGTTACCGCGCAGCCAGAGACCAATAGCTGAACTGTTTCATCTATCATGTCACACATAAAGGTACGCAGCTCATTGATGAGACATACATATTTAAGTACCATGTCATGTCATAAGTAAGTATGTCATCTAATATAATATGCATTCGTAATTTTGGGTAGAAAATCCATCACTCTTTACTGTGACCCACCAGCATCCGCGCACCGCTCCACGGGTGATAAGCTGATGGTGGAAAATACGGATTTGTCGGAGAATTTTTTTTTGCTGAAAACAAAAACAAGATCATCCGCATAACTCAATTGTTTGTTCATCGCGGTTTTTTCTTCTCGTAAAGGTTTGAAAAAGGAAGGAGATAAAGGCTAATGAGGTTAACTTGAGGTTGCTGGCATTAAGGTCATGAAAGGTCATCAACCCCGGCTGTGTTGACGTAGTAATGGTAATAGTCTTGCCTGGCTCTGGAACACACTCCGGAACACTGAGGACGCTCCTTCCACCACGCGCCTAATACAAGATGCCTTTATTACACAAGTTTATGTGCGCGTTTATCTATCTATCTATCTATCTATCTATCTATCTATCTATATCTATGTATAATTTGTTCTTCTTCGAATATTAGTGTAATTCTGATTTTTTCCTATTAGGTTAGTTATGTTAAGGTATTCTAGTTTTGCTTTCGATTTAAAGTTACGACCCAGGCATTTTGTGGGAGCCCTTGAAGGCAATCGTGCCTTGTTAGATCGATTATCTGGAATCAATGTGACTCCCGTCTAGACCGTGCCCCGAGGCTAGTCACCACCTACCACTTGAGGAGACAACAGCCCTCCAGCCCTACCAGGATGTGGCCTCAGCGTGGGGCGGAGAGGTAGTGAACGGGGGGGGGGGGGGGGAGAGGTAGTGACCGGGGGAGGGGGGAGGCGGAAGGAAGGAGAAGAGAGGCTGGGCGAGGAGGCGCTTCAGAAGGCGCCTCTTAACTACTGACGGAGCCTACGGCCGCTGAGGGGCTTGAGGAGAGGATCACGGGCTATAATGAGGCGACGAGGGATGCTTAACGAGGACACGCTGCTAACAAGCTACTAATAGACCTGGCCACTCCTTGCCTACACTGTTACTTCCTGCTGTAGGTGCGTCGTGCGGGGACGGGACGGGAATGTGAGCGTCGCCCTGCTGAAACCAACAGCCGAAAATATAAAGAATAAATTGCGATAATTAATGTTTTTCTTTCCATTCATGTTCATTATGTAGATATTTACGCCATCAACGTGCTAATCTTTACCATGATATTTTATTATTTCGTGTCACCACAAATGTAGTCTTGCTGAAACAATACCGAAATAAAAGAATTATCGATAATTAATGTTTTTCTTTCCATTCATGTTCATTATGTAGATATTTACGCCATCAACGTGCCAATCTTTACCATGATATTTTATTATTTTTTTTTTACCACCATCAAAATGTTAATCTTTACCATGATATTTTATTACATTTTTTTTACCACCATCAAAATGTTAATCTTTACCATGATATTTTATTACATTTTTTTTACCAACCATCAAAATGTTAATCTTTACCATGATATTTTATTACATTTTTTTACAACCATCAAAATGTTAATCTTTATCATGATATTTTATTACATTTTTTTTACCACCATCAAAATGTTAATCTTTATCATATTTTATTGTATGTTTTTTTTTTTTTATTACATGAGTGGAAACGAACGAGGTCGTGGGATCACTTGGTAGTACATGAAGGGCGTGTCATCCGTGCAGCCAGCGACCACCCGCCTGCCGGAGGACACGCGTGGTTGGTGGTGTGACCGTCACCAACACATTGCCGATTTTTCAAACATGGACTTAGGCTAACCTAAGACTAACCATGGCCTTAGACAGACATTTCAGTTTCTTAAACATTTTTCCGGGGGGTTATATAATATCATTAGACTTGGATCGGGGACAGGGTCGTGGGTGTCTAACAATTCCAATACGATTGTCGTTAGTCTTCGACCAATCTGAGACTAAACCCCTCTTAAAAAACTGATACGTCTGTCTAAAGCCATGGTTAGTCTTAGGTTAGCCTAAGTCGATGTTTGAAAAATCGGCCAAATTGTCTGTGGCGGGATCCGTGACGGGCAGTGTGGCGCCATGACACCGCTGGTCCACTCGCCACGTCAGGAAAGCTATACACCTGCTGCTGCTGCTGCTGCTGCCTCGCCGTCACCACAACACAAGTACCGACACGGATTTCATCACTAAATGTAAAAAATATCTGCATTGGTGTGTACGAAGCTTAGTTAAAAGCAGCATCTGTCACTACTCCGTCAAACTTCTGACAACTCTGAGAGGATGAAACATTGAAAACTCTCTCTCTCTCTCTCTCTCTCTCTCTCTCTCTCTCTCTCTCTCCTCTCTCTCTCTCTCTCTCTCTCTCTCTCGGGACAAAGCGAAGCTGCAATTAAATTAAAGACGTAAAGTTGTTTAATTAGCATATAAAGTACCGTTGGGAGCTTCACTGGAGATGCTTTCCATACTTTTACACCAGAGCACCGCGAGGGCCGGAGCACAGAGGGAGAAAACAGGACTTATATACTCGTGTGTATATCATAATATATATATATATATATATATATATATATATATATATATATATATATATATATATATATATATATATATATATATACACACACGTAATGGATATAACGAACGAGAACCCAACGTGTGGTGGACAGCTCGGTGGAAAAACTAAAATAATGTTTGGGGTGAGGCCGAGGCTGAGGCCGGGTTCCTGGAGGCAGGGAGACATTAACTGATTAGCCTGCAGTATGTGCCCCATGGATCCACAGCATCCTTTACTAATGAACAAAGGCAAACTATAAATCAATAATAGAAAACAAACATAAAATTTAAAAATAGAGTAGAGTAGAAATGTGTAACGCAGGGAAACGCGCATACAATTAAGCTTGCTAAAATGTGAGCCTTGTTTCAGATTGAATGCATGTATTACAAGTATTTTGTTTCAGATTAAATTCATGTATTACAAGTATTTTGTTTCGGATTAAATTCATGTATTACAAGTATTTTGTTTCGGATTAAATTCATGTATTACAAGTATTTTGTTTCAGATTAAATTCATGTATTACAAGTATTTTGTTTCAGATTAAATTCATGTATTACAAGTATTTTGTTTCGGATTAAATTCATGTATTACAAGTATTTTGTTTCAGATTAAATTCATGTATTACAAGTATTTTGTTTCAGATTGAATTCATGTATTACAAGTATTTTGTTTCAGATTAAATTCTGTATTACAAGTATTTGTTTCAGATGAATTCATGTATTACAAGTATTTTGTTTCAGATTAAATTCATGTATTACAACGTATTTTGTTTCAATAAATTAGATTAAAGTATTTTGTTTCGATAAATCTGTATTACAAGTATTTTGTTTCGGATTAAATCCGTTTCAAGTATTTGTTTCGGATTAAATCAGTTTAAAGTATTTTGTTTCAGATTAAATTCATTTACAGTATTTTGTTTCAGATTAATTCATGTATTACAAGTATTTTGTTTCGGTTAATTTCATGTTACAAGTATTTTGTTTCGGATTAAATTCATGTATTACGGAATTTTGTTTGAGAATTAAAATCATGTATACAGATTTTGTTTCGGATTAAATTCATGTATACAGTATTTGTTCCGGATTAATTCATGTATTACCAGTATTGTTTCGATTAAATTCATGTATTACAGAATTGTTTGAGATTAAAATTCATGTATTACAGTATTTTGTTCGATTAATTCATGTATAAATATTTTGTTCAGATTGAATTCATGTATACAAGTATTTTGTTTCGATTAAATTCTGTATTACAGATATTTGTTTCGGATTAAATTCATGTATACAAGTATTTTGTTTCGATTGAATTCATGTATTACAAGTATTTGTTCGGATTAACTGTAGTGACAAGTAATTTGTTTCAGATTGATTCATGTATACAAGTATTTGTTTCGATGAAATTTCCCATGTATACAGATATTTGTTTCGGATGAAATTCATGTATACAAGTATTATTCAGATTGAATCAGTATACAAGTATTTTGTTTCGATTAAATTCATGTATTACAAGTATTTGTTTCAGATTGAATCATGTATACAAGTATTTGTTTCAGATTAAATCATGTATTACAAGTATTTGTTTCAGATTAATTCATGTATTACAAGTATTTTGTTTCAGATTGAATTCATGTATTACAAGTATTTTGTTTCAGATTAAATTCATGTATTACAAGTATTTTGTTTCAGATTGAATTCATGTATTACAAGTATTTTGTTTCAGATTGAATTCATGTATTACAAGTATTTTGTTTCAGATTGAATTCATGTATTACAAGTATTTTGTTTCGGATTAAATTCATGTATTACAAGTATTTTGTTTCAGATTAAATTCATGTATTACAAGTATTTTGTTTCGGATTAAATTCATGTATTACAAGTATTTTGTTTCAGATTGAATTCATGTATTACAAGTATTTTGTTTCAGATTAAATTCATGTATTACAAGTATTTTGTTTCAGATTAAATTCATGTATTACAAGTATTTTGTTTCAGATTGAATTCATGTATTACAAGTATTTTGTTCGGATAAATCATGTATCAAGTATTTGTTCGGATTAAATTCATGTATTACAAGTATTTTGTTTCAGATTAAATTCATGTATTACAAGTATTTTGTTTCGGATTAAATTCATGTATTACAAGTATTTTGTTTCGGATTAAATTCATGTATTACAAGTATTTTGTTTCAGATTAAATTCATGTATTACAAGTATTTTGTTTCAGATTAAATTCATGTATTACAAGTATTTTGTTTCAGATTGAATTCATGTATACAGTATTGTTTCGATTAATTCATTTTCAAGTATTTGTTTCGATTAAATCAGTATTTGTTTCAGATTAAATTCATGTATTACAAGTATTTTGTTTCAGATTAAATTCATGTATTACAAGTATTTTGTTTCAGATTAAATTCATGTATTACAGATATTTTGTTTCAGATTAAATTCATGTATTACAAGTATTTTGTTTCAGATTGAATTCATGTATTACAAGTATTTTGTTTCGGATTAAATTCATGTATTACAAGTATTTTGTTTCGGATTGAGTTCATGTATTACAAGTATTTTGTTTCGGATTGAGTTCATGTATTACAGATATTTCACACAGCCCCTCAATTCACATAAATTTATTCTATGTTCTCTGACATGCTACACAATGTAAACATTTGCTAATAACGCACACATATGCACGCCCATATGTGTGTGTGTGTGTGTGTGTGTGTGTGTGTGTGTGTGTGTGTGTGTGTGTGTGTGTGTGTGTGTGTGTGTGTGTGTGTGTGTGTGTGTGTGTGTGTGTGTGTGTGTGTGTGTGTGTGTGTGACATTTCCTTTCTTTTCGTATCCCCTAGTTCTTTGCATTAGTCATTTTGTCATGTTTTGTCATTGTTTGTTATTCTGTGTTTGTTTAAAGCATTCCTGTGTGTTTCTCTGAACCACACACACACACACACACACACACACACACACACACACACACACAACACACACAACACACACACACACACACACACACACACACACACACACACACCTGAATTACAGTCTTACCATGAACAAAAGAGGAATGCTATACAATGGAAAGTTTTCTTTTTGTAAATGAGGAATGATATGACGTTCTTTTGGTATCATATATATATTTGCTCTCTCTCTCTCTCTCTCTCTCTCTCTCTCTCTCTCTCTCTCTCTCTCTCTCTCTCTCTCTCTCTCTCTCTCTCTCTCTCTCTCTACATCTAGTTACATTCTCATTCCCCTCCCCTTCTTTCTTACCAATGTCTTGTTAACTTCATTCTCATTTCCTTCTTTCTTACACATTTCTTGTTTACTTCCTCGCGTCCTCCTCCTCCTCCTCCTCCGTCAGCCAGTCAGGAGGAGAGATGTTCCTCACTCTCCCCGACGCGCTAATTGAAACCGTTAATGAGGAAAGTTATTTTTACCCACCGATGTTTATTGACTCGCGCGTCTCGAACAGAAACACAAATAGCGACCGTGATTAATTTCCAGGTAAGTTTTCCGCCGGACAGGTGAGGCGAGGGGAGAATTTTGTGCCGTGGACAGGTTCAAAGCGGCGAAAACTGATTATTTCCGCCTCGCTGAACACTACTATGATGCAATTCGGTTGTTATTCATTTATTTCTATTTATCGATTAAGTTTTTACGTCTCCAAGAAGCGAATATGAGAACACAATCACGAAGATTATTGGATATATTAATAACTGTGATTAAACTTTGATGTCGAAATAGAAAAATAATTAACATTGTATAACATAATTTCATCCTTCGTATCAACACGTATATCTGTAATTAGTTTTGTTGATATTTTATTTTCTGTATAGAGAGTCTTGCAATGTGTGTGTGTGTGTGTGTGTGTGTGTGTGTGTGTGTGTGTGTGTGTGTGTGTGTGTGTGTGTGTGTGTGTGTGTGTGTGTGTGTGTGTGTGTGTGTGTGTGTGTGTGTGTGTGTGTGTGTGTGTGTGTGTGTGTGTGTGTGTTATGACACTATAATATTAAAGAAAAACGATAACCAGGAAAAAACACCAGAGTAAAAGTATAAATACAAATGTGCATAAAAGACGCAGCCGGGCAAAGACAAGCTGACGTAAAAGACAAACACAAGCGTGAAAATATACAGACAAAAGCACAATGGATAGACAGACAGACAGGCAGACAGACAGACAGACAGACAGGCAGACAGACAGGCAGACAGACACGACAACAAAATTAATGTGTGGCACTCCTACAAGCGGGCCGCGGCGTCCATCAAGGCGACATAAATAACCAGTGTGCATGTTTTGTGGTTACTTTGAGGTGTTGTGTCCGTCATTCCACACACACACACACACACACACACACACACACACACACACACACACACACACACACACACACACACACACACACACACACACCTCGCCATGGCAGGGAGGCGTCCGTGGTAGTACGTTAGTTATTATCTTAATTAAAATTTATAGAGATACAAGTTTTTTACCATCAGATTATTCACATTTATCGAGATGCTTTGTAGTCCTTTATTTACATGTCAATTATTTCTTTCATTTCACATAGTACATCAAGGTTTGCCGTAACTCTACACCTCTCTACTCAATTGTGTTGTCATAATAGTAGTTGTGCAAAGAGGTCCTGGGTGTGAGAGAGAACAGAGGCAATGGTTAGGTTAGGTTAGGTTAGGTTAGGTTAGGTTAGGTTAGGTTAGGTTAGAGACTCGTATCAAAATTGATTGAGGTTAGGTTAGGTTAGGTTAGGTTAGGTTAGGTTAGAGACTCGTATGAAAATTGATTGACGTTAGTTATAGGTTATAGATATTATTTACTTTGTAACTTTTTAGGTTAGTTTAGGTAGAGGACCCTTATATGATTGGTTAGGTTTAGTTGGTTAAGACTCTTATGAAAATTGATTGAGGTTAGGTTAGGTTAGGTTAGGTCAGGTTAGGTTAGGTTAGAGACTCGTATGAAAATTGATTGACGTATATATATAGAAGTCATAATATATTCTTTGTACTTTTACTCAAATTTACCAAGACTCGTGAAATCCCTGTATATGCAGAATACCTGTAGTACATATTACACGTATGTACTACTACCCTTTTCTTCCTTTCTCTACCACTAAATTGCAGCAACATATTCCGAAGTAGAACAGTAGGAAAAAGTACTTCATTTTTCTGGCCACAAGTATATGTTTGAGCCTTTGCCTTGAAATGTGGGTGAATTTCCCTCCGAGACTTTCCGTGTGACCAACCTGGAGGCAGTCTGGCGCACCTAAGCCTGCGGCTCAATGACAAGTGTTGCGTCGCCTCGGCTTTCAAGGGCGCTCACACTTTGAGTCAAGGCGCAATACGACTATAAAAAGAAATGATAAAAAGTATATATTCGTAAAAAAGAATCTTGACGTCTACTTACTTGGCCGGAGCTGACTTGAGTTTTATTTTTAAATGACAAGTCTGGTCTGGCTTTTCAGGTTTTGATGGAAGTGATGTAATGAATCGAAATATTTATGAACTGACTATTATTTAATACATGAATAAATTAAGTGTATGGGAAGGACAGGTAAAGACAGGTAAGAGGCACATTGAGACTAAACAAGGACACAAAATAATAGATACAAGTATCTATATATTAAAGTATGTAAAAAGGTAAATAAGAACATATAGAACATAAGAAAATAAGGAGGTTGCAAGAGGCCAGTGGACCTCCTCCAGGCAGCTCCTGTGCACCTAACACCTACCATCTGTTCTCTTCACCCATAAATATGTCAAACCTTTTCTTGAAAACATTACTGTCCTTGTACTTACCACATGCTTGCTGAGTTAATTCCACTCCTCTACTATCCTATTAGTAAACCAATTTTTTCTATATAGTACTAAATATGAACTTATCTAGCTTGAAACCACTTGTTCTAACTTGCTCCTTGACTATGAGGACCTTATTCTATCCCCTCTGTTGCAACCGTCCACCCATTCATACACTTCTATCAGGTCTCCCCTTACTCCACGTCTTTCTAAAGAGTGCAGATTGAGATGGTTTAATCTATCTTTGTAAGTGAAGTTCCTTAATCCACTGAATATTTAGTCATCCTTCTCTGTAGCGCTTCTAGCTTATCTAATGACGAAATTTTTATGAACTGATTATTACATCATATATGAGTGTCATGGGAAGGACAGGTACAGACAGGTAAGAGAGACAGACGCTAAACGAGGACACAAAACGATATAATGCAAATCTTTAAAAGTATACAAAAATCACAAAATACTTCATGGAGCTGGGAAAAAATTCTACCCAAACAAATGGTTCCCGATACGCCAGAGGGAGGGGAGGAGCGATTCCCTGGCGGCAGAGGTGAGTGCAGCGTGCAGGGGAGGGGCAAAACAGACTTCCGTGACTCATTAGGGAGATAACCGGATAAGTCGGCCGCAAAGCTTAATTTCACAGTTCAGTAGGCATACAAGTTGTTATGGATCTCTCTCGCTCTCTCTCTCTCTCTCTCTCTCTCTCTCTCTCTCTCTCTCTCTCTCTCTCTCTCTCTCTCTCTCTGTTTCTCTTTCTATGTATTTACCTATCTATCTATCCTAATTTGAACGTGTGTGTGTGTGTGTGTGTGTGTGTGTGTGTGTGTGTGTGTGTGTGTGTGTGTGTGTGTGTGTGTGTGTGTGTGTGTGGGTGTGTGTGTGTGTGTGGTGGTGTGTGTGTGTGTGTGTGTGTGTGGTGTGTGGTGGGGGGGGGGGGGGGGGGGGGGGGGGAACTCCGCAGTGTAGTGGTTAGCACGCTCGGCTTACTACCGAGAAGTCCCCGGTTCGATCCCCGGGCGGAGCGAAAGATAGATGGGTGGTCTTTCTTAAATCCCTAGCCCCTGTCCACCCAGCAGTGAATGGGTACCGGGTGCCAGCCGGGGGTTTGTAACCCCCCCCCCGGGGTGGTGGCTTCGGCCAACACTAATATGCAGCAGCGGTAGATCACTATGGCTCTGAGGCATTATCCTCTAAACAAAACAAACAAACAAGAAACAAGTGTGTGTGTGTGTGTGTGTGTGTGTGTGTGTGTGTGTGTGTGTGTGTGTGTGTGTGTGTGTGTGTGTGTAGTAAACTAGTATTACACAAGTGCTTGTGGACCCTTCGCACCCAGGTATTGATGCTTGTAGTAGTAGACGTATAGTGTTGCTGGCGTTGGTCACTGGTCAAAGTGCCTCGGGGTAGACCACGTTCCATGTGATTCCAACCCTTTGTGTTCCGTGTGATTCTAACACACACACTCACACACGCACACACACGTCCATGAGTCTACTGAGTTTGTGGAGTGCGGCACGACGTTACCGCAGAGTTTTTCCTGTAATCTAATACTCCTTAAGTGTGTTTAGGCCAAAACCCCCCTTCAAAAGGATTCAATCGACATGGGACCAAGCCGCTTACCACCTACGATTTATTTGCGATTTTTTGAGCCTACTCTCATCAAAATTGAATTTACAGTTTCGGCTACCCATAACAGACAGACAGACACACACACACACACGGCTACTCCTACACTCTCAGAAATGGGGGGTATATTAAGGGTAGAATTGTTACATCGCACCATCACTACCCTTTTTAAACCCTATGTCCAGGCTGGAGGGTAGATGCTGCCGATTATACCCTTCATCTACCCTTTATCTACCCATTTTAGACGAGAGGGTTGAGAAAGGGTATATTTGGGGTTGGAAAAGGGTATATTTAGGGTTGCAAAAGGGTATATTTGTAAAAGTAGAAAAAGGGTAGCAGTATTTCATCACTACAAACACCCTTTTTCTACCCTTTTCCTACCCTTCTTTTCTAAGAGTGTATAGTATATTAGATGCTAACTAATTATTACGGATATGAATAGGGTGGATTCACGACATGTTATTCACTAAACTATTTATCATACCAGTACATTTATCATTCCTTTCCTTAACTGTCCTTGCTCACTAACGTACTCTTTGCTTACTTTACTCTTCCTCTTTACTCTACTCGTTGCATACTCTTATTTACTCTTTCACTTCCCCTCACACACTCGCCTCACCGTCTAAGATTCACTGCTTTTTTCCTCCCTCGTTCCCATTACCTACATCGCCCTCAATTACACACCTGCCTTCCTCCTGCACACCTGATACCCGCGACTCTGCCTCTCCACAGGTGTGTTGTGCAATAACGAATCATGTGTATGTATTATAAGATGTAACCATGTATAAGACTTCATACTGATATAATGCTTTATGAGACAGTCGAAGCCTCGTTTACTAACACCGTAGTCTCAGGAATCGTAAAACCTGGGTCATTGTTTAATCAAATCAGGCGATATAAAAAGTGATGCTCAGATGTCTTTACTATAGATATTTCTAGTTTATTAGCCTTAAATAGCCTTAAATAACCTAAAATAACCTAAAATAACCTAAACTAACCTAAAATAACCTAAAATAACATAAATTAAGCCTAATATAACCTTTTTTTTTATCATACCGTATGTAGGAAGAATACGAAGATTTCCTAAAACCAGAAAGGATGATGCAAGACAACCAGAAAATCCGCGAGACAAGGTTTATGAGCAGCACTAAAATCTGCTTTTCTTTTTCCAACATGGTTACTTTTCTGATATATACTTCACTTGGGAAATAGATCTGCCTTATTTCCATTAACACTGAAAAGAACCCATTTCATTGATATCTAACACTTTTCGAGTCCATTTTCGTTGCTAGCTAACTTTATAGTGTTACAAATAGATCTGCCTTACTTCCATTAATACTGAAAAGAACCCATTTCATTGATATCTAACACTTTTCGAGTCTATTTTCCTTGCTAGCTAACTTTATAGTGTTAGAAATAGATCTGCCTTATTTCCATTAATACTGCAAAAACATTGAATTGATATCTAGCGTGTTTTTTGTGTGTATTTTCATTACTAACTAATTTCACGTTGTTAGAAATAGATCTGCCTTATTTCCAACAATATTGAAGAAAAAAAACACATTTAATTGATATGTATCGTTTTGTGTGTATTTTTAGCGGGCTTTGTGTGTGTATTTTTGTTGGTAGCTAAGTTCACAGTGTTATTTGTGTGTGTGTGTGTGTGTGTGTGTGTGTGTGTGTGTGTGTGTGTGTGTGTGTGTGTGTGTGTGTGTGTGCGTGTGAGTGTGAGTGTGTGTGTGTGTGTGTGTGTGTGTGTGTGTGCGTGTGTGTGTGTGTGTGTGTGTGTGTGTGTGCGACCGTGTGTGTGTGTGTGTGTGTGTGTGTGTGTGTGTGTGTGTGTGTGTGTGTGTGTGTGTGCGTGTGTGTGTGTGTGTGCGGCCCAGCGGTCACCTCGGCTCCTACTACCCCTTCAGGCTCCCAGGCAGGGCATTAAGCAAGCCCTTCCTCCTTCCCGGAAAAGTTTAATCTATCTGAAAAGCACAAGATTGTTTCTTGGATTTGCGCTTTGTTGACGTAACAGCACATAATGTATGTGTGTTTTTGCCTTCTTCCGGATTAATTGCAGCTTTGTGTGTTGTTTGTGTGACGAAAAGTAATATACGATATTAGTAGATGCAAATACAATGGAATAGAAATAAAGTGTAGATTTGTTGTCTGTTGTGTTTTATGATAAAATTTGTGTGTATTGTTGTGTTATATAATAGCAGTAAATGTTATATTGATCTTTATGTGTACAAGTATATATGATTATTATGTGTAGCAGAGTTAATATGTATATAGGAAAGAATTTTTAGATTGTATTATTATTGTTGTAGGTATTGTTATTTATTGTATTATTATTGTTGTACGAGTTGTTATTATTGTATTATTATTGTTGTACGAGTATTGTTATATTGTATTATTATTGTTGTACGAGCATTGTTATTATTGTATTATTATTGTTGTACGAGATTGTTATTATTGTATTATTATTGTTGTACGAGTATTGTTATTATTGTATTATTATTGTTGTACGAGTATTGTTATTATTGTATTATTATTGTTGTACGAGTATTGTTATTATTGTATTATTATTGTTGTACGAGTATTGTTATTATTGTATTATTATTGTTGTACGAGCATTGTTATTATTGTATTATTATTGTTGTACGAGCATTGTTATTATTGTTGTACGAGTATTGTTATTATTGTTGTACGAGCATTGTTATTATTGTATTATTATTGTTGTACGAGCATTGTTATTATTGTATTATTATTGTTGTACGAGCATTGTTATTATTGTATTATTATTGTTGTACGAGTATTGTTATTATTGTATTATTATTGTTGTACGAGCATTGTTATTATTGTATTATTATTGTTGTACGAGCATTGTTATTATTGTATTATTATTGTTGTACGAGTATTGTTATTATTGTATTATTATTGTTGTACGAGTATTGTTATTATTGTATTATTATTGTTGTACGAGTATTGTTATTATTGTATTATTATTGTTGTACGAGTATTGTTATTATTGTATTATTATTGTTGTACGAGTATTGTTATTATTGTATTATTATTGTTGTACGAGTATTGTTATTATTGTATTATTATTGTTGTACGAGTATTGTTATTATTGTATTATTATTGTTGTACGAGTATTGTTATTATTGTATTATTATTGTTGTACGAGATTGTTATTATTGTATTATTATTGTTGTACGAGTATTGTTATTATTGTATTATTATTGTTGTACGAGATTGTTATTATTGTATTATTATTGTTGTACGAGTATTGTTATTATTGTATTATTATTGTTGTACGAGTGATTGTTATTATTGGTATTTAATTATATTATGTTGTACGAGTCATTGTTATTATTGTATTATTATTGTTGTACGAGCATTGTTATTATTGTATTATTATTGTTGTACGAGTATTGTTATTATTGTATTATTATTGTTGTACGAGCATTGTTATTATTGTATTATTATTGTTGTACGAGTATTGTTATTATTGTATTATTATTGTTGTACGAGCATTGTTATTATTGTATTATTATTGTTGTACGAGTATTGTTATTATTGTATTATTATTGTTGTACGAGTATTGTTATTATTGTATTATTATTGTTGTACGAGTATTGTTATTATTGTATTATTATTGTTGTACGAGTATTGTTATTATTGTATTATTATTGTTGTACGAGTCATTGTTATTATTGTTATATTGTGTACGAGTATTGTTATTATTGATATTGTTGTACGAGTATTGTTATTATTTTTATTATGTTGTACGAGTATTGTTATATTGTTGTACGAGTATTGTTATTATTTGTACGAGTATTGTATTATTGTTGTACGAGTATTGTTATTATTGTATTATTATTGTTGTACGAGTATTGTTATTATTGTATTATTATTGTTGTACGAGCATTGTTATTATTGTTGTACGAGTATTGTTATTATTGTTGTACGAGCATTGTTATTATTGTATTATTATTGTTGTACGAGCATTGTTATTATTGTTGTACGAGTATTGTTATTATTGTTGTACGAGTATTGTTATTATTGTTGTACGAGTATTGTTATTATTGTTATTGTATTGCTGTGTTTTTGTCGGATTTCCTCATAAAACCCGTCCATGAAAAGCTTCAGAGGTTTGTATTTAAAGAGCGTCCTTGTATTGATAACAACATACGTGCCTTCCTCCTACTGATATGAATGTTAGTAAGTAATAATAAATAATAAACATAATAATAATAAAAATGTCAATACTACTACCTAACAATAATGACAATAATAATAATGAAAATAATAATACAAAAATAATTATAGAGACAATATTAATGATTGTTTATGATAATAATAATAATAATAATAATAATAATGATAATAATAATGATAATAATAATGATGGTTTAAAACGAAATATTTTTTTTCTGTTGAGATATTTGAGTTGTCAATAAAGAAACTGAATAAATAAAAGACTTAGCTCTTGAAAACTACGATAAGGTTTATGTATTGTAAAAAAAATGAAAACCTTTAGTAAGCAAGAGAGTTGTGGTGACTGATAACCTCTCTCTCTCTCTCTCTCTCTCTCTCTCTCTCTCTCTCTCTCTCTCTCTCTCTCTCTCTCTCTCTCTCTCTCTCTCTCTAATCTTACTTCATCCCTTATTAAGCCTACGAAGGTCACTCAAATTAGCAATATTTCCAAACCGACCTTCAATTTCGATAACAAAGACGGAATATATTTATTTTTTCGTCATAAATTTGCTCGAGTGTGATTGACGCGCTCTTGGATAATGGGTTCTGCGAATCGAGTGTCAGGGCTAATTTTTAACAGATCATCGCAAATAAGTTCAATGACAGCGCTTTAAGTTGAGTCATGTCAGTTACAATGTGTTATTACTGGTTTAATTTGATTTGATTTAATTTATTGTAAGGTGTCATTCTAGTACATAAAAAACATCTTAACCCCTTCACGCCCAGATCTTTCCTTTGCTATATAAAATCGTCTGTTGTTAGCCATAAAATTACGAAAAGCTACTTAATATACCAAATTAGCTAGTGGAGAAGGATACTAAACAGGTCATATCTATAAAATGTTGCTTATAGTCACTAAAAATCGTCTAATGGTACCCAAATTACAATGGAAATTACGTTCTGGGTCTCAAGGGGTTGATAAAAATGAAACAGCAAAAACAGCAAATAACAGGAATCTAAAACTTGACCATACATAGAATACCTTTACATAGAAAAACAAACACTATTTAACCCCATGAGACCCAGAACGTAATTTCCATTGTATTATGACTACCACTCGACGATCTTTAGTGACTATAAGCAATATTTTATAACTATGACCTGTTTAGTATCTTTGTCCACTAGCTAATTTGATATATTAAGTTACTT
>JACEEZ010007455.1:190000-192500 GCA_016584305.1 Chionoecetes opilio
AAGGGCGAGAGGCGTGAAGCATGACGCCTCTTTCGTTGCTGCCCCGTGGTATGTGTTGCTTCAGGGGAGGCGAGGGAATGAGGTGGTGGTGGAGAGGGAGGTGGAGGTGGAGGTGGAATGGGAAGAGGGAGGTGGGGGTGTAAAGGGAGGTGGAGGCGGGCAGGGAGGAGGCAGGTGGGCAGGGAGGAGGCAGGTGGAGGTGGGCAGGGAGGTGGCAGGTGGGCAGGGAGGAGACAGGTGGAGGTGGGCAGGGAGGAGGTAGGTGGGCAGGGAAGAGGGAGGTGGTAAAGGGAAACAATGCGGAAAAGGAAATTTGGAAAACAATACGGAAAGGAAACAAGGAAAACAATACGGGAAAGGAAACAAGGAAAACAATACGGAAAGGAAACAAGGAAAACAATACGGGAAAGGAAACAAGGAAATAAATACAGGAAAGGAAGGTCGGATTCATGCACGCAGGTTGATTTTTCAAGTTGAGAAATTTGAGTTAATAGAGAAATAAAATAAAACAACAGACTTAGCTCTAGAAAACTAACGATAAAGTTATTGTATTGGAAAAAGAAAAAAAGAAAATCTATAGTCAGGAGGAGAGTTGTAATGACTGATAACTCTCTCTCTCTCTCTCTCTCTCTCTCTCTCTCTCTCTCTCTCTCTCTCTCTCTCTCTCTCTCTCTCTCTCTCTCTCTCTCTCTCTCTCTCTCTCTCTCTCTCTCTCTCTTCGCCGACTGATATGTTTGCTGTTGTTAGTGTTTTCAGGAAAGGATTTACACAGCTTTTACTTTTTTACCAGAGCGATTTGCGAGTCGGGGTTATATTCATTCATATTATTCGCACACACACAAACAACCACACACACCACAACACACACACACACACACACACACACACACACACACACACACACACACAAGCACACATCTACCTGTCAAGTGTGTGTGTGTGTGTGTGTGTGTGTGTGTGTGTGTGTGTGTGTGTGTGTGTGTGTGTGTGTGTGTGTGTGTGTGTATGTGTGTGTGTGTGTGTGTGTGTGTGTGGTGTGTGTGTGTGTGCCTCTCATTGCAGTAAGTAGTGTTTCTCCTGACGTGTATATCGTGGTAGTAAATGTCCCCTCCCTAACAACAGCTGCGACAGGTAAGATTGAGTCACAAATGGCGGGAAAGGTTCGTGTGAGATGTTACTGCATGAGCCACAAACTTCAAATATGATTGACAAACACTACTGTATATTGTTGATGAAGACACACGTAATAACAACAACAACTTATATCAATTACTACTATTATACAACAACAATAACAACAAAAAAACCTGCAATCGACACTTAGTAGAGAAAGTGTCCCGTTAATTCCACTTCAGACAAAAACTTAAAATAATAAAACGTAAAATATTAAAATAATAATAAAAAAAAATAAAAAAAACTGCGATCGACTCTTAATTAATACAGAAAGTGTCTCCATGAATTCCACTTAAGACAGAAAATACCAACTGTAAAGACAGAAGCCATGATCTCTATGCGTCCTGGCCACCACAAATCACCTCTGAGATCCAATACCACCACCTGTGCCCCAAACACCAAACTTTCCAGCGGGACAAGTTTCTGGGTTGGAGCATCGGGCGGGATCCTTTCTAATGAAGGTAATTGGCAAGACACCCAAGCTGCGGCAAAACCCGGGGATGAGGACCAGCGAGACACCACGACAAACCTTTCCTGTCTTTTGCTTCCTGTTCATTATTTTACGTTATGTTTTCTGACCTTTAACGTTGTTTTAAAATAATACAATAAACACTAATATTACTTCATCTAAGCAACAAAAGAAACACCCCTTGCAAACACTACCGTAGATAACAGTAAAGTCGCCACCTGCAGTGAAGTCGCCAGGCGCCAAATATTACGAATTATAGCATCACTACTGATTTTTATGTGCCACTGAAGATGATACACAGTAGTTTATATCATGACTGTATAATCTACCCTGTTTCAGCGTTGTTTTATGCTTTGTATCTGCAAGTATAGACGGTTTCAAATTTCGCTACGCATTTTTTTTTCGGGCGACGACAGCGGTACGACACTCAGTAAATAAACACTAGATGGCGACTCTACTGTTGATAGCCACTTTGTAGATATTTTTGTAATTTATTCATTTATAACCATACTATGACACAGATGAAGACACAAAATGACACAGAGTCTCCAGATAGCCCCTTCTAACTGTCCTGAAATCATGGATGTAGAAATGTTAGTATTAACGCCACCACACGTCTGTAAACAGAAAAAAAAGTTGTTCTGGCGACTTTACTGTTATCTACGGTAGCAATTACTTACATAAGACGTGCTATTACTGTTATTACTACTACTAATACAACGTGTTTTTTTTAATACAGAGAGAGAGGGAGTGGAGACTGGAGATAGACTGGGTGGGAGAGAGTGCGTCTGTCATTTCAAGATTCAATACACCGTAAATCAAGGCTGAATTATTTTTTCTCTGATGATGAACAACAAC
>JACEEZ010007455.1:202500-225000 GCA_016584305.1 Chionoecetes opilio
CACCCTCACGTCCTCCCCCGACGCCAGGAACGCTGCTGCAACATTGCAAT
Source organism: Chionoecetes opilio (assembly GCA_016584305.1). Lineage (NCBI taxonomy): Eukaryota > Metazoa > Arthropoda > Malacostraca > Decapoda > Majidae > Chionoecetes > Chionoecetes opilio. The sequence continues at coordinate 202,551 of JACEEZ010007455.1, forward strand.
CCCTCTCCGCCGATCCACACATACGTGACCGGTTACTCTGTGTTCATTACAGCTTTGTCTGTATGCAATACATCCAGCAGGGAGCGCTGCCCCCATCTGACCCGTGCCAGGTTACCCCTCAATCTCCCCTTCTTCACTACCTTTTAGAATGCGAGATAACCTCTCACCTGAGGGAGTGCCTGTCACCTAACACCACAGCCCACTGCAGCCCAGGCACCCAGTGGCCCGACCGCTACAGCACCATTGGTCAGATTCGCCCCCCTGCCCGTCCTCATTAACCCCTTGAGACCCATAACGTTGTAATTTGGGTACCATTATACAATTTTTAGTGAATATGAGCAAAATGTTATAGATATGACCTGTTTAGTAGCCTTGTCCACTAACTAATTTTGTATATTCAGTTAGTTTTCGTAATTTTATGGCTAACAACAGACACTTTTTTTTATAGCAAAGGAAAGATCTGGGCGTGAAGGGGTTAATGTTAGGAGAACCCCCTCTATGATAGTTCCTCCGTGCCTTACCTTGTGGGTACTTCCTTCCTTTCCGCCACCCTTGCTTGGCCCAAGTGATGATAAAAGAGGAACAACACAACAAAAACTACGAGAGAGAGAGAGAGAGAGAGAGAGAGAGAGAGAGAGAGAGAGAGAGAGAGAGAGAGAGAGAGAGAGAGAGAGAGAGAGAGAGAGAGAGAGAGAGAGAGAGAGAGAGAGAGAGAGAGAGAGAGAGAGAGAGAGAGAGAGAGAGAGAGAGAGAGAGAGAGAGAGAGAGAGAGAGAGAGAGAGAGAGAACGGCAAAAATAATGCAAAAAAAATGTCACCTAGGCTAGAGGTAGTATAACATCCTCTACAATTTCAGACTCTCATTGCATAATAGGAGACTAACTACTTGCTAACGATTTACTCAACACTTTAGTTTTTTTCTTCTCTCGTTTGTAGTTGGTTTGTTGTGTTGTGACGTTGGCGGTGTTCGATTGTTGGTGATGACGGTGGTGGTGTTGGGGATTCATTAAGGTGGAAGTAAGAGCAACGGAAATATAGTATTCTTGGTGGTGACGGTGGTGGTGGGTGAGGTGACGCTAATGCCGGTGGGGTAAATAATGACGAAGCTAGGTGAAGATGATTACAAGTATTTTTGGTAGTGGTGGTGGTAGTAGTGGCAGGAGTAGTAGTAGTAAGAGTAGTAGTAGTAGTAGTAGTAGTAGTAGTAGTAGTAGTAGTAGTGGTAGTAGTAGTAGTAGTAGTTGTAGTAGTAGTAGTAGTAGTGGCAGGAGTAGTAGTAGTAAGAGTAGTAGTAGTTGTAGTAGTAGTAGTAGTAGTGGCAGGAGTAGTAGTAGTAAGAGTAGTAGTAGTAGTAGTAGTAGTAGTAGTAGTAGTAGTAGTAGTAGTAGTAGTAGTAGTAGTAGTAGTAGTAGTAGTAGTAGTAGTAGAAGTAGTAGTAGTGGCAGTAGTAGTAGTAGTAGTAGTAGTAGTAGTAGTAGTATAGTAGTAGTAGTAGTAGTAGTAGTAGTAGTAGTAGTAGTAGTAGTAGTAGCAGCAGCAGCAGCAGCAGCAGTAGTAGTAGTAGTAGTAGTAGTAGTAGTAGTAGTAGTAGTAGTAGTAGTAGTAGTGGTAGCAGTAGTAGTAGTAGTAGTAGTAGTAGTAGTAGTAGTAGTAGTGGCAGATGTGGTGTTAATGGTGTGCTGATAATGTCGGGATACGTGGGATGATGGAGCCATAATCGCCATATTACAAAACTCTGCCGACAACGGTAATGGTTAGGAGGTTCACGTGTGGTTATGTCCCCGGTACAGACAAGCTCTTTCGACCCTTTCACCTTCCCCCCCCCCCCCCCCCCCCCCCCGAGGGTCGCTAATACTGCACAAAACGAAAAAAAGCGGGAAAAATTCATTCACTATAAAAAAATACAACTAGAACGGAAATAATATTGAGGTTGGAATACGAGTAAAATGGAATATAATCAACAAAAACTGCTAAATGCGTACATACAATAACGAGCAATAGATTGATAGATACACCAAATCTGGGCCGCCACTCGCCACTCGCCACTCGCTCGCCTCCAGTATTACAGAGGGATATTGGAGCGTTTAGGGGTCGTAAAGGGTCGCCAAAAAAGATGTGTACGGTAAAAATATGCGATGGTTATTTTAAACCTGTGCTATACGTGCGTGCGTGGGCGGCGGAAGGGGTTACGGAAGGGGTTAGGGAAAGGGTTAGGGAAGGGGTTAGGGAAGGGGTTAGGGAAGGGGTTAGGGAAGGGGTGAGGGAAGGGGTGAGGGAAGGGGTGAGGGAAGGGGTGAGGGAAGGGGTGAGGGAAGGGGTTAGGGAAGGGGTGAGGGAAGGGGTTAGGGAAGGGGTTAGGGAAGGGGTGAGGGAAGGGGTTAGGGAAGGGGTTAGGGAAGGGGTTAGGGAAGGGGTTAGGGAAGGGGTGAGGGAAGGGGTGAGGGAAGGGGTGAGGGAAGGGGTTAGGGAAGGGGCTAGGGAAGGGGTGAGGGAAGGGGTGAGGGAAGGGGTGAGGGAAGGGGTTAAGGAAGGGTTAGGGAAGGGGTTAGGGAAGGGGTGAGGGAAGGGGTTAGGGAAGGGGTGAGGGAAGGGGTGAGGGAAGGGGCGAGGGAAGGGGTGAGGGAAGGGTTAGGGAAGGGGTTAGGGAAGGGGTTAGGAAGGCTGCTGTATGGGTTAGGGTTTGATTATTCTCGTCATTTCTTCACGCACTGCCATTCCTGGGGTTGATTCAGAGGTTTTCGTTGTTCCTGAAGCGTGTGTGTAAACGTGGTGTCACTTTATCATGTTTTTTTTTGGTTCAGTTCTGTTCCTATTTTTTCTTCACTAAAACAAGAAATGCTACTACTATTCAATTACTACTATTACTACCACCACTACTATTACTTCACAACTACTACTACTCTCACTACTACTAATACCACTACTACTGCTTCTTCTTGTGCTGCTGTTACTACTACTACTACTACTATCACCTACTACTACTTTACTAATAATAACAATAAACATAGTAATAAACTACGTGGTAACGATTACACTTGCAAGACCGCTTTATGATATTGATTTAATAATAAAAATAATAATGATAATAACATCGTCCTAACACGTCATCGGCGTTAGTGTCATTATCATCAAAGCATTTAAAATTTGGTTATCATGATCTTGGGAGACACACGAGGGAATATCCGAATCAGAACACATGGTATCTTGAATGGGAACAAATTGTGGCTTGCCAGTTGATGTCGCTTCGAAAATCGATAAGGAAGTATTGCGTGAAAGCATCGTGTCGGCGGGACGTAACGGAGCAAAAGTCCATCAGCTACCACGGGGTGAAAGCATCGAGTCGTAGCGAGTCGTAGCATCGATTCGTATAGGCGCCATAACAGTGGAAGTGCATCGCGCCAGGCTCACGGTTCTCCCTGCATTATGCTTTGCTCTTATCGTATTGTTCTGGTACTTGCCGAGCGAGGCCTCTGAGTAGCGGGCGATGCATTGGGTCGGCTATACACATGCAGAAGACTCCCAAAGATGTCCTACTGTTGTTGTTGTAGTTGTTTTGTTGTTACGATTGTTGTAGTAGTTTTTTTTTGTATTATTGTAGTAGTAGCTTTTTTTTTTTGCAACGACTCCCAATGTTGTCCTACTGTTGTTGTTGTTGTTTTGTTGTTACGATTGCTGTAGTAGTTGATATTTTTTGTATTATTGTAGTAGTATTTTTTTTTTTTTGCAGAAGACTCCCGAAAATGTCCTGTTGTTGTTGTTGCTGTTGTTTTGTTGTTACGATTGCTGTAGTAGTTGATTTGTTTTGTATTATTGTAGTAGTAGCTTTTTTTTTTTTGCAGAAGACTCCCGAAAATGTCCTGTTGTTAAGGTTGTTGTTTTGTTGTTACGGTTGCTATTTTTTTTTCTTCTCATCACAAAGGACTGGCCAAGGACAAATAAAAAGAGATAACAAGAAGGCTGCTTAGTTGCCAGTCCCTATCAAGAAGACAGTAAGAGAATAAAGGAAGGGTGGTGGGCCAATTTAGATCGATTACTAGTAGTTATTCTTCTTGTTCATGTTGTATGTTGTTCAAACTGCCACCAAAGCGTGTTGTTGGATTAGTGATGATGTTGAAAGCATACAGTATATAGGAACACATACGCGAAAACTATACGATGTGTTATATTCTCTTCAACCTCGTCCATGAAAGTGAAATTCGACTTAGTTAGCTACAAAAATAAAGTCCTAATTTGATATCTAAATTAAACTACAAAGACACGACAGCGAGAGAGAGAGAGAGAGAGAGAGAGAGAGAGAGAGAGAGAGAGAGAGAGAGAGAGAGAGAGAGAGAGAGAGAGAGAGAGAGAGAGAGAGAGAGAGAGAGAGAGAGAGAGAGAGAGAGAGAGAGAGAGAGAGAGAGAGAGAGAGAGAGAGAGAGAGAGAGAGAGAGAGAGAGGAGAGAGAGAGAGAGAGAGAGAGAGAAGAGAGAGAGAGAGAGAGAGAGAGAGAGAGAGATTGTGTTTGGCTGTATTTTGTATCCACTTGCCGCAAAGAGTCCATGAAGTATGATGATCTAACACTGAATTATAACTTACTTGTGAATCTACGCTAATAATTGTGACCACTGTCTTGGTTGTCAACAGTGTGTCCAGATATTCCCCGAAACTATCACTTCCTTTTGACACAATCCTTATTACCATTATTTCTCTTATTTCGTCGAATACTAATATAGCAAACACTAACATAAACACAAACAGTGATCATAATAATACGGGAAACAATATGGCAAGGCCTACGTACTTACATATACAATACGGGAAAGTCACTGCCTACAGGCGCTATAGGCATAAATGTAATAAAAAAAAAAAAAAAAAAAAAAAAAAAAAAAATGACGGTGTGTGTGCAAATATTTAATTCGGAAGATCTGGAATTTGATCTTCACCAAAATCTGCATCGAGACTAAAGATCGTTTTACTCAAGGCCAAGGGATTTTTTTTGTTACCTCTTTGTTTTTGTCCTTGGCCAGTCCTTTGTGATGTAAAAAAAATGTGACCTATCTTTTCTTTGTCCTTGGCCAGTCCTTTGTGATGTGAATTCCTTGGCCTTGATATCAACGTCACCTTAGAGACATGACCCAGACACCCCCGGGGCTTGACGTAACGGCCCCGTGACGCCCCCGTAACGCCCCGTGACGGATGACGCGCCGCCCCCAGGGGATGGCCGTCGTCAGGAAGCCCCCGGGTCGTTCTAGTTCAAGTGATGGCTCGTGTAATGGCTGGTTTACGAGCTCTTGTACTGGTTATAAATGCCCAGGAAACGGAGAAAAAAAACGCTTCCATGAAAAGAATAGTTACCGGAACGACGCATATAATGGATAACGAGGAGGAGGAGGAGGAGGAGGAGGAGGAGGAGGAGGAGGAGGAGGAGGAGGAGGAGGAGGAGGAGGAGGAGGAAGATGAGGAGTAAGGAGATAGAGTGAAAGAGAAAGAAAGAAAAAGTGAGAAAAAGACGAAAGACTGGATGAGTTGGTAGTTGTGAGAAAGTGTGATGAAGTGGAGCAAAAAAATGGATTAAAGATAGAAGGATACGAGGAAGAAGACAAGAAAAGAAGGAACGAAGGAGAAAAATAACCCTGTAATTTAAGGCAATGAGAAGAGACTTAGTAATGGTGATTCACTTTTGGATGATCAGTAAAGTCCAATAGTTTCTTACGAGAGATAAATTTATACATTAAAAAAGGGGAACATTAGAATTATGGAAAAACATTAAAAAAGGACAACATGAAAAAGAAGGAACACATAAAAAAAGAAGGAAAACTTAAAAAAAGAAGGAAAACATGAAAAAAGAAGGAAAACATTTGAAAACAACATTAAAAAGGGGAACATTATAATTAGGGAAACATGAAAAAGAAGGAAAACATGAAAAAAGAAGGAAAACATTTGAAAACAACATTAAAAAGGGGAACATTAAAATTAGGGAAACATGAAAAAAGAAGGAAAACATGAAAAAGAAGGAAAACATAAAAAAGAAGGAAAACATGAAAAAGAAGGAAAACATGAAAAAGAAGGAAAACATGAAAAAAAGAAAAACATGAAAAAAAAGAAAAAACATGAAAAAGAAGGAAAACATGAAAAAAGAAGGAAAACATGAAAAAAGAAGGAACATAAAAAAAGAAGGAAAACATGAAAAAGAAGGAAAACATGAAAAAAGAAGGAAAACATGAAAAAAGAAGGAAAACATGAAAAAAGAAGGAAAACATGAAAAAAGAAGGAACATAAAAAAAGAAGGAAAACATGAAAAAGAAGGAAAACATGAAAAAAGAAGGAACATAAAAAAAAAGAAGGAAAACATGAAAAAGAAGGAAAACATGAAAAAAGAAGGAAAACATAAAAAAGAAGGAAAACATGAAAAAAGAAGGAAAACATGAAAAAGAAGGAAAACATGAAAAAAGAAGGAAAACATGAAAAAGAAGGAAAACATGAAAAAAGAAGGAAAACATGAAAAAAGAAGGAAAACATGAAAAAAGAAGGAAAACATTTGAAAAAAACATTAAAAAGGGGAACACTAAAATTAGGAAAACATGAAAAAAGAAGGAACACATGAAAAAGAAGGAAAACAATAAAAAATAAGGAAAACATGAAAAAAGAAGGAAAACATGAAACAGAAGGAAAACATGAAACAAGAAGGAAAACACTAGGAAAACAACATTAAAAAGAGGAAAAAACCATACCAATAGCAAACTGTTCCTTAAGGTATCTCGTCATTCCCTTAAATCTTTTCTGAGGAGAATAAAATGAAGACGAAAACGAGATGAAAAAAAAACCTTAATGAGCGTGAGAGTGAGAGGTGAGAGGTTCAACAGGTGGTTCTCTCCCAGGTGTGGAAAGGCGATTAATTAAGGGTGGTAAAAAGGTGGTAGCCATATTTTGGTATTATTTGTATTGGCCTTATATTTTGCCTGTCTTTCTCGTCTTTTTCTCTCACTGTTTCTTTCCTTTTCTTTCTCTCTATCTCCTCTTACTCCTCCTCCTTCTCCTCGTCCTATGTGTAATGGCGATTAATTAAGGGGTAAGAAGGTGGTGAGAAAGGGTTGGTGGTTGGCTTGCCTGTGGAGTGGCGATTAATTAAGGGGAAAGAAGGCGAGAGAAAGGGTTGGTGGTTGCCTTACCAATGTGGAATGGCGATTAGTTAAGGTGGAAGAAGGTGGTAGAAAGGTGGTTGCCTTATATATACCTGTGTGGAATGGGCATAAATTAAGGGGAAAGAAAAGGGAGAAAGGGTTGGTGTTGTCTTACCTGTGTGGAATGGGAATTAATTAAGGTGGAAGAAAGTGGTTTGAAAGGGTTGGTGGTTGTCTTACCTGTGTGGAATGGCAATTAATTAAGGTGGAAGAAGGTGGTAGAAAGGGTTGGTGGTTGTCTTACCTGTGTGGAATGGCAATTAATTAAGGTGGAAGAAGGTGGTAGAAAGGGGTGGTGGTTGTCTTACCTGTGTGGAATGGCAATTAATTAAGGGGGAAGAAGGTGGTAGAAAGGGTTGGTGGTTGTCTTACCTGTGTGGAATGACGATTAATTAAGGTGGAAGAAGGTGGTAGAAAGGGTTGGTGGTTGTCTTACCTATGTGGAATGGCGATTAATTAAGGTGGAAGAAGGTGGTAGAAAGGGTTGGTGGTTGTCTTACCTGTGTGGAATGACGATTAATTAAGGTGGAAGAAGGTGGTAGAAAGGGTTGGTGGTTGTCTTACCAATGTGGAATGGCGATTAATTAAGGTGGAAGAAGGTGGTAGAAAGGTGGCTGCCTTATATATACCTGTGTGGAATGGCGATAAATTAAGGGGAAAGAAAGGGAGAAAGGGTTGGTGGTTGTCTTACCTGTGTGGAATGACGATTAATTAAGGTGGAAGAAGGTGGTAGAAAGGGTTGGTGGTTGTCTTACCAATGTGGAATGGCAATTAATTAAGGTGGAAGAAGGTGGTAGAAAGGGTTGGTGGTTGTCTTACCAATGTGGAATGGCGATTAATTAAGGTGGAAGAAGGTGGTAGAAAGGTGGCTGCCTTATATATACCTGTGTGGAATGGCGATAAATTAAGGGGAAAGAAAGGGAGAAAGGGTTGGTGGTTGTCTTACCTGTGTGGAATGACGATTAATTAAGGTGGAAGAAAGGGAGAAAGGGTTGGTGGTTGTCTTACCTGTGTGGAATGGCAATTAATTAAGGTGGAAGAAGGTGGTAGAAAGGGTTGGTGGTTGTCTTACCTGTGTGGAATGGCGATTAATTAAGGTGGAAGAAGGTGGTAAAATGGGGTAGTGGTTGAAATGTGGAATGGCAATTAATCAAGGGAGAAGGAGATGGTAAAAAGGGCTTCTGGTTGCCTTTCCTGGAGACGTGGGTGTCATGATTACGAAGACTCCTCCTCCTCCTCCTCCTCCTCCTCCTCCTCCTCCTCCTCCTCCAAACCAAATTGGAATCAGTGCAAAGAAGAGCAACCAAACAAATTCCATCTCTGCGAAATACATCTTATGAAGAGAGACTGCGGAAAATTAATATGTTTTGCTTAAAGGATCGTAGAATCCGTGGGGACTTGATAGAAACCTTTAAGATCCTAAAAGGATTTGATGTCATTAATCAAGAGAACCTATTCGAGCTTTCACCTCAAGTGACAACAAGAAATAACGGTTTAAAACTTAACGGCCAACGTTGCATCACAGATCTCCGTAAAAATTATTTCAATGTTAGAGTTGTTGATCGATGGAACAAGTTACCAGCAAACGTTGTCGAAGCCAGCACAATAACTACATTTAAAAACAGACTTGATGCGCACTGTAAAGTAAATGGGTATTGATAGTGCCCTGCGAATGATAGTGCCCTGCAAATTCATATTATAGTCCCCCGGATCGATTAGCGTTACTGGTAGTTGTAGTTAGTATATTTCATATCCTATCATTCTTCACTACGAAACTTCCATGTTCCTATCTTCTTTAGGGACATGGTATAATTTTCCAACTGTTTTCTAACATGTAGTTGATAGTTAGTAGTATGTAGTTCAGCAGATACCCTCGTTATGGACCAATAGGTCTCCTGGTGTCTGTTATTCCTATGTATTCCTATGTATTCCTCCTCCTACTCCTCCTCCTCCTCCTCGCCGTCTGCCTCCCACCGTGTTAATCCCACAGGTGACTCCCACTGATGAGCGTCGCGGCTTCATCCCTCTAAATTGCTTCATTGCTCACGTGAAGCACTCCCTCTCCCGCGCTTCTCCCATGTACCCTCACACCCGTAATCAGATTAAGGGCTTACGTTATTTTTGTATCTTTATTTATATTTATTTTCTTTGCTATCAATTGCTAGGGTGGTGGTGGTGGTGGTGGTGTTGGTGGAAGAAGGAGGATCTTTTTGGTAGTGGTGGTAATGGTGGTGATGTTGTTGTTGCCGAAAAGAGGAGACTGTGTGGACAGTGTGTGGTGGTGGTGGTGGTGATAGTGGTGGTGGTTGGTGGTGGTGGTGTTGGTGGTGGTGGTGGTGATGGTGGTGGTAGTGGTAGTGGTGGTAATGGTGGTGGTGGTGGTGGTGATGTTGTTGCCGAAAAGAGGAGACTGTGTGGTGGTGGTGGTGGTGGTGATGGTGGTGCTGTTGTTGCAGCCGAAAAGAGGAGACTGTGTGGTGTGGTGTGGTGGTGGTGGTGGTGGTGGTGGTGGTGATGGTGGTAGTGGTGATGGTGGTGGTAGTGGTGGTGGTGGTGGTGAAAGGAGGACCTCTTTGGTAATGGTGGTGATGTTGGTAGTGTTGTTGCTGCCGAAAAGAGGAGACTGTGTGGTAGTGGTAGTGGTGGTGGTGGTGGTGGTGATGGTGGTGGTGGTGGTCGTTGTTGCCATCCAAGGTTTAGGAAATAGAAAATTAGCAGCATGCGAGGGGAGGAGAGGGGAGGGTACAAGGGGGAAGTTATTATCGGAAGTTCAGGTAAAGTACTCCCCAAAGATTTCATGCAGCCGGAGGGTTCAGCAAATTGGGTAAAAATGTATTTTTTCCCCACGCTTTTTCCCCTCGTTCATCTTCAGGTAATGAGGAGTTTCCTAAATTAAGATATCAACAGCGATCACTAAGGGGAAAAAAATTACTACTGCCTGGCATTTCATTAGTACTTTCGTTTAGGCAAAGCGTTTTTCGCCTCGTTGCTACTGCCCCGTCCCTTCTCCCGCCAACCACCTGGTGTGCGATTTACCTACAAGGCGCGGGATGGAAAATAATATAATAACTGACAAGATAATGAATATGTACCGTAGAGAGAAAGAGAGAGAGAAAAAAATGCCACTCCAGAATTATGTCGGTAAACAGCCAAATAAAAAAAAAAATCAGTGGAATAAACGACTGTAGAAACCCGGTCAGAACGGTTATAAGGATCCCGTAGTACATATGCCCGTATTCGTAGTCACATACCATCATTGTACGTGGTCATTGTTCACTTTTTGTCTTGTCCTAATTAAATCACTATGTCATGCCAGCTCTGTTGTGATTGCAATAGGAGTACTGTAGGATTGCTCTAGTACTTTCCATGGCAGGTACAAGATCAAGTGAATCATTTTGATTTTGATCATGAATGATTTTGAGTAGAAATGGAACAAAATCATAGCAATTACCACGAGCAATCATGGTATGTGACTACGAATACGAGCCATAGAGTGGTGAACCCAATCATAAAACACAATAGACAGTGACATAAATCCTACTATATTCACCCGATAATAGTAATATGGTAAGATATCATAGCAAATACAAATATAGATCACTGTTATAGTCATACGTCATCACAAGTACATCTCGACGGAATGGAGAGGAGCAAAAACACACAAAGGGTTTTCTATCGTCTCGACTATGAAATCATAAATCATCACATTGATATCTCGTCCTGTCTCTTGCTGTCCCGTCTATTCTTTTAACCTCGGCATCCGTGAACACTCTTTTTTTCAATTCCCGGGTCTTCCGTGCCTAATCAGTCCTGGGAGCGCCGGGAGTGCCAGACAGATGGCGGGCTCGACAGGTGCTCGTCTGGGCCTATTGGGGCATAAATTAGGCGGCAGATCTGTTCCCTTTACCATGGCGACGCGGACCTGGGGTGGAGCCTGAGGGATTTATCTCACACACACAAACACACAAAAAAAGGACAAAATCATAGCAATAATAAAAAAAAGAAATAGTAATCTCTCTCTCTCTCTCTCTCTCTCTCTCTCTCTCTCTCTCTCCTCTCTCGAATCTAGTGACACAATAAATAAAACTTCTCTCTCTCTCTCTCTCTCTCTCTCTCTCTCTCCTCTGACATCTAGTGACAACAATAAAAATCTCTCTCTCTCTCTCTCTCTCTCTTCTCTCTCTCCTCTCTCTCTCTCTCTCTCTCTCTCTCTCTCTCTCTCTCTCTCTCTCTCTGACATCTAGTAACATACACTAGAATACGATTATAAAGGTAAAAAGTACCTAATAAACCCAAATTTCCAAACACTAAATCTTGGCTGAGTGATAACCACCTCCGTTCCCGAGAAGCTTGGTCAGTGATCGCAGGGTTCGAGTCCCGTGTGGCTGTTAACTTCCTGAGGAGGAGACGAAATATGACCTGGTCTTACGTATGTACTTCTTCAGGCGGACATGTCTACAACGAGGTTTCAAAACGTTTCCTGAAGGTTAATTAAAGAAAACGAAACTATAGAGCTGCGGCGAGGTTTCAAAAAATTCCTTGCAGGTGAATTATAAACAAAAATGTAAATAAAGTACAATGAAATAATTTAAATAAAAAGGACACATTTTTCAGTCTTCCTCTGTAGTCGTTCTTTGCTGCTGCGCTCGGAGGAAAACAGGAAATGGAGAATGGAATGTGTGGGGCGGAAATGGCGCAGTTAGGGCGGTCATGATATATCCAAAAGAGGGCAGATGGCACGCTTTACCCCTCCCTGCCTCCCCTCCCTTCCTTCCTTCCCTCCCTACCCTTGTTATTCCTCCCTCCCTTGTTATTCCTTCCTCGTTTCTTCGTATTGTGTGAAAACGGGAGGAAGAGTGGCTTTAAACGAAGAGAAAGTGGGAAGGAAAGTAAAACATAGAGAAAAAAGAGTGGTGTGCGCGGGGCAGTGCAGTGTGGAGAGGGCATAAGCGGCGCGAGGCTGACAGGTCAATACTTATTTTATGACCTCATAGTGAATGTAAAGAGCGTGGCCTTAACATTTCATATTGTCATTGCATTTACGTCTTTTTCAGTTCAGACTATTGCGTGCCTTCAATACTCTATAAGTACTTCAATACTCTATAAGTACTTCAATACTCTATAAGTCCTTCAATACTCTATAAGTACTTCAATACTCTATAAGTACTTCAATACTCTATTAGTACTTCAATACTCTATAAGTACTTCAATACTCTATTAGTACTCAATACTCATAAGTACTTCAATACTCTATTAGTACTTCAATACTCTATAAGTACTTCAATACTCTATTAAATACTTCAATACTCTATTAGTACTTCAATACTCTATAAGTACTTCAATACTCTATAAGTACTTCAATACTTATAGTACTTCAATACTTATAAGTACTTCAATACTCTATTAGTACTTCAATACTCTATAAGTACTTCAATACTCTATTAGTACTTCAATACTCTATAAGTACTTCAATACTCTATAAGTACTTCAATACTCTATTAGTACTTCAATACTCTATAAGTACTTCAATACTCTATTAAGTACTTCAATACTCTATAAGTACTTCAATACTCTATTAGTACTTCAATACTCTATTAGTACTTCAATACTCTATTAGTACTTCAATACTCTATTAGTACTTCAATACTCTATAAGTACTTCAATACTCTATAAGTACTTCAATACTCTATTAGTACTTCAATACTCTATAAGTACTTCAATACTCTATTAGTACTTCAATACTCTATTAGTACTTCAATACTCTATAAGTACTTCAATACTCTATAAGTACTTCAATACTCTATAAGTACTTCAATACTCTATAAGTACTTCAATACTCTATAAGTACTTCAATACTCTATTAGTACTTCAATACTCTATAAGTACTTCAATACTCTATAAGTACTTCAATACTCTATAAGTACTTCAATACTCTATTAGTACTTCAATACTCTATAAGTACTTCAATACTCTATTAGTACTTCAATACTCTATAAGTACTTCAATACTCTATTAGTACTTCAATACTCTATAAGTACTTCAATACTCTATAAGTACTTCAATACTCTATAAGTACTTCAATACTCTATAAGTACTTCAATACTCTATAAGTACTTCAATACTCTATAAGTACTTCAATACTCTATAAGTACTTCAATACTCTATTAGTACTTCAATACTCTATAAGTACTTCAATACTCTATTAGTACTTCAATACTCTATTAGTACTTCAATACTCTATTAGTACTTCAATACTCTATTAGTACTTCAATACTCTATAAGTACTTCAATACTCTATAAGTACTTCAATACTCTATAAGTACTTCAATACTCTATAAGTACTTCAATACTCTATTAGTACTTCAATACTCTATAAGTACTTCAATACTCTATAAGTACTTCAATACTCTATAAGTACTTCAATACTCTATTAAGTACTCAGTAGTCTATAGTATCATTAGTACTTTAAAGTACTCAATAACTCTGATTGTATTCAATACTGTATTAGTATTCAATACTTTAAGTACTTCAATACTCACTATTAGTACTTCGAGTACCTCTATAAGTACTTCAATATCTATAGTACTTCAATATCTTTAGTACTTCAATACTCTATTAGTACTTCAATATTTATAGTACTTCAATACTCTATAGTCTCAATCTCTTAAGTACTTCAATACTCTATAAGTACTTAATACTCTATAAGTACTTCATATAAAGTACTCAATACTTATAAGACTTCAATATCAAAGTCTTCAATACTCTATTAGTTTTGAAATTGGTTATAAGTACTTCAATACTTATAATGTACTTCAATAGTCTATTACAGTGTCAGAGTAGTTAGGGGAGCAATAGGAGTTAAAAGAGAGAGTAGATATTCATGGATGGGATGAGAAGGTGGATGTAAGTTAGTGTTAAGAAAGGAAACTACCACGTGAGGTCTCGCGGCCTTTGTAGCTTCCTATTATTAGTTACTGAATTCTTAATAGCTCTATGAGTACGCAATATTTATTAGTGAGCCAATCTGCTGTCTCGCTTGATTTGGAATCGAGAGTTGAACAATCACTACATCTATAAAGAACATATTAAAGTCTTAGTGCAATATCTCTCCCTCGTTAATTGTTTTGAAAATTTGGGTTTATTAGGACTTTACCTTTATTAATCGTATTCAGTGTATGTTACTAGATGTCAGAGAGAGAGAGAGGACGGAGAGAGTAGAGACAGTCGAGAGAGAGAGATGTAGGACGATGGACGTATTGAGATGACGAGTGATGAGAGCATTAGAGGTACAGAGATGAAGAGAGAAGAAAGCATGAGGCAGAGGAAGCTTGTATAAGAGTAGAGATGACGAGAAGCTCTGACAGTAGAAGAGATGATGACAAGAGAGAGAGAAAGAAGAAGAAGAGAGATGAGAGAGATGCTAATCTCTTATATCGAACAATATACAATGCAGTATTCTATATGTAAAAGTACACATATGTTCTTAAAGCTGATATTGGAATACTTCTCTCAGGATAAGCCGGCTTCGTAATGTAAAGCGACGTGAAGGTTATGACAATTCAATGAAATATGTTAGATCATTTGACTTATTACATACGAGTTATATTCATTAGGTGTACAGAATAAATAAAATATAGTCATTGAGGCTCTTCTGAGGGTCTGTAACCGACATCACTGAACTCTTCATCTACTAACAATATACTTCCATCAACAAAACAATGAAAAAATTATAAACTTAATCTTTTATAATCAAAATATAAATGACTTTCTATATTAAGCCTCATGGAGATCGTTAAGGAAGGAATATTTGGCAATACCTCCTGGGATAATGCCGGGCCGTTAAGCGCGTCGGAGGCTAGCTAGGAGGGACCAAGGACAGCGTGCAGGTGAGAGACAGGTGTTGCAGTTAACCAAGGGCACCATCGACGATGACGATGCTGCCGTCCTTACCACCACCACACACTATAAACAAACCTCCACCCCACCACAACACACCACCACACTACACACCACCACACTCCAACACAACCACGTTCAATTGAAAGGGAAACCTGACCAGTGGCCTAAGAACACCCACATGCTGTCCATTAACTCTACCTTCGACAGCGAGTGCATCGAAGGACACAGGGGGGCGGCATGAACCTCTAATCACAGGCATCACTATAAAAATTCTGCCTGCGTCACCACGGGCGAGGGCCAACCATCACAGCCCTCAAGTGAACCTCCAATGCCTACCATCCCACCCCTGGAGGTCACTGCCTACACGCGCTAGAGGCATAAACTCCTTTTGAGAGAGAGAGAGAGAGAGAGAGAGAGAGAGAGAGAGAGAGAGAGAGAGAGAGAGAGAGAGAGAGAGAGAGAGAGAGAGAGAGAGAGAGAGAGAGAGAGAGAGAGAGAGAGAGAGAGAGAGAGAGAATGTTAGTAAAGGTAGAAATGTTTGAAGGTAGAAGTCAGGCATTGATAGTAGTAGTATTAAGTAATGCTGTCATTACTAATACTACATAATACTAATATACTAATACTAATACTAATGCTGATTATTGTATTGAAGTAATGATTAATCTAGCAATGCCTATCATATTTTTATCTCTTGTAGTAAGTTTTGTCTAATTTGTGATTTTTAAGGATTATCTGGAAGTATCATGTCATTGTGAATTGGCTGAAATAGGGACTTCTAATCATTGTAACTGAAAACTGACTCCAGATTCGTGTTCAGCATGCCCGAAAACTGCTAGGAACTAATTTTCAAACAAATCTATTTTTCGAATTTTTTTCGAAATTTTGCAAGGGGTGTGCCTTGATTATTTTTTGAAAATCACGTTTTTCGCAATAATTAAAAAACTACGGCAGATACGTGCAAGAGGTAAAGAGAAGTAAATATGAAGTAGACCAAGGAGACACAACACACACACACACACACACACACACACACACACACACACACACACACAAACGGTAAGTACATGAGTCTACGGAGTTAGTGAAATTTGGCAAGACGGTACCGCAGAGTTTCTTCCTGTAATCTAATCCTCTTAAAAGTGTTTTTAGCCCAAACCCCCCTTCAAAATGATTCAATCGACATGGGACCAAGCCTCTTACCACCTACGATTTATTTGCGAAGTTTTGAGCTTACTCTCATCGAAATTGAATTTACAGTTTCGGTTACCCAAAACAGACAGACAGACAGACAGACACACGGCCACTCCTATAGTACATATAGATTGAATTTACAGTTTCGGCTACCCAAAACAAACAGACAGACAGACAGACACACGGCTACTCCTATAGTATATAAGATTGAATTTACAGTTTCGGCTACCCAAACAGACAGACAGACAGACACACGGCTACTCCTACAGTATATTAGATTGAATTTACAGTTTCGGCTACCCAAACAGACAGACAGACAGACACACGGCTACTCCTATAGTATATAAGATTGAATTTACAGTTTCGGCTACCCAAACAGACAGACAGACAGACAGACAGACACACGGCTACTCCTATAGTATATAAGATTGAATTTACAGTTTCGGCTACCCAAAACAGACAGACAGACAGACAGACACACGGCCACTCCTATAGTATATAAGATTGAATTTACAGTTTCGGCTACCCAAAACAGACAGACAGACAGACAGACACACGGCTACTCCTATAGTACATATAGATTGAATTTACAGTTTCGGCTACCCAAACAGACAGACAGACAGACACACGGCCACTCCTATAGTATATAAGATGTTAAAAAAAAAAATACAAACATTGATAAGCAGGCTTCTTCTCTAATAATTATCAGTCACACTCCTAATACAACACTGCTGCCTTCCTCCCTCCTCCCTTCTACCTGGCATCCTTGAGTTCCACAGCCTTGATTCCCCCTCAATATAATACCCTTAATCTCTCCATATCTTTCACAGTGTATTGTTTTTCTGTATTTTACCTACTGTTTTTACTCTCTGTTATATTTACTGTCTGTTATCTCCTTTCTGTTTATCTGGGTATCTGTTGGCCAGGAATTGAGGTGGAATTTAGAGGAGGCACAGGTACCGTCTCGCCTCTCCCGCCAAGACTTCGCGCCTCTTCAGGTAAAAATACGAGCACAGGCAAACGCAATTACCGGCAAGTAATCACAACCTGACTCAAATTTTCTGCCAACTTATTTCACCTAAACTACTTTTCCCTCGTCTTTCTTCACAAGACTGTAAAATTTCCACAAATAATTCTGGGCACAATGCCGATCCATTGTCGTTCCCGCTTTTCAATTGGTCTAAAAGATGTTCTAATATTTCACACTGTATTAATGCGCCTCGAAATGCAGCTCTTTACTGTTAACATAAAATACTACCACCATTATTTTTTCTATCCCTTGATCATCATTTAATATTTATTTTGATCATTTTATTATTTTTATCATATGCCACATTATATCATATCATATTTTTGCTCGCATTATTATCATTTATATTTTCATTATTAGAATTATTATTATTATTATTTATATTTTCACTATTATTATTATTATTATTATTATTATTATTTATATTTTCAATATTATTATTATTATTATTATTATTTATATTTTCACTATTATTATTAATTATTATTATTATTATTATTATTATTATTATTATTTATATTTTCACTATTAGAATTATTATTATTATTAATTATATTTTCATCAACAATTTGTTCATATAATCTCTACAGTGCTTGGACAACAACAATAGTAATCAGACTATTGATGCTGATAATAATAATGATAGCAATAGTGATTTAAAACTAGTGACAAAAATAATAGTTGTTGACAATAGACAGAAATGCGAGAAGGGTTGATATATTTGTTTGCTTTTTGTTACCTCTTTTATTTTTTTGCTTGGCCAGTCCTTTGAGGTAAAAAAACAAAACAAAAATGACAGCTTGAGTGGGTTATCGAGGAGACGTAGACCTTACCGGGTGTAATGGGGACGCAAAACAGAGAGGTTGTGTCAAAAAATTATAATTAGGTCAGGTTAGGTTAGGTTAGGTGTAGAATTAGGTTAGGTTAGGTTAGGTTAGGTGTAAAAATAAGTTAGGTTAGGTTAGGTGTAGAATTAGTTTTTTTTAATTTTTTGTTTATACATTTTGTGCCTATAGCGCCTGTAGGTATTGGTGACCCAAGGCTCGGGTGGTAGGCTCTGGAGGTTCACTTGAGGGCTGTGATGGCTGGCCCTCGCCCGTGGTGGCACAGGCAGGCTTGTTATAGTGACGCCTGTGATTAGAGGCTCATGCCGCCCCCCTGTGTCCTCCGATGCACTCGCAATCGAAGGTAGAGTTAATGGGCAGCATGTGGGTGTTCTTAGGCCACTCGACGGTGCAGAAAGATTTTCGTTTTCTTCGGGGATCGAACTCGGGTCACCGAGAGCGCCAGTCGGAGACGCTAACCACTCCGCTACCGCCTCCCCGTTAGAAGATAACCGTTAGGTTAGGTTAGGTTAGATGTAGAATTAGGTTAGGTTATAATTAGGTTAGGTTAGGTGTAGAATTAGGTTAGGTTAGGTTAGGTGTAGAATTAGGTTATGTTAGGTTAGGTGTAGAATTAGGTTATGTTAGGTTAGGTGTAGAATTAGGTTAGGTTAGGTTAGGTGTAGAATTAGGTTATGTTAGGTTAGGTGTAGAATTAGGTTAGGTTAGGTTTGGTGTAGAATTAGGCTAGGTTAGATTAAGTGTAGAATTAGGTTAGGTTAGGAAGTGTAGAATTAGGTTAACATATATTCTACTGCCTAGTTATACTGGCTTTGTAGTGTACTATGTAATGGCTGTGTAGCAGCGAGCGACTAGAAAGAAAGGTGGACGAAGCCTCTTGAGTGTGCAGGAGGAAGGGTAATGAAGGCAGAAGATTGGGAGGAGATATTCATTTCAGATGGATCAAAGCAAGGAGGGAAGACAGTCTGAGCTTATCTTGGAAAATGTGATATTCCTGCAACAGAGGAAATCCATTATTGCTCTCTCTCTCTCTCTCTCTCTCTCTCTCTCTCTCTCTCTCTTCTCTCTCTCTGGTGTTTACTAATAGGTCAGGGGGGTCAGGTCAAAGTCAAGGTGTTATGCTCGTCCAGGAATTCATCAGCGCGGCTACTGGGATTAAATGGAACAACTAGCCACGGATCATGTGGTACACCTGGACAAGGAGTAATGTGAGATATAAAAACAAAGTAGTCATCAGCTAAATAACAATCCTACTAAGAGCTGGTCAGGAGGAGAGGGGGAAGACATTATGTGTGTGTGTGTGTGTGTGTGTGTGTGTGTGTGTGTGTGTGTGTGTGTGTGTGTGTGTGTGTGTGTGTGTGTGTGTGTGTGTGAGTGTGTGAAAGAAAGGAGAGATTGTGTGTGTGTGTGTGTGTGTGTGTGTGTGTGTGTGTGTGTGTGTGTGTGTGTGTGTGTGTGTGTGGTGTGTGTGTGTGTGTGTGTGTGTGTGTGTGTGTGTGTGTGTGTTTTCAGAGAGAAAGCGAGAGAGAGAGATAATGTGTTTTTCTTCGATAATTAACCTTTTACAACTTTCTTATCGTCGCCTCCCCATGCTGCTGTGGTGAGGCGATAGCAGTCTTGCCAAACACTGCCGCGCGGAAGGGTGTCAGGCGCCTCCACAACGCCTCTTTAAGGTGAGGCTAAAAGTAAGCAGTGGAGGACACACTCGCGACGCCATGAGGTGCGAGGCGGCAGAGGTTGTTTCTTTTCCCTCGCCCATTAAAACCGTGACGGATATATACCCTGCGCAACACCCAATAAATCGTTCAAGTTGGCACAGTAATCTCCCAACCTTCCTCTGTTTACAAACTTAAATTATCTTCTGTTTACAAACTTTACGAGCAACACTAAAGGTGGAAAAGATATTCCTCAAAACATCATTTCTGTAAAACAATGGTCTGTATGTAGGTAAATACTTCCGCTATTAACACAAAAAATAGATAGATAGATAGATAGATAGATAGATAGGTAGATAGATAGATAGATAGATAGACAGACAGATAAATAGATAGATTCTTTTACCATGAGTGCGGAGAGTGTGTTATTAAGTGTAGCCACATTTTATATAAACAGCTCGGAA
The DNA here is from genome assembly GCA_016584305.1 of Chionoecetes opilio. Taxonomy (NCBI): domain Eukaryota; kingdom Metazoa; phylum Arthropoda; class Malacostraca; order Decapoda; family Majidae; genus Chionoecetes; species Chionoecetes opilio. Next base: position 222,794 of record JACEEZ010007455.1, read on the forward strand.
GGTTTTTAATTGAAACATTGCAAGACTGTAGCATAAGACCACGACGAGACACGTTGGGTCACGGGAACTATATTGTCGCTATTCAATCTCCCGTCAAGCCCTGTAGCTCCACCATAAAGGGTCAGCCGGGTCGCCCACGCCACAACAACGACGCCCCCAAACACCTCCCTGCAGGACACCAATAAACAGTAAACACGAGTAAATCTACGTCAGCGAGGCCACGGTCACCCCTGAGAGCCATTCCCCTTGGCCTGGCTCGCCGCGCCCCATAAAGGAGGGTTACACCTAGCTTATCATCCTGAGCCCGGCCGTCCAGACCCCCCGCCCACCGCCTACCGGGACGCCCCATTAACTTGGCTCTGTCTGCCTCACAGTCTCGTCAGGTAGGTTTAATTAACTTCCACTCAGGTAAATATCATATGTATTGTTATTCGATACCTGTAAATACATGGATGCTCTTTAATTAACGAACGAAGGAGTGTCACAATACGCGTACCACAATAATGATGTGCCGCTTCAAAATGAGTGAAGCTTAATATCGGAATTTGAATCATGCTCAAAAATGTCCCAGCCCAAGGCACTCATTCCAGCCACTCAATTAATTAATAAACGGGAAGAGTTGAATGTTCTTCCCGCTCACCACCACCACCACCACTGTTATCATCACCACTAAAACCTCTCATTACTCATCACCACTCACGCGTCCCGCCATCATCATCATTACCAACACGGCCCCGAACACTATCATCACCGCCGTGCCATTATCATCACCCCCGGCATCAATGTGTAATTACCGCCACACTATCAACGCCGCGGGAAAAAAAGATCGTATATCCACAACTTTAAGCTTAATTGTTTTTTTCCCTCTACCATCGGACACCATCATAATAGAGATAATTTTCGAGGGTAATTCATCTCAACAATATTATCCACCAAAACCCTAACCCCAATTATTTCCTACATTAACTACCTACTAAAAAAAACTAACTAAACTATCTACCTATATTAATCTATCTATATTAACTACCTAATTAAAAAAACTATCTACTATCAACTGCTACCTATCCTGTCAACCACCATCAATTGTCTACCTATCTACTATCAACTACTACTAACCATCCTGTCAACTACCATCAATTGTCTACCTGTCTACTATCAACTACTACTAACTATCCTGTCAACCACCATCACATGTCTACCTGTCTACTATCAACTACTACTAACTATCCTGTCAACTACCATCACATGTCTACCTGTCTACTATCAACTACTACTAACCATTCTGTCAACCACCATCACTTGTCTACCTGTCTACTATCAACTACTACTAACTATCCTGTCAACTACCATCACATGTCTACCTGTCTACTATCAACTACTACTAACCATTCTGTCAACCACCATCACTTGTCTACCTGTCTACTATCAACTACTACTAACTATCCTGTCAACCACCATCACATGTCTTTCCATCACTAACATAATCATCATCGCAAATAATATCACGCTTTCTGAACCACCGTCAATATCACCACCAACTCTAAGTCATCTGGACTCTACAAACTTAAAGATGAAACGATGAAAAACACAAAAAACTACGAAACAATACAGCGTGAGAGTTATTAGAGGATCCGGAATGTCACCTCGCAAACATTTCGTCAGGAGGAATTATTTTATTAACGCCCTTTCGTCCACTCCTCACCCGCAGCCACACCAAAAGAAATACAAAAATCACCGTCACTCCCTCTCGCACCACACAGTACAAGGCAACGTCTTCTTAATTAACTATCTCTCCCTTAATTCTCACCTCAAGGGGGTCACAACATGCCACACGAGATTAATTATTTTCACCCTCCTGAATAAGTGAAGGAAAAAGCTTATATATCTCCTTACAGAAAAGAGGGAGAAACGTACTCTTGCATAATTGACTGGATCTTAAAACGACCATTTCACCGGCGACAGGAGAGGTGACAAGTGTGCTATCACAGACAGGAGGAGGAGGAGGAGGAGGAGGAGGAGGAGGAGGAGGAGGAGGAGGAGGAGGAGGAGGAGGAGGAGGAGGAGGAGGAGGAGGAGGAGGAGGAGGAGGAGGAGGATGTGGAAAACGAGGAGGAGGGAGAGGACAAGGAAGAAGACATACAAGAAGAGGAGAAAAAGGAGGAGACGGAAAGAGATGACGAGAAGGAGGCAGACAGGCAAGAAAAGAA
>JACEEZ010007455.1:245000-250000 GCA_016584305.1 Chionoecetes opilio
GGGAAGTGTGGAGCGAGGTGGAGAGGAGGTGGAAGTTGTGGAGGAGTAGCATAGAGGAGAATAATGGAGGCGAGACAATAGGGGACATGGTGGGAAAGAGGAGCTTCCCCTTCCTTCCCTTACACCGTCCCCTTCCCTTCCCTTCCCTTCCCTTCCACTGTCCCTTTGGAGAGTTGATTAAGAGTGTAGCCAGAGGGTTTAAAGGGCCGGGAGAATGAAGAAGGGAAGGTAGAAAAGAAGGAAGGAAGGAAGGGAGGGTTGGAAGGCCGGGTGAATCAATGAATGAAGGAAGAAAGGAAAAGGAAGAAGTGAATGAATGAATGAAGGAAGGAAGGGTGGGTGAATGAAAGGGAAAGAAGGAAGCAAGGAAGGAAGGAAGGAAGGAAGGAAGGAAGGAAAAGGATGCTTGTAGTCTATTCAAAAGGGTTTTACGTACTTACATACATAGTTAATTACCATCCATTGCTTTCCGAAGTGGGTAATTATGTAGGCTCTCAATTCTAATTATCACTGAGGAGTCGATTGTTTGGTGGGATCTATCGTCCATATTAGAAGAAATAAAATAAAATAATATTGCTTGAGTAAACTATAGAAGAGGGTTTTTCTTTTTTTCTCTCTGAACTGATATGAAACTGCCGCAGTGGAAGCAATGGGGATATGAATAAGGAGACTGTAAAGGAGGAGGAGGAGGAGGAGGAGGAGGAGGAAGAGGAGGAGGAGGAGGAGGAGGAGGAGGAGGAGGAGGAGGAGGAGGAGGAGGAGGAGGAGGAGGAGGAGGAGGAGGAGGAGGAGGAGAGGAGGAGGACCAGGAGGAGGAGGAGGAGGAGGAGGAGGAGGAGGAGGAGGAGGAGGAGGAGGAGGAGGAGGAGGAGGAGGAGGAGGAGGAGGAGGAGGAGGAAGAGGAGGAGGAGGAGGAGGAGGAGGAGCAGGAGTTCAGGCGTCGGAAGTGAAGGAAATTGGATGCGTAAGATAAGCAGCCCGAGGAAGGAGAAGAAATGAGTCACTGGAAAACAAATATATGTTAAGGATCTTGTGGGAGAGAAAAAAAAAAATTATTACACCAGTAAAAAACAAAACAAATAGAGGTTAAAATAGATTATAGAATAGATAGAAAATAAATTGTTGGTATAAATCAAGCAATACACGTAATTTATCACCAATACAATATACAAAGCGAATGCAAAACAAGCTATACATGTGGAAATAAATCACCTTTACCTGGGAGAGAAAAAATGGGTACGCAAACACACACACACACCTACACCTACAACACACACACACACACCCACACACACACACACACACATTTGCGCCCCCACAGTAAAGGCGAGGTATATTTATGCTGGCACAGAGAGAGAGAAGGTTATGAGGGGAAGAATGGATGATAAAGTAGCCTTATTCTCTGCTATACGAAACCTTGTCCCTGCTTTACCTGATGGAGTACTTGCCATTATACATCCCCTGTCTCTCCCCTTCCCTTCCTTTACACCGTCCCCTTCCCTTCCCTTCCCTTTCCCTTCCCTTCCCTTACACTATCCTTTTACCCTTCCCTTCCCTTACACCGTCTCTTTCCCTTCCCTTCCTTTACACCGTCCCTTTCCCTTCCCTTCCCTTTCCTTCCCTTGCACTATCCCTTTACCCTTCCCTTCCCTTACACCGTCCCTTTCCCTTCCCTTCCCTTCCCTTCCTTCCCTTTCCCCTCCCCTCCCTTCCCTTCCCTTCCCTTCCCTTCCCTTCCCTTTCCCTTCCCTTCCCTTACCTTACCTTACCATACCATACCTTCCCTTCCATTCCCTTACCCTTTCCCCTCCCCTTCCCTTCCCTTCCTTCCCTTCCCTTCCACTGTCCCTTTCCTTCCCTTCCCTTCCTTCCCTTCCCTTCCCTTCCCTTCCCTTCCTTTCCCTTCCCTTCCCTTCCCTTCCTCTTCCCTTCCCTTCTTCCCTTCCCTTCCCCTTTCCCTTTTCCCTTCCATTACAGTCTCGTGGCAAGAGCCGAAAATTTATATCATTTGGTTATCACAATATATTTGTTTTGATCTTTAAGGTATTTCAGTTGTTGCTGTTTCCTGCTGGTCTCTTAAAGTGTTCCTGGCTGTTGTTCATAATGTCGCTGGTGTGTTTGTGTAATATGTATGCTTGCTTAGTGTTGCGTGTGCTTTGTTTGTGTTGTGTAAGTGTGTCTGTGTTGTTTTGGCCCCACACCTCTCTCCCCTCTCTCTTCTCTCTCTCTCTCTCTCTCTCTCTCTCTCTCTCTCTCTCTCTCTCTCTCTCTCTCTCTTCTCTCTCTCTCTCTCTCTCTCTCTCATCTTTCTCTCTTCTCTTTCTTTGGGGGTGTATGTGTGTCTGTGTTGTTTTGTCTCTCTCTCTCTCTCTCTCTCTCTCTCTCTCTCTCTCTCTCTCTCTCTCTCTCTCTCTCTCTCTCTCTCTCTCTCTCTCTCTTCATATGTTTGGTTAGTGTTGCGTGTGTTTTGCCTGTGTTGTGTATGTGTGAGTATGTGTTGTTTTAGCTCTCACACCCAGTCTCTCTCTCTCTCTCTCTCTCTCTCTCTCTCTCTCTCTCTCTCTTCTCTCTCTCTCTCTCTCTCCAACAACACACATGAATTTAGCGAGAGGAGAGGTTAGTAAGAGGCGGAGGGAGAGGGAAGTGTGCCTGGCCTTGTGGAGGTTTAACGAGATGCTTAGATACTCTTCAGGTGAACGAGTAACAACAACAACAACAACAACAACAACAACAACAACAACAACAACAACAACAACAACAACAACAACAACAACAACAACAACAACAATAATAATAACAATAATAATAATAGCCCACAATGCACCACTGGTAAGGGAACGTGTGTGTGTGTGTGTGTGTGTGAGAGAGAGAGAGAGAGAGAGAGAGAGAGAGAGAGAGAGAGAGAGAGAGAGAGAGAGAGAGAGAGAGAGAGAAAGGCTGAACGTGAAATTAATCAGTAGGATAAAAAAAGATTAAGCTAATAATTATGTTGAGCTCTTGGGCCGGAAATAGGGAGTTATGGGTCTACGATATTATGATGGTTTATACGCCTCTCTCTCTCTCTCTCTCTCTCTCTCTCTCTCTCTCTCTCTAAAGACTTCTTAATATCCCCTCTCCCTTCATCTTTTCTCCTTTATTTCCTGAGTCTCATAGCGCCCTCGCCAACCCTCTCCTCCGATCCCTTCAGCTTGACTTCCTTATTTCCTAGCCTTCTTCCGTCTTCTTATCCTCGTCTTCTCATCTTCCTACACTTCATTCATGTGTCCCCTTATCCCTTCTTCTCTTGGTAAGGGTTAGGAGAAAGAGGAGAGGGGTTAGGGTAGGATGGGAAGAGGGGAGAGGGAGGAGGAAGGGATGGAAAGAAGGAATGAGGAAAGAGGAAGAAGGATTGGATGGAAAGAGGGGAAGAGGGGAGATGGATGGGGATGGGATGGAAAGATGGGAGAAGGAGGATGGTGGGATGGATAAATGGGGAGATGGAGGAGGGTGGGATGGAAAGAGGGATAGAGGAGGGTGGGATGGAAAGAAGGGAGATGAAGGAGGGTGGGATGGAAAGAAGGGAGATGAAGGAGGGTGGGATGGATAAATGGGGAGATGAAGGAGGGTGGGATGGAAAGAGGGATGAGAGAGGAGGATGGGATGGAAAGATAGAGGGAGGAGGGTGGGATGGAGAGGGGAGAGAGAAGGGTGGGATGGAAAGAGGGGAGATGAAGGAGGGTGGGATGGAAAGAGGGGTGAAGAAGGAGGATAGGATAGAAGGAGGTCGTGTAGAGGTCCATGTGTTTGCTATGCTTCACGATAAGGAATGTTCGATATCAATATAATGCATAGGAAGTATATTCCCACTTGTTCTTCTAGATGAATGTTTTGTTCAGATCGAAATTATGATTTGAGATTTTTGCGAAAGAAAATTAGATTCCAAAGTTGGAAGCAAAAACGAGAAAACAAACACAACAATGCTGAGGCAGGGCAACTATGAAAAAATGTAAACTATAATCAAACTGTACACTTTCATATAAAAAAAATCAGGTCAGCTATGGAAAAAGTCATTTGGAACGTAATTGTAAGAGTTCGTAATTGAATAATGAAAAAGTAAATAGTACTTTTCATATTGTTTGGTTATGGAAAAATGTGTTGAAACAATTATGAATACATTTTTCAATTAAAATAGCCATGAAAATACAAATATGATTAAAGGATTAATGAAATATCATTTAACAAAGGGTATATTTATGCTCAACCCTAGAGATAAACCCACTGGTGCTGCTATGGGAGAGCTGTGTTTTCACGGCGCGGTGCTTCTAACAACAACAGCGGTGGTATAAACAGCACTGACAACAAACAAGGATGTATGAGCTGTAGTGAAGCTTGTTAGGGTTACAAAACGAACCACTGGCTGAAAACGTCGACGGCTTCATCAATATGGTAGTATTCTATGTAAAACGGCAGACAAACTATTCACCTTTTTAAGTTTTTCGGCTGTCAGGTGAGGCCTCGCACGTTCACGACCCCATCACCCATCGGCCTCACAGAAAAGCAAAACTAAAATGGTAATATGTTTTATTATAAATTTTAAAATTAAGAAAATGCAGCATTCCACCTTATCGTCTATGAAGAGGCCGAAATACTTGTATCTTATTTCCTTGTCTGTTTCAAGATGTCGGTAAAATAAGACTCATCGATTTGTAATTCCAGAACATTACATCTGCAGCCTTTTGCGGAAGAAATATAATCGGATTTATTTCATCCTTGATCCTCGACCAGAACATTAAATGATTTTATGTTTCTTCTTCAGAGAATGTCTCAGAGGAAACAACTTCAGTTAGATACTAGTTAATTAGTAATACTTACTTCTATAGAACTCCGCTTTTTACTTCTGTCATTTATCTCTGCTACAAAAAAATTACATGTTTTTTTTTTCTTTCTTTCCTCTGCGTCCACCCCAAACATTTTCATTACAATACTTAAAAAAATGCACCCCAGTTTCTGTTGTTTGTAAC